>NW_004624755.1:8207258-8270256 GCF_000247695.1 Heterocephalus glaber
CAAGAGACTCATGTAATGGTACAAGATCCCAATGATGAATGTAACTGTATTTTATACCTAAAATGTACCAATAAAGTTAATGGCGGGGGGGAGGTACAATAGGATAAGCCTGGTTCACTTGCTTGGTGATTTCTAGACATTTGGTACTTTTTGCTATTGGCTGAAAAGGAGTCAAAGCGTTTTTTGGTTCATCAATAAATGGTTAAGTGCAAGGATTCCATTTTTATCTGTCTGCCTGGGTCTAAATCCTGATCTTGTTATATAGTGCTCGGTATATCTGGCAAGGAACTTAACCTGTCTAAACCTTAGTAGTTTCCTTATATGTAAAATGAGGCTAATGAATAGTGCTGTCTCATAGGGATCTTGTGAGGATCAAGACATATATTGTGAAGCACTTACCACAGTACTAGGCACACTGTACTTGAAATTGTTAGATGTTGTTTGTTTAAGAAACATTCAAGGGTCTACTTTTGGACCAGGTGTTAGGATTCAATAGTGAAGACACTGAAGATCACATTCAAGGGCCTTACATTTCTAGTGGGAATAAGGGAATAAACAAATTAATATATAATATGCCAAGTAATGGTAAGTATGATGAAGGAAAATAAATCAGGCAAAAAGATAGGGGCAGAGGGGGATGAAAGACAAGAAGGAAATAATGAGTTTGGAAAACTGTAGTAGTTCATTGAGGCAAAAAGATGGCAGGTGAAGAAGAGCAGTAATGAATGGATGATGGAAAGGAACAGGTACATGGCGGGCAGAAGGTTGAGAAATGGAATGGCCTGCCAGTCAAGCAGGCTTGCTACAGTGATATGACCCACCACGACTCAGTTGTTTAACACAGTAGAAATTCATTCCTCACTTATGTAGCAAGTGGCTTTTAATATTCATCAGGAATCCAAGTTCTTTCCATTTTGTGGCTGTAACATTTCCTAGGGCCCCAGAGCCCTAAGGTGGACATTCTATGTCTCGTGGAAGACTTGGAGGTAGACCAAGGAGGATGATAGCACAGGAGATTTTTGTGAACCAGGATGGACAGGGCACATGCCATCTGCATCCACATTCTATTGACTAGAGGCTCATCCACGTGGTCACAGTTAATGGCAATGGGAACTGGGCGATGAACTCCAGTTGTGTGTCCAGGAGCACAGGAAATGAGTTTTGATGAGTACATACTCAGCAATGACAGCCACATATGACATGCTAAAAGCTTAGCATTAATCTTCAGGACAGAAGATTTAAGATAGTGACTGATCAGGTTTGCATTTTAGAAAAGTTATTCTCATGGAAGGACTAGAGGGGTTGAAAATCCAATGTAACAAAGTGAGTAATCAAGGCAGAAAGAGGCCCTCAGCTAAAGAAATGGCGGTGGTGATGGGGGAGAGGGAGCTGGCGCGAGAGCTGTGGAAGAGTTTGTGCAGGGCTGCAAATTAGTGGATGGAGAGTGGAGAAGATGACAATTGGTAGAAAAGAATTAAGAAGCCTCGACTGTCTTTGATTTAGAGAAGAAATGTAGGAGCAGGAGAAATTGGTATAATGAAATGAGCTTGAGAAACAAAACATCCGCACTGCCTTTTTTGACTCCTGTATTTTAGTGAGCTATTTTCCAAGAGAATATTGGGACAAGTGTCCTGACATGCTAAGTAAAACGGTGGGGCCAACGTACTCACAATCAGGAATATCTTGGGTATCCATCATGTCACCACTCTGTATCATATCTACTGCTCGCCATAATCCATGTTCATTCATTCACAGTGTTTATTCTTATGACATTTATTGAGGTTTTAATATGTCTTAGGGGCTGTGCCTAGTACCTCCAGTTAAATCATGGTCCCTATTACAGGAAACAGATAATACTTTGGGATCAGTGCTAAAGAATAGAATTCACTGGGCTATGTGATATAGCCCACTGTTAATAATTGTATTAAACTAAGAGGTCAGTGGATGCCTACTTTTTATGGGTTGAATTGTACCCTCCAGAAACATAAGATGAAACCTTAACCTCCAGAATCTATAAATGTGACATTTTTTGGAAATAAGGACTTTGCACAGTTATTCAAATTAAAGGAAGACCATACTGGATTAATGTATATCCTAAAAAAATTATTATTTGAATACAGATCTCAGGGCTAAAGACAGAGGTAGGGATTGGAGTGTCTACAATATTCACAAGATAAATATGCTAAGCATCACTGGCAACCACCAGAAGAGCATGGACCTGCTAATCTCTTAATTTTGAAGTTATATCCTCCATAACTCTGAGATAATAAATGTTTTTTAAGTCACTCAGTTTGTACCCTTTGTTATATAGTAGCAGCCTTAGGGAACTAATGCAGTATTGTATGTAACAGTACCAAATCTAAGGACGTGTTTTAACAGAGAAGCATAGCATGTTTACTTAGCATCTAAAGTAATCATTAATTTAAAACTATTTTTATATAATAAAATAATTAAACTATCTTCATGCTTACACTTATTCTCATGTTACATTATTTCCAGTGGAGGGAAGAAGTGAAGGCTTAGTGAGTTAAGGAACTTGCCCCAGTTCACATAGCTGGTGAGTGGAACTGAGGTCCTCTGGCTCCAATTCTTGGAACTAGGGTGATTCCTTCCCTGCAAGAGTTAGGATGTAGGCTCTTGCTGAGTCATCAGGTGCTACCCAGGGAAATTAGGAAGCAGTGACCCTGCAGGCTCTGGGTGGTTCCCCCAGGAACTTCTGTGCTCAGTAGGGCTTAAAATACTTGCCTACTTGCAAAGACTCACCTTTCTCCCTCCCTGAGCATTGCCTGGGAAGTGCCAAAGACAAGTGCAAATACAGAGCTGTCCTTGGCTGTCATGTGTGCTATGTGGATGGAGGTTGAAGGACTCTGGTCCACTTAAAATGTCGCTTTGGGAGTTACACAAGTGGTCTTCCAGCTGCCAGAGGGTGGAGTGTGCTTTCCAGCGACCAGCCTTCCCAATTAACTGGGTGCTCGGTGCTCTTGTGGAGCTCTGTCACTGCATGTCATTTTGAGTTGCACCCAGTACTCTCAGGGCTTAGAGGATCTGCAAGCTGAATGTCTATGATGTCTAAAATATTTCAGAACAGTTGAAAATTCCTCAGCTCTGATTTTTCAAGCCAAGCTCATGACTGAAGATGCCATCCTTCGAAGGAACAAAACCTGTTCACCCTTGGAGGGTAGTTAGGATGCACATAGTCAGTCTTTCCTAAAACAAATCCAAAATGGGTGCTCTGATCTTATGTGGGGCTTCTGTGAAGCCACCATGATTTTGACTAATGGTCTTTTATGTCCTAATACTTTCTGCGGTACTTGCAGGCACCAGAATGGTTCTTTTAAGAGACTCACCACAGTACAGCTCAGATTAGAATCTGGACCTCAAGGTCTTTTAAAAGAGGAAGGCATTGTGAGAAACTGTGGACCAAGATGACAGAGTGGCATCTCATCTGCTTTCTATGTAAGTAAGCACTCAGGAGAGCTGGAAAGGAGGGATTGGGCTGACTCAGAGACAGCTTGTTCTTTTGGTAAACAGGGGAAGGGTCCATGTTACACTCATCTGCTGCCATCTTGCTCCAAAGAACTTCAGCCTAGGTGTTACAGTCAACATCTTTCAGAATACGGTGAGTGGTAGTGTAGTGACCCAATTTAACACTTTGTTAAGTGAAAGACTGTACACACACACATTTTCAAGCTAAATTCATCAACAGAGATTTCGTGCTCAGAATATGAAACTGTAGGTTCTTTATCTGCCCTAGAATCAAGGACATATGGTTTCTTCCACATGTTCTTTCTCTACTCCTTCCTAAGTGGTAGGTAGGGACAGTGGGAGATGCAAAAATAAACAAAATCCTTTTCAATTTTCAAGTTCCTTCCTATGTATGAACAAGTGACACAAAATCCATGTCTGTGCCTTAAGTACTTTACATGCTTAATACACATAGTTCTCACTATTAACCCTATTTTTAAAAATAGGTAAACTGAGTCTGGGAGTTTATAGCTAAATAAATTACTATCAGATAAATCCCTAGGGTTGGGATCTGGAGAGCAATGAGTAGAAAAGTCTAGGAAAGATGTCATAATACATCATAGATGAGGTCACATCTGAACTCTCATAGGAAGGACAATGTGTATCAATGGAGGAAATATGAGGAGAGACATGTTTCTAAAGTATGTGGTTCCCCCTAGAAAGTGGTGAGGTGACCCCTCTGGAGCCCACAGTACCACAGAGTAGATAAATGAAAATTAAAGGAGAGTCAGGGTCAGATGCTGAAAGGCTTTTGAATCCTGGGCAACAGAGGCCCCACACTTTCTTCTTTCAGTAGGGCTTGAAGAGCCCTTGAAAGGTGTGAGGACATTAGAGGCCAACAGGGCTGTGGTTTCTGGAAGATTAATTTGGGAGTAGTGTGTTGGATGGCAGGCATCAGGGGCGGGGTACAGGTGAGCAGGGTGTGTAGGAGACAACAAGAAGAGCACTCTCCTTTGGACTTCTGAATGCAGGAACACAATTGCATTGTAAGATTAAAGAGAAGTTCTCTCCTCAGAAGGAGAGAACCAAGACAGGGGAAGGATAAGGGAAGAAATAATTGTTTGCTGACCTCGGATAGCTGCCTACAAGATTGGTGACACTGTGGTGGATTAGGAGTTCATGAGAGGCAAAATCAAAATTTGGAGTAGATCACTTTCTTATTACTCCTGAGGGCTGAGATTAATGACAGTTACCAAAATAGTCACGGAGAACGTCATTAACAAATAAAATAACAGGATAATAAAGAACGACAGTTCACTACTAATAACTTATGAGATCAATGGAGTTTGTATATCTAAGCAGTCTTTAGAATTATGATAGCAAGCATATCTTTTTATACCATTGTTACTTTTGGGTCTAAAACTAAAAGGCTAATATTGGCTAGAAGGCACACATAAACTAGTATACACTATTTCATTGGTATTTAAGCAAATTTATTTATTTAAAAAAGCTAACTTTTAAATAGTGAGTCATTAAAATGACTGACATGAGAAAGAAGGTATCAACCAAGGTTTTCTTTCACATGGTGTTAAGTTGACATTTATGGGGTCCGGTGTCTATTGCACGGGCTCTTTTGTTCCCTCTGAACCACACAGAATAGCCAAAGCTGCCAGTTGCTGAAGGAATATAAGTAGCATATATTTTCTCGAGTCAAGAATTATGCAGTATGCTTTAAATTTTAATAGCCACTGATAGAGACCTCAGGAGATTTCAGCACACTGGAGTACTGGACTTCAGCTTTCATTTTTTTTTTTTTTTCTATAGAAAGATGTTCACCCTGGACCACAGGGGAAGGCATATAGTCAGAATGGGTGACTATTTGAAGTAGAATTTATTTTTCATCCAAATCCATGCATGTTTTCTATTGGGGGTAACTTGGTGTATGCATTTTTAATATTATGAAGCCACCAGTGTTAATAAAAAAGCAGCTGAATACATAGCAGCATCCTTGAAGATCAGGCTTCGGAATGCTGAATGGGTCTGGTAGATGGCAAAACTTTAAGAAATCTCTTTTAGAGATTTTTAAAGACATTTACTTATCAGTAGTCCAGATGGCATTTGAAATGATGAATAATAAACTTTACAAGTAGGTAAAACCATAACTGGTGGAAAAAAGTCTGAGTGTACATGTGATAAAATACTTCTCTCTCCTGATGGCTGATATTAATGACAGTCACCAAACTAATCAAGGAGAATTTCATTAACAAGTAA
The DNA here is from genome assembly GCF_000247695.1 of Heterocephalus glaber. Next base: position 8,212,995 of record NW_004624755.1, read on the forward strand.
AATAACTCAGCATAATAAACAAAGACCCTTCACTACTAATGCATAAGAGAAACAGATAGAGAATGCCCAGTGCTGGGACACTTATATGACAGAACAAAGAAAGCAGTAAAATTAAAGATGCAATATAGAGTAATATATTTTATACCTATTCTTTATTCAAAGATTTTTAGGTTTTGGTAGGATTCTTTCTTGTAGCTTCATATTCCACAATTTGATATCCCCAAAGTAGGGCATTTTAAAGACCAACATGGTACTCATATAATTCAGTTCTAAAAACTAAAAACTATTTTCTTAATAATCACCTTGCTGTAGTAGGGTTTCATACCTTGGGATCCAATGTATATGCTTTAAGAGTCTGTTAACTCTTTGAAATTCTATCAGAAAATTCCCATGATGGGCCTATGTCCGTTTCTGCAGAGGGAGGTCTCTGTAATTATTTTTCCATTTAGGCTCTCAAAGGGGTTTGTAACCCTCACCAGGCAGAGAACCACGGGGTTAATGGAAGGTGGACATATCTGTCAGGATTCTGGCAGGTAACAGATGACACACACAAATAGGGTGAGAGTTTAATGAAGAGACCATTTTCTGGGGTGTGGGATGGGTTAAAGGAAATCAACAAGTGATAAATCCCCTAGGGCTCCCAAGAGTGGAAGGTCAGAACCATCCTTAGGTGTGAAGATAGCAGGAGAGGCAGCTGGTTGTGGAACCCAGGCAGTTGTAGCTACAGCTGTTGGAGAGTGAGTGTTTCAGGAGTGAAGGCTTTGGCAGAGGAGGAATGCAGTCCCTTAGAACCTGTGCTCGAAGGGAGGGAGCTGAGGGGGAATTGCTCCACCTCATTTTCTTCTTGGCCTTGGATCTATTGTTAGTGTCTTCCAATATCTCAACCTAATCAGAAGTGGAAGGCAAGAAAGCCCATTGACACAATCGTTAAAGGTCAGTCTCCCGGGGCATAGAGAAGGGTGAAATGCAGATGCTTAGGAACAGACAGAGAATGCCTGGCTCTGGGACACTTAGCTAGCATGTTTTATTGTAATCCCAATGTCTGTTCTCTTATTGCCAATGTGAAGTGCAGCCAAGTGCTGCTGTAATAACTTGCTCAGTTTAGATATATTCACAACCTAGACCAATGCAGCTTTAATTTATGTTTTTTCAAACCTTGACTTCGTAATTGAGATATGTGAACACTAGAGGGTTAGCAGTTTAAAATTAATTTCATGTTAAGATAATTATTATAGATGTTGGGAAAAATTTTAAGGTAGAGAGATGCCACGTGAGCATATTTCAGTGGAATGCTAGAGAAGCAAAGAGGAAAGGTAATCACTTATTCACTGCCAGTGAAAGAAAACTATAATTGTGCTATATTCAACAGAACTTGTACTTTATATTTCAGTGATACTCAGATCTGTAAGCTCCAGTATTGCATTAACTCATTCTATGGAGTTCATTATTGTAATTAGACTGCTTTTTAAGTTTATTAGTGGACTCACTAATGTACTCTTAAAAAGCTTTATTTGGAAGGAAGTCAATATCCGAAGCCAATAGAACCAAAGAGCTTGTGCCACACGCTAGCTTGCTGAAAATCATGTTATCAATTTTCATGTGACTGTTAATCAATTAGAGTGACGGAGAGATGATTTGAAGTCAATTTTCTGTTTATTGCTAAATTAGCATTTGATCACATGTGCTTATTTTGCGCTTTAAAGAGGCTCTAGATTCTTTTGTTAAGTGACAGAACAGAGGTCAATGATGGGAATAAAATCTTTCCCTACTAAATGCAAAGTCTACTACTCAGAGTTACAGAGTAGAACAGTAGAACCATGTATGTGTGGTTGGGTTGGGACATTTAGTGTAGGAAAACCGATGTGACAAAGTTGTATTTAACACAAACAGCCAGTCAGAGCACAGTCCAGGATATGAACCCAGTATCAGATATTTAGTGGTTCATTAGCATGTCCAGTTATGCAAGCTGAAGAAGTGTACTGTTAGTTGTATGTCCTTAGGATAGGATGCAAAGTTTAATTAGCTATCATGGAACTGTTACCATACTGTTCTGTGGCCAAATGGTTGATTAGATGATGACAACATCAACAAGATTTAAATAAAAGACTAAGAAATGATACAGGTGGTGCTCCTGTTGGTGGTAGTGTCAGTGTGGCTATGTTTTATTGAGTACTTACTGTGTGCCTAACATTATGCTAAGTATCTTAGAGAATGGGCTTCTGTGGGGGAATTCTAGAAGTTTCAAACTGTTTATTGCTAGTTGCTTTAGGAGTTATCCTTATTTGATAACACTCTGTCTGGTTGCTCAGGGATCATCATCTTTCTTTAACAGAGAAAGAAATGAAACCATTAAGAGATCATGCATTATGGAGGTTGAGTTTTGTCTGACTCTGGAGATTATGAGTTCAACATAGTCCTAAAATTTCTAATTTGGGGTCAGAGATCATCTTTTGTGACCTCTCTTTGTGTCTTATAATCTGACTGCTCTCTGAGTTTCTCTTCCTTAGACATAAAACAAGGGATTAAGCAAGACGAGCTCTAAGGATCTTTGTAGCCTTAAATATTCAGATTTTAGAGCCATCCAGAAGGGAGCAATTCCTCTCAAATATAGAATATTATGCCAATATTCCAATTATAAATCAAATACTGGGGAATCTGGAATGCAGACATTACATTTTTCATAAGAAGTTCAACTTCTTGTAATTGTGTATTTTCAATTACTCTGTGGTGTAATTGAATCACTAAAGTATAGCTCCTTAATTTATGTTGGATAGCAGGTAGACAAGTTTACTATCAAAAGTGTTGCACATTCTGACTTTTCTCCCTTTAAGATATGCTTCGAATTGGAAAGCAGAATAAATTACTGTGGATGTGTCGATGATTCACAGTTATGGAGGCAACATTATAGTTCTAGGATGACAGAATGCATTTTGTCCATATATTTGGAAAAGTGATGTTGAGTTTAAATTACTTATGATAATATTTAATGGTGGGCCAGTAAATGCACTGTTGTCTGTTTCGTGAGTGTAATTAAATTGTGTAAGACAAGACCTCACTGTGGCTCTTAGCTATTAAATCTCTGTGGCGATGTGAGGCAAGGCTGCCAGTGTTCTGTGGGGAAATACCAAGACAAGGAGTGAAGAGGGAGGATCTGCTAGCCGCAGCCATATATCACCTGCTCTATTAAGATTCTGAAATGTCTATCCTGGCGTAGTGTCTGGGGTGCACTTATAGGGTTTAAATAGGAATTAACATGGAGATGGGCCCATTGCTGAATGTAGCCATTTGCTTTCATAAATACAACTAGAAGGGAGAGGGGGAAAAATAACTGAAAGGAACAATCTAAGCCAGCTGCCTATAAAGACTCTTCACTTACCTTTAAGGTAAAGAAGGGGACATCATCCCCAGAGAGAACACTGGGAACGGTGTCAGGACCTGAATATAGAATGTTCTTGCTCTAGACTCAACTCGGGGAGAGAATCAGAATTGAAAGCTGCATCCAAATGATCTTGGAGGGTCAGAGTCAGGAGAAGCGATTACTCTAGTACCTTGTCTTTGAATTATAAGTATCATTTACACTTTAGGTCCAGGCTTGAGTTAATTGCTTTAGCTTAGGGGAGCTTTGGTTATGGAGGATTCTGATTCCTGATTCCTGATTCTGCCTATTAAAAGAACGTACAGGCAACCTCTACAGTACCTCCCTATTGGTTGGGTACCCTTTGAGTTATACCAGTCTCATCTAATGGTGACAAAGACATCGAGATTCAGTTTTACAGAGGAGGCTGGAGGTCATTCTGAGTGAGAGAGGTGTGTGCAGTGAAGCCATAGGTGCTTTATGTTATTTTGCTCTGCAAGGTCATAACATTCTCTTGGCCATCCACTTAGGTCTGGCAGGCTGTTTACTGCATAGGAGACTTGATTTGAGAAGGCAAGCGGGGGACCAAAATCCAGTCCATTCACAGTGTGCTAAACTCTGTGGCCTGGTGTGGGCTACTTTTGCTAGAAGAAAGGGGAATCTTCTTTGATTTTTAAAAGGCTGCTGTTTAGACTGGCAGCAACCTGGATCATCTAAACATTTAGGTCAACATAAAATTGTGGAGTGTCTGCTTTGTATTAGCACCATGCTAAGTTCTGGTGGGTGTGGAATGAACAAGCTGTGGCTTTTGATTTTTAGTAGTTTAGGATCTAGTGGGGCTGTGAGCCAGGTAAATGGATAAAGGAGCAAAGGTGTGATATATGAAGTGATAAAAGGACATACACACAGCATGTGATTGGGTACAAAGAGGAGTGCTCAGGTGGTTGGGCAAGGTCACTGAGGCACAGGCAAACGTCCTGGTGCAATACGTACTCACATGTAGACATCTACTGTGGAATTTGTTCTTTTATGTTATTGAAAAATCCGTTGGTAATCAAGATATGAAAGCAAACATACAGCTAGGAATGTCATGTTCTCTCTGCTGGCAATAGAGATAATAGTTAAAAATAAAATCATAATTGACTGCCATATTGACAGGTTTTCACAAGCACGGCTGTAAATAAGTTGGAGTTGTTAGTCCTATGCAATATGGAAAGATCATGTAGTCTTTCTTAGGTGATGTTTACATAAACATTCTGAAATAAGTCAAATGAAGGTGAACCTGAGAATACAGCCAACTCAGTTGTAATTAATGACTAAAATTTCCAGCATTAGCCTTGATCATTTTTCTTTGAAAGTTAAAGATTAAATCAATGTAATAATAGTAATAGTAGCTAACTTTTTTATGATCATCTTGAAATGACTTTATGAAGCGACCTCTGTAGACATGTACATATTAAAGATTAAGAAACGGGGACTATCTCTGTCAAGTAACATTGCTAAGGCTAGGCAGTGGCACAATGAAGAACTCAAGGAATGTTTTTCTGACTTCAGAGCCTGTTTGTCTAATTGCTAAGCTGTGATGCTTTCAGAATAGCTACTAGAATTGGTTAGCCGGTCTCTTCAAATAACTTACCCACTCTTTGGAACGGGGCTGTGTTTGGTAACCTTTGTGTCATCATAGCACATTTGTGCTTCTCAATAAATGCATGTAGACAGTTTGCAGAGTATATGTCACTAGCAGATAAGAGTAAATAATAATCGCAAACACTTCCACAGTGTTTAGTATAACATTGTTCTAAATACTTTATATGAAAATTGACTTTCCATTCATGTATAAAAAAATAAAGCATTTAAAGTACATTAAGCTTAAAGCTCAGTGGGTTTTTATATACTGTTTCCAATATTCCAGGAGGTTTTTATGTCTTTTTGAAGTCAATACCCTACCCAAGTGGTCACCACTCCGTGCGGTTTTTTCTATCATCAATTAGATTTCTCTATTCTTGTACTCATATAAATGGAATCAGGTGGGATTTTAAGATTTTATATCTATATTCTTCTGCTCAACAAAATATCTATAATATTCCCCCTGTTCTAATAACACGTGATCATTTACTATTTTTGTTGTGCAGTGTTTTATTGTATTAATTCACAACAACTTACTCATTCTCCTGAAGGTGGACACTTTGAGATGTTTCTAATTTGAGGCTCATATAATTAAAGCTACTAGAGCTATCTATGTACCATAACTTTGGTGGACACATATACTCAGTTTTCTTGGATATAAACCTAGGAGTAGAATTCTAGGGGAATAGAGTAGATTCATAGACACTGCCAAGTAGTTTTATGTAGAGGTTGAAACAATTTACCTCTCACCGGCAAAATGTATGTGTGTTCTAGACACTCTGCATTTGTGTCAACATTTAAAACTGTTGGTCTCCCCATTTTTGGCATTCTGGTACATATACAGTAGTATCACTTGTTTTTTTCTTCTTCATCCAAATGCTTTACATTTAATTCTCATAATAACTCCACAAGATGGGCATTGCTATTATCCCCATTTTGCAGATGAAGAAATAGAGGCACAGAGACGTCAACTTATTTGCCCAAAGACTAGACAGCTACTTAGTGGAGACAAGAGAATTTGAGCCCAAGCAGTCCGGTCCTGAAGTCCATGTTCTAAAATACTTTGCTACATAATGAGAGCATTTATGAGAAGTGAACATGCAGCTGTTCTCTGAGATAACATTATTTAAGCCTGTGAATAATAACTTCTGGCATTTTTGCTGTAACTCCTTACCAACAGTACAAGTATTTACTTAATAATTTAAAATATAAATCACTGGAGCCATTTCCTAAGCTATTGGATATATGTAAATGCTGATTACTTTTGTCTTAATAAACATTAAAAATAAATATATAATTCCCAGAGAAAAATTGGCTATGAGCCACACACAATCACCTGTGAACCATGGTAGTACTTACAATTTGGGAAACATTGAATTAAACTACACGTAGATCCAGCTGCAAACAATTATCCATACTGTCAAAAAGCTTTTAAAAATTACTGCTATATATATAATGATTGAAATTTAACATTAAATTCAATTTATTGGCCACACAGAGACACACAGTACCTCGCTTGTTTCAACAAGTGCTTCTATGAATTTACTGTGTCTCAGAGTCTATGTAGGATCCTGTAGAAGTAGAGACGTGGACAAGACCTGGTCCTAGTGGTTTTCTTTCTCATAGAGGTAGATTCTGGTAGAGAAGGAAGAATCAGCAGTGACTGCGAGTTTCAGTACTGGGAGACAGTGTGCTCCAAGACTGGTCAGAGGGCTCCATGTTTCTGTCTCTCAGACCACCTTGCCATATTGTCCACTTACCCTCCAGCAGGCCGCTGAGACCAGCAGTCTATGATCATATGTGGCACTTTGATCAGGAGGGAAAAGCCATTCCCTCTCTATCTTCAATTGCTGTTGTAGCATTTTTCCTTGTTGCTCCTATAAAAATTAATCAATCTATTGCACTTTTATCACCAAACATATATAAAAATAGTATACCAATATAATGAACCACCATGTCACCATTATCCAGCTTCGACAGTTAACAGCCAGTCTTATTTCTTTAAGACCGCGAGCCACATCCCCTCTCATGGTGCTTTGAAGCAAATCCAAGAAATCATTCCTTCTGTAAATATTCCATAGTGTATGTTTAATGAATAACAATTGCAATATCATCATCACATGGAAAAACTGAGTAATAGTTCTAATTATCATCAGTAAGTATCCAGTCAGTGTTAACATTTCCAATTATGTAATGTCATGTTTTTAAACTATTTTATTAGTGTATGCTTGCAGTACTTAAATATTACATTCATATCCGAGAACTGATACCTATATATGTGCGTATGTGTGTATATTTATACATATATATCATCTTGACCATTTGTGCTCCCCGTTCCCGACCCTCCCTCTTCCTTCACCTTAACTCTCTCCCATCTGCAGAGTCTATCTCCCTGCTTCCAATCATCTCTCTTTCATTTTGCTCTTAAATTCTGTGTTGAGAAATCATACAATGTTTAACTTTCAGTGTCCGATTTATTTCATTTCACATATGGTCTCGAGATCCATCCATTTTCCTAAAAATGACTCAGATTTATCCTTACTTATGGCTGAGTAATGGTGCATTGTGTGTATACCACTTAAAAAAAATCTTTTAATATTGTGTTGAATACGGGTCTAAATAAGGCCCCCATGGCTCTATTGGATGATATGTCATTTAAACTAAAAAGTTTCATTTAACCTAGAGATTCTTTTGCTTTACCTTGTAATTTATTTATTAAACACGAATCATTTCCAACTTCTGCATTTAGAGTGGTAAAATGGAATAGGAACGTTGGAGAGTTTCTCTTCTCTCCCTTTTTAAGAATCTTGAAAGAAAAAGACCGAAGGCTGACTCTCAAGCTACTGTTTGGGAGAAATAATGAGGCTTCTTTGTTCGGAAATATATTTCTGCATGTCCAGCAGATATCTACAGGATTACTTATTTATGATGTGGTGGCACCACTGACCTGTCCACGACTCGCATCTCCCACCTGCTCAGGATGGTGAAGGGAAAATGAATCACCAGCACCCTAAGGCTTCAGAGCCAGAGCATTGCCATTTGGATATGAATAGTGTTTTTGAGGGGAAACTAGTTTGAAAGCAGCTTAAATGTAGCAGTAAATGAATGAGTCAGAGTTAAGCATCCCATCACCCAGTTCCACGAAGCCTCGCCTCTCCCAGCCATTTGGAGCCATTTCTGCAGAGCTCCGCCTAGTCGGTTTCTCACAGGGCAGCAGCATGAGGAGAATAACGGCTTTTGTATGCCTGTATGTGTGTCTCTTCCCTCCATCAGCCACTCAGAGGCATTTTGGCATTGTGTGCCTCTTTTTTTTAAAAAACAGCGTATAAAGCTAAATTGAATTCAATGCTAGTAAAAAGGGTGGCTTATGTCAGAGACAAAAGATGTGTTCTTTCAACTCTAAATGGAATAGCAAAAACCTGAATACTAGATGTTATTTCCTGTGGGGCAGGGAAGATTATTTTCTTCTGTGACACCTTTTCTGTGTAGTACTCTTGATTTTCTCTTGTACTGGTCTCTGTTCTTTACTTGAGGTGTGTGTGTGTGTGTGTGTGTATGTGTGTCTGTGTGTGTGTCTATATATGTGTTCCTTCTGTCTCCGTTATTATGAAAATATTAAGTGCCAAAGAAGCATTAGTTATTCAATACTAGGTAGGGCTTATTCGCTTTATAAACATGGACATACTCAGTCATACTTCTTTGCCACCGACTGTGTAATCTTGAGCAAAGGGATTAACATCTCTGTGCCTAAATTTCCTCATCTGTGAAATGGAGATAAGAATTTAATTTAACAGCAAATCCTTTCTACAGAAGAGGAAATTGAGGCAGGGAGAAGTTACCAGTCCTAAATCATAAAGTTAATTAGTGGTGGAGTAAGGATGGAGAAACCCAGGAATCTAACTCCTTACTTAGGTTCTTAAGTACTACATTGCTCAGCTTCTTTATAATCGTGTATGTGAGTCATGAATATACACACATCTATATATCTGTATCTATCTATGTATACATTGACTTTGAAGCGTATGTTCTTTATTTTTCTTTCTTTAAATGTTATTTTTGATTCATACGTGTTCATTGTGCATATTAATGGGGGCCCTATGTGCCTCCTGACTTATTTTGGGGCAATTCTATATGCCAGTTGTGTAACTTTGAACAAATCCTTTAAGAAGATCAGTTCCCAGATTTTTATTATTGACATGGAACTATACCTCATGTAATGTTTCTGTGCACTCAAATAAGACAGCATTAAATATCTGAGTGCACAGGTGCAGGAGTGGAGATTCCACAAGGTCCACATGGTCTAGCTGACATGGGTTGAGCACTTGGTCTGTGCTAGGCTGGGAGAATCCAAGAATGACCAGGACAGATTTTATCCATACTGCCTGAGAGCTTCTTGTCTAGTGGGAAGGTGGACAAATCTACAAACAATCTTGACTGGACAAATCTTGATAAATCTTGACTAGAGCTAAAAAAGAAACAAACTACTCTTAGCTTTCCTAGTCATGCTGAGTGTGGAGGTTGTCCCCATCGGGGATGCTCAACAAATACTGGCTGGATTAGACAGATGACATCAGCTGCCAAAGACTATCACCAGTGTGGTTTAAAAATGCAAATGTCAGAGGAAAGTGTGTCTTAAAGGGCAGAAGGCACAGCAGGGCGGACTCAGCCGAAATTGCAGTCACAAAGTTAGGAGGAGCAGAGGGGCGGCGGTCAGCCTAGAGACTGTTCCCCAGGAGCAGCATGAAAACTGCAGATGCCACGGCAGTGCAGGGCAGACCGGGAGCCCATGTGAGCCTCATCTCTATTATAGAAACCATGGATATGGTCCTTATCCTTGCTGAGCTTCTGTCTCTCATTTGTAAAACTGTAATTGGTAATACATGCTTAGCAGGATTTTTGTGATTTTTATGTCAAAATGTCATGAGAAAATACACAATGGTTCTACAAAAGGTGAGTGGTGCTTTGTAACTATTGAGTTTTGGATTGTATCATTATTGTTGTAACTTTTTTATTGTGAGGAAGCATCTATATTGTTGCTGAGTCAATATTGCCTTTCTTTATCCTGTCTGAGCCCATGGATTGATTATTCACCCGCTGTTGTCAGGGTAGTCTCAGGGCAGCCACTTCCCCTCTCTGGACTTCAGTTTGCTCCCAGGCACTCTGGATTGGACTAGGTGTTGTCCAAGGTAATTTCTAACCCTGACATTGTGTGATAGTCTTTTGAGATTACACGTGTGAACACTAGAGACTTCCAAGGGGAGGGTGACCAGGGGACCCATCATCTCCAGTAAGTGAAGTTTGAAGCAGTGGTTCTCAGTTGGGGTGACTTTGACTGCTCCCCAAATAGGAAGATTTGGCAATATTTGGATAGTTTTGGTTGTCACAACTGAGGGTAGAGATCATGTGGGTAGAGATCAGGGATGTTGCTATTTTGTTACAATACACAGGACAGACATTTACAACAAAGAATGGAATGGTCTGGGACAAAATGTGCCAAGGTTGACCAATCCTTCCTTAATGTTTACCTTGTGTTTTCTGAACAATCAGAGCTGAGCCACAACTGCCTTCGCATTCAGACCTGTATCCACTTATTTTTCTGGGCATCTTGTTCATTCAAAGAGGCCACATATAAAATTTGTTATTCAGGAGGCTTTGCTTCCTTTCTTTCTGTCTCTTGGTGATGAGGAGTTGGGGACAAGGGTGAGGTGTCATGTGATGAATGGAATCAGTGACATCTTGGAGTGGAGAGTATGAAGCATCTGTCCCATAAAGGAACCAGGACATTAATGGCAATGGGCCACCGTGTCAGATAATAACAGGCAAGGAGAGAGTAGATTCTTATGGGCATTCTTCTGGGCCATTAGCTCACTTCTTCTTTGTGGACCTCCCATGGTGGCCCAGGTTCTGTGCTTTTGCTGAGGATATAGCAAAGGGCATGATGGAGCGATTGTCTATTCTGTGAATGAGGCATCCTGTGCCCAACCATCCCCTTTCCATCCCCAAGCAAGGTCTGCTAATCTTTCCAGTCTCAGCACAGAGATATCTTTCTTTCTGATTCCTCTCTCAAGTCTTGTGCTCACCTGTCTGCTGGCACAGGGCCTTACTGACTTCCTATACCTGGTATATTAATTTGCATGTAGCCCTGGTAGGCCATGGGAATTATTTGTTGAAAGAATGAGTGAATGAGGCATGGCCAGCCTCCATGCCATTTTTAAGATTTTAAAGACTTCTCCCTTTTCCTTCCATCCCAGCCTGCTCTGTGTATCTCAGATTGGATAGAGAGACAACGGGATAAGGAGGGCAGTTTTCTGCTTGAGGCCTCAGGGGGTGCATGGAGCTGATAGTCACTTGGGGAAAGGGAGGCTAACAGGATCCGAGGGCATTTTAAACACAAATGAGGCTGTGGATGAGTTGTCATTGTGGGTCAGGAGCGTGAAGATGATTAAGGGAAATAATGGGAGTGGTAACTGCTCTTTTATGGGGCAATATTAATGATCTCCATAAAGATGGTATATGGCTCAAAAGGTATTATTTTTAGTACGTGTCTTCAAGTTGTGCGAATTACTAAGGAGCAGCTTGGGTAGTGAAACTCCTTAACTTCTCAAATCTAAGTTATTTATACCAAATGTAAACCTTGCTGAGACTGGTGGCATCAACCATTATAAGTGATCCTCCCAATGGATGAGAACTGTATTTTCTGGTAGTGACCATATTTGTGTCCTAAGGCATGGGGGAGGGGAGAGAGTTTTAGGATGCATTACATGTCTTTTTACACATGACTCTGCAACCCTCATTGAAATCAAAAGTTCTGACCCACTGCAAAGACATTCACAATGAAGCACAGACTGACTGTGTTTGTTAAGCACTATTGTATAGCACTTCAGTTAGTTCTTTTAGAATCACTCAAGTTGGTCAGTGGTCTCTTGTTATCGTCGATAGGTTATTAGTGTTAATTTTACAGTGCAGTCCCTTACTGTGATGTCACCAATGAGGACAGTTCGCCTGCATGGGGATTGGTGGCTGGATGGGCAGCCTCTCCCTAATCTTGGTTTTCTCTTGTCCATTCCGTTTCCTGACCAACGTGTCTCTTCTGTGCAGAGAAGCCATGGTGACCCACGTGACCCCAGCTTTCATTTAACACATTTCTCCCAGGGTGCCCATGCAGTGGCCTTCTCCACTGACACATTTCTGCTGGCTATGGTACAAAGGCACTTTCATATTAATATTTTTTCCTGTGGTCTAACAGGCATTTGGGAGTCTTAGCATTAAATACATAAGAAGAATGAAGCAACTCTCTTCTCAGCTTTGCCAGTCCCCTCATCTGACCACCTCCACCAGTGACAGCATGGCTGGACGAGGGGTCAGAGTCTGTTGGGTGTTTTCCTTGTGGAACGCTATCTGACTGCTCTGCTAAGGTGGACATTGTCACCCCAACTATTCAAATGGAGAAATAGAGGTCCTGAGATGTTTGTGGCATACCTAAAATTTTAGAGGCGAAGTGAAGAACGAGGATTTCCAATCCCGATTTGTCTTTGCTCAAGTCTTCTGATGAACCCCACGAAATACCCTGTGTAAGGGGAAAGGAAAGGCCAGGGAAAGGTTAAGGTAAGACAAGGGAAAAGACTTATGACTAGAAAAATAGGAACATGTCCAGTATGAGACGGGGAAAAGTTTGGAGACAGACTTATTTCCCACCCTTTCCATTAACAGGCTCCACAGAAGCCCACTGATTTGGTCTAGCCAAACCTTCAGAGCTTCCTCATGGTCTCTTTCTGTAAATCCTGAAGCAGAGGCTGGAGGAAGCCAAGCTCTGGTCAGTAAAGTTACACCATCCTATGTCCCTGAAGGTATCATGATGCTATGTGAATTTTGGGCTCTTTTTATAGTGAGTGGAGCGACAGTGTAGCAAATAATTTTATCAGTATGTAACAGTTATTGAGAACTTTCTGTATAACATATAGTCATTTAATTTAATGCTTCTCAAACTATTTTGGGGGAAAGACTCTCTTCCTATTTTTTTTTTCTTTTCTTAAAATTTCAGCCTATCATAGACTATTACCCTATTAAAATCTGTTTAAACTAATGAGTAGAGAAATTAAATAAAAATGGCCCAGAGAGCCTCTTTTTGTATTATTACTATTATAGTCAGTGAGTATGCTCATTAGTCTTTTGAATGTCATTTTCAGTATTTATCTGATCATGCGCTGACGATGCACTGGATGCAGGCTGGTGTGGTCTGTGGAGTATACTCTGAGTAGCCCTTCTCTGAACGAGTGGCATGCAGTCCTTTTTGGGATGCTTATTTCTCCATGTTGTAGAAGAGAGGATGAGGACACCAGAAGTAATTTTTCACAGCTACAGAGCTAGAGAGATGAGGAGCAAGTATTGGAAGGCAGGCAGCTGGCTCCAGCACCTCCTCTGTTAATCTCTCCAAATTCTGCCTTGACTCATAGTGCGGAGCTTGAACTTAGAATGGTATCAATGCAGAGCAAGTTCTGACTTGGTCATTTAGCACTTGTATGACATTAGGATTAAGTGACATCTCAGAGGCTCATAGACGGGCCCTGGCATAGCGTAGGTGCTCAACAAATATCAGCCATTCATTTTGACAAGGGCAAAATTCCAAGCGGCATTTTGATAATGATTTGGGGTGGATTATTTGATTCGATGCAGTTAATATTCCACATGCAAATGTGTCTCAACTGTCATGTTTGTCAGAAAACAGTTTGTTGGGTTTTCATCCTATGAAAGAAATTAAATTTTCCTTTATCATTTAAAATCTCTGGACATTTATTTTTAAACACAGTGGCAGAAATGACCAGCTACAAAGTCAGTTGTGAGAATGGATTTTGTCTGCTTTGGGAGCTGGTAAAACGACTGATTTTTTTCCTTTGGAGAGTCCTGAGGTTCAAGACCTGTTTATAAATTCCAGTTTTTCCAAATATTAGCAGTGTGCTTTTGACTGAATTACTTTATTTTTTTCAAGTCTCATTCTCCTCATCTATAGAATGGGGATGAGGATAATAATATGACCTGTTTCAAAGTATTGCTCAAGGAGTCAATAAATCAATGCATGCAATGCACTTAGCACAGTGTCTAGTAGATAATAAGCACTTAGCAAATATTAGTCCTTATTATTGGTGTTGACTGGCGTCTTGGGAGAGCAAGTGTGCGATTATCAGTCACCACCCATTCACTATATGAGGACACCTCTGGTTTTCAACCAAAAACAAGTTTTGGAAATTTGTGATATATTAATAGTTAATTATTACAACTATTTTTTGAGCAATGACACTATGCTCGACATAGTGCTGGTCGTCTGCAAAAACACTATGTCTGGAATTTTCTCAGCATTTTTTCTGACTCGTAATTAAATCTCAGGATGGTTAAGTTGCTTGTTCAGTGTTCAATGGTGCGTATGTAGAGGTCTCACCAGCTAAACCCTGGACTGGACCCCATACTGTTTTCCAGTTAATTCGAAACAGAAGTAAAACTGGTAATAAATAATGAATTAATCTCACTTAGTTCTTACTGTGTGTCAGGCTTTGTTCCAAGTACTTTACATGACTAATCTCATTTTGTCTTCACACAATTTTGTGAGATAAGTACTAAGCTGAATTTTATGTTTGCAGACAAGAAACAGAGTCCAGGACAACATGGAAACTCAAGTAGTAAGAATGAAACTGAGCTTTGAATGCAGGTCATCTAGTTTTGTAGTGCACACTGTCCTCTAAATGAAGGGAGTGTGGAGAGCAGAGGGTAGGATATGAACAGGTGCATGTGTGTGCATGCACGCGTACATACACACACACACACACACACACACACACACTCCAGCCTGGGCAGGTGTGTATTATCCTGCTTGGGTCAAATGTTTCCCCTGCTCTGGCTCATGCCGTCTTTCTCTGTGAGCTAAGGGAACATTAGGGCCTCTTGAAAGTCCTTTCTGCCTCCAAAATACAGCTTTCCTTATGTGTCCACCACATTTACTGACCTGTTAGAAAATAGCCATCTTGTGAATGGTCTAATTTATACTTAGGCCCTATTTATAAAATTTTGGGTGAAGGAGGCAGGATAGGAGGCCCAACAGAGCCATTGAAGCACTATCAGCTGCTTACTCGGAATTGAGTCCTGGAGTGCTGATTCGCTCCCTAAACACATATGACTTCATTGTGGATGGAGAGAGTTCTCGGCTGAGTTTCTTATCCCACTGCTTTCCTGCACACCCCGCTCCTTAGACAAACTGTAGATGATTACCTGTTGTGCAAAGTGGATACTCCACAGCTCTGAGCACTGGATGGACAATTGTTTGGTGGAAGCGTGTGTCTAAAGACCTGCCAATTTTCCCCTGTGGGGTCTTTGAATGTCTGTGCTGTTGCTACTGGCTCATTTGTTGGCTTACAGAATTAAAAAAAATATTTTACAATTCTGAGCTTTTCAAATTTATCTTGAGTATTTATTCTAAAGGAGCTTTGGTCTTTGCACTTAAACATAAAAGGACAAAGTGGCCTAAAAGATGACCATGCACACTTTATTCTACTGACAAGGAAGCTGAAGGTCAGAGAGGTCACTTGCTGAGCTCGAGAAGCTATGGGTGATGGACAAGCTACACTAAGAGTTTCACCCACTTTGAAATCTTTTGTGTGTACTAACTGTACTCTGCAGGAGTGTCGATGGCAAGGATCAGAGACTCATGGGCCCCCAGCCCATACAAATAGTGTCACAGTCCAGTGGAGGACACTTGCGACTGGTGGGGCATGTGGCAAACTGGACGCCACACCTCTTATTATAAGGAAATGTTGTAACTCGGCATGGCATGAGTCAGTTGCTACCACAGGGTAGCTCTGACTCAGGACTGTCAGACCTTTGAACTTTCAAGGGAAGTACGTTTCCTAGATTTGTGTAAAATATCTCAGTTTTAAATGTTGAACAACACATACAAAGATTTTTAAGGTATAATGTATGCCAAATACAACACAACTTTGAATTGGGTACAAATTATGGGCTACACATTTGCAAACAGAAATTTATAAGTTTCATAGGATCCTAGAAAAGAACCATGATCTAAGAAACACAGGGAATATCACTTCAAGGAATGACTGGGCAACTCTAGGACTGAAGATGCCTCCTCTTTCTTTTCCCCTTGCATTACATGAAAACATTAAGAAATCATGTAAACCTTGGAGTTGTACTTAGGCTAGTAGGGAGCAGCTCTGCCTTCACTGAACATCATATATATTTATAACAGTGTCTCTCATTCCTTCTCCCTTATCTATTACTCTTGAGGCCTTGCTGGCTTTTCTGCCATGTGTGTTCATATCCAAATCTCCCTTCCTGGTGCAGCAGCAAATTCCCATCTGTAAAGGGGTGAGGCATTGGAAAGAGGTGACAGGCAGCTCTAAATAAGTATTAGAGAGATGCCAAACCCAGTTAAATAAGAGAGATTAAGAGGGGGTGGGGCAGGGGAGTGGGAACAGACCCATGGTTCCTGGGGAGGGAGGAGAGAATACTTCAAGAAAGATGGCAGAAGTGAATGTGAATTGAGAGAAACTGGAGATTTTATCACTGCAGATAAATCTCTGCTGTACTCTCCAAATCCAGGATCTTAGCGATGACATAAAGATGATGGGGTGTAGCCAAGTGCATCAAGACTCCCACAGACTTTGCTTGAAGTCCTGTGCTCTTAAAACACGTAGCCACATCTTTCTATTTCTCCTTCCTCTAGCTTCCATTCTCTCTTTGTTCATCTGTCCCACTTAGCACCGGAGATTTCACGTCTTCCAAAAATGCCCAGCTTAACACATTGCTCCAGGTGGACTGTATTTAAGAAACTCCAGGGTGATCAATTTTAAAAGACTAGGGATCACTTTCACCTTTAGGAAAGGAAATGCCAAGTTTAGGAGCAGGGACACTTTATATTGCAAGTTGGTAAGATGGCATGTTTTTAGCTCGCTTGTCAGAAGGACTTATTTATCAGCATTAAAAGTACTAAGTAAAATGTCATTATTTCTATAGCAGTGGGAGATAATTAAATCCTACATGCTTTAAGGAATCAAGCCAGGGTCAGAGCTGCTTTGCATACAGCATGCACAGATGAGGTGAAAGTAGCCTGTTTCAATGTCACTTGACATTATATTAGCTACAAGGGAAGTGTTCCAGGCCCATGGACCCCAGCAGCTACTTGGCAGTGTGTCCCCACCTTTGCGAGCGCTCACACATGTCGGGTAATTTGATGAACTTGCACAGTGGGACAGGTTTACCACTGGCTTCCCTGTTTCTGTGGCCACTAGACGCCATCATGCTTGGTACATTCCATTCCCAGAGAACCTTGAAGTCCATCTCTGACAAAGGCCAGATGGGACGAAGCAGCTCTAAATTGCTTCCTGTTAGAATTTAGAGACTGCCACATTGGGTGTGGGCAGTAATGTGACAGAGCCATTGAGAAGAGCAGAAGTCAAGTCAAGTAAGAGGACTGTGCAGACACTGCTGGTGGAGGCAGGAGCCGCTTCACGGGAACTAAGCCAGGGAAGAGCAGGCTGCCGATGGTCTGGAGACTGTGCCCAGGGTACCAGGCACATGTGCTTTCAACATCTGGCTCCATCCTGTGACATGACTTCGCCTCTCAGACTCTGTAAAGTGGGCACAGGGGTAGCATTGTGAAGAAGCCTCCTCAGGTGTCTGAGTCAGGAAGTGACACCTAGAGGGTGCTTTGTGCTTGCTGCCCTGGCAGGATCAGAAATCTGACCCTGGACTTGGTAAGCTGTCCACTGAGCCATGTGAACACTGATCCAGACCCAGGGAGGCTGCTCTCCATCTCTTAATATAGTCTGCCTCACAGCTGTGAGTAGGCCCTGGCCTCTGGCTATTGATTACACCGAGAGGGAAGCCTAAAACAAGTAAATCACACCCCTGTTTGCAACATAGACATCCCATGACAGCAGTTTAGCTACAAACGACCACTGAGGTTGGCTGCACTTTGGAATGTGTTCCTGAGAGAGAAGCTTAGATTTCATCTGCTTTGAAGGTTTGCAACAAAACCGTCTTAGCTATTGACTATCAGAGATGCCCCCTGCTCTGATTACACCTCATGCTTTATTTTTACTTTTCTTATGCCATTTAGTATTTCTACTTTGTGCTTGATCCTTGGGATCAAATTCCTGTGTGTGTGGTCCAGCTTTGATGCAGCCAAACCATGCAGTATAATCCCCATCTACACAAGGAACTCAACTAGTGTTTGTTGAATGAATAAACCTTTTTGCCTCAAGGTAGGCATGTGAATTTATTGACCCATCTTAGTTTCTCTTGGCCAATGATGATAACATCTCTACTTTAAGTGGGGGAGGAAATAAAACTTAAATCTATGCCTCCAAGAACATCATATATCTATGATATATCTGTATATTATGATATATTTCCTGCAGTGTCAACCTCCATATCCTCAAAGTAGCCTAACTAGAAAATGCTGGGGTCCTGAACATTGCAGCAGGGCCCCACTGATCTTTGTCTTCGCTTACCTAAGGGTGAGGGTCTCAACTGATCCTTGTCTGTTCTTTTAAAAACCTGTCTATTCCTTGTTAACTCAGGGTTCAACTTCCATATATGTGAAATATTAAACTCTTTTATAACTTAAGCCAGTTTGAGTTGAGTTTTTCTTATAGCATGCTACCCCCAAAATAGAAAATAACAAAAGTTAGTTTGATCTTGCTTATCCATTATAATAGCGAGGTTAATGCAAAGCAGTGGTGAATGTCAATAACCTTAAATAAGAAAGCAAACCTCCATAGTATATCTAATATAATTATATAAAAATCATGAAATATATACATATATATCACAAGATAGTATTAATTAAAAATAGTTATATTGAAGTTGAAATCACTAAGAGTAAACTGTAAATGATTTGCAAAGATCTTAATTAATATTTATGCAATGAGGAGCTCTTACATGCATCTTATTCATCCCAGTTTCAGGTGTAGTTGCTGGAGTATTTTCGGTTTTATATAAGTCAGGATGCACTGGGTTCTGTTGCAGTAACAAACAATTCTGAAGTTGTGATGCCTTAAAACATCAACAAAAGTTTTTGTGTCTTGGGTAGGCCTTGAAGCCATATGGGACTGAAAGGGACAGTCCTCCTGAGCCACACCAGACCGGACCTCTGCCCAGAGTGACGGGGACTGTGGCTTGACTCGATGTGAGACAACTGGTTGCACTGATCTGCACTGCAGTGAGAGGTTCTGGCTCCCCCTGAGGGAGGCGACCTGTGGTCCTCTTTTGCTCTACCCTCCCTGACCACAGGCTCCCCTTCACCACCATCAGGGGCGAAGCGTGGACTCACTAGGGAGGGCTTCTGATGTGCCATGTGCTTTACTGGGTGCTGGGAATCTGTCAGGGAGCAGACAGGCAGAAAATCTCAGCCCTGAGGAGCTTTCTTCAGAACAGGGAGAGGAGGAGTCCACCAAGAAGTGGCAGGTATAACCAGGAAATGATATACGCTTTGGGAGGCAGCAAAGGCTATGGAAAAAAGAGGGCAGGGCAAGGGACTGGTACCAAGGGAGGGAGAGGCAGAGCTTGCAATGAAGGGAAGATGAGAAAAACACATGCCCAGGGACAAAGACAGACAACTAGAGAGAACAGAGGAAGAGGAAAGACAGACTTTGAGGGACAGGGAAGAGAGAAGTAGTCAGAAAGAGAGAGAGAAGGGATAGCCAGCAGCAGTAGGATTCTCCCTGTTCTCAGCCTTCTAACTCTCCCTATGGCCCCGCCCCCTGCCCAGGGCTTCTCACACCGCTGCCAAGGCCTCCTTGCCCCACCCATAGCTGATCGTTTCCTATGCCTTCCCTTCTGGTCCCCCAGGGCAAGGTCCTCTCAGGCCTCCCCTCTTTACCAGTCTCCAAGCTCAACATCATCGCTGCAGTGCTGGCCACATCACAGACACAGAGATCCTGCATCCCCTACTATGCGAAGGCTTCTCCAACCCTCCACTCTCACCTACTGATCTCAGTCTCCTGGGGCCTGAGACAGGGATGCTAACACCAAGGCCAGCTCACACTGGGGCCAGGCACTGTGCTTAGCATTTCCCATGCACTACCAGGTCTCATCTTCCCATCCCTTTATAGCAGATACTTTCATGAACTTCATTTTAGGGATGATGGATCTGTAGCCCGAAGAACTTCAGGAACTGGTCCAAGGCACACCACCTAGTGCACTGAGTGGCCTGCTTGTCTCACCTAAACAAGTATGTACAGGTTGTGCTTATTCCTAACACTAAATTTATCACAATTTTGTGATATTTCCATGTCTTCCCTTCTTACTCCTTCCTCCCTACCCCCTGTCCCAGATAACACATCCTGTGAGCTATTTGAGCACTGGACAAAACTTTGATGCATAGCTTAGCACCTGGCAGGGAGTCAGCTCTGAGTACACCACTGAGGAAGGAATGGATGTGTCGCTGTTGGAACATCCATACAGCGAGAGGGACAGCAAGTGACCTGTGTGCCTCATAGACACAGCTTTGGAAGAGCTAAGTGGTCTGGGATGAACCTGTCTGAAGTAGCACTGAATGCTAGCAGAGGGATGGTCCTACCTGGGGCAGGGGGGCTGGCAATGGATGCTCAATCCCCCTGGGGACAGCTGCCTGGCCAGCAGAATAGGGGACAGAGGAGGGAAACCCTGCTTCCCTCCTAGGGCCAGGAGCCTTCCACTGGGCCAGCAGCTTCAGGTGGCATTTCAGAGAATCTGAGGACCCTTGGTGGTCAGGGGACCACACAGGTGTTTGTAAGAAGCCAAGTGAGTGGCTGGAATCCTTCTTGTTTTTTTAGCCTCAAAACTGTTGGCTGAACTGTGAGAGGCAGGAAGAATGAGCAGACCACAGGCCTGGACAGTGGCCCGGAGGGAGCTCTTTGACTCGAAGCAGCATTTTTGGTGCTGTTATCTTAGGGGTTCTTAAGGGAACCAGGAGAGGTCATCATGAAATAAACCTGAGCCCAAAGTATTGATGTCCACTGTGTGGAGAAAAGTGCACGTCTAGTTGTCCACCTGCTCCTCGGAAGTGGCAAAGAACCAAGGAACATGAGAACTTGCACTCTAGATGAAGGTGAGGAAAAGGCTGTTGTGCCTCCCTGTCCTCTCCTGTCTCCACCCTCCACACCCTTTCCCAACCCCCAGGGTAGCCAGCCAGACTGTAGCTGTGACATCACAGCGTGGCTCACACATCCCAATTCCTCTGGAAAGCTCAGGATAACTCATCTTCTTACAAGCCCTGAAGTGACTTTCTCCAGTAGCAGATTTCGTTAAACCTGTGAAGTATTGTCTTGTGGGGGTAGAGAACATTGAATGCAGGAGGAAAACATGAAATAAATAAGCACTCCTAAGACAGCCCGTATTGATATTATACTTATAAAACCTAAAAGCCCCTGCTGACTGTGGAAAATTAATGATAGGTACAGTCAATATTAATTGTCCCTCCAAAAAGGCGGGGGGGGGGGATCCTCCAAAATGAGGATCAATATAATCCCCTTGCCAGTACCGTATTGAGCCTTTCTTCCAAAAATAAATATATATATTTTAAACCATTGACAGGGTTATTTAGGAAAGCGTTTACTTAGTCCTGCTAATGGAAAACCATGATAATGATCTTTGAACAATGGATTTTGGAAGCATCAGCTTTAGGTGGTGTACTGGCTCCCTGGTCAATACTGCAGGTTTTCTTTGAATTTGGAGAAGGCAGGAGGAAGGAGTGGAAGGAGTTTAGATATCCGATCTCCCCTGTGGAGATTTCCTTTTTGCATCTCCCATGAATTATTAAATACGAATTCAGCCATGCACAGAAGGAAAGAGCAGCTGATTTCTCTGAGTGTGCTGATTAGTCAGTTGCTCGGTTTAGGGAAGATTCCATGTGTTTCCAGTTTCTATATATGTGTATAGAAATGGATCATGATCCTTCTACATCTCAAGTGAATGATTTTTCAATTAGCCTGTAGTTCCTTTGTGGCACTCCCTTTGCAGTCCTACATGGGTGATGGAGAGCAAAGGTTTAAGACGTTTTGGATAATCTATGTGGCTTGGAGAGACTGTCAAGAAACAATATCTGCAACAATTTTTATGTTCGAATCTCAGGTCTTTTGCTTATTTTTATAGCACCATTTCCTGAGTTGTTCAAGCTAAATGAAAGGCAGTACTTACGTGTTTTGGTGGTGGTGAGATGTTTCTGGAGGGTGCCTAACTCTTTGGATTTAACTGGATCTGCAAATACTATTTCCTCAGACAAAGTCCTTTTCCTCATCGTATCTTAGTTTTCTAACATGTAAAATTGGGATTGATACAAACATTAAATGAGATAGTGTGGGAGAAATGCTGAGTCTGAGATTGACACCAGATGGGTCTTCAGTTCATATTTCTATTGTTATTTCTGTTGCTATTTTTAGGAATATCACCTAAGAAAATAAGGAAGGATGTGTGCAGTGATATAGATAGGAAGATGTCCCCCATGGCATTGTTTATAATAGCAAAAAATTGGATTGACAGAAACTATCACAGAGTATATAGACAACAGCTACTGTATTACTTAGCTATTGAAGCCATGGGATTGCTAGTCATTAACAGAATAGTATTCATAATAATTTACATAAAACTTTAGATTGCAAAACAGTATCATCCCTTTGTTTCAGAATATAAACATAAATTAATTACACAGTTATCTAACAATGCCTGGGTGACGGTAATACCATTTTTAGTGTTTGCATTTTTTGCAATGTCTACATATTCGTTTGGTTAAAATCTAGTTTTAATTAGGAGAAAGAAAACCTCAAAATGGGGTGAGGTTCTGTTCCCATTCGGGGGAGATCTTTTCTAATGGTTTTTCTAAAAGTCAAGGTGTCAGTGAAACTTCACCAAAGACTCTGCTGTGTGAACATGAGCTGCTGCAGGCCGAGGCACTCCATCAGAGAACGGAAGCCAGGGATGAAAGATCAGGAGCATTTGAAAATGAGATCATGAGGAATGAGAACGATAGAGTCGCTTGGCCTCATATATATTTTTTATTAGAGGACTGACTGACATTTGAAAAGTGGAGCCCTGTGCCACCGACTCGAGGTTGACTGGCATTGATGGGCAGTTTCAGACATTATTTGCCCCCATTTTCCCAACCCGCCCCACATCCAAACTCTCAGCCATCTGCCCTCTGAATTAAATTGTGTAAGCTATAAACCTTTCTAAAATGGCCATGTGCAGAAAGGCTAGCTGTTGTTTTCTAAATACAGCATATCAGGATAGAAATTTTAAAAAGTAGCTTGTGACATTAAACACTTTTACTGACTCCTGGTAAAAAAAAAAAAGAGAAAGAACAAACAAAGTTGTACCTGTTCAGAGAGCAAAAGTGAGAAGAACTGAAAATAGTTTCCTATCAAGTCTTTATTGAAATAGTTGGGTCTAAATCCCAACAGATTTTGTAAAAATTGAAGTAATGTTTGGAAAAAGCACATGATTGCTATAAATATCTATTTATATTTATACTTCATGAATGAGCCAGGTCCTTTAATTTTCTTTATAAATGGAAAATTATTTTCACAAACAGATTTATCAGTTTTTGTTGGTACCACTTGATCCTTAGAGTTCTAAAATTTTCAGGGCTTCCAGCTGAATGCATGCTTTAGAGACAGGACACATATGTGTTCACGTGGGAGGCTGCCCGAATGCTTATGAATGGGTCCATTTTTCTCCAAAGGGTTAAAGCACATTTATAAAAGTCTTAGGCTTTTCTTACTCCAAGTTTTTGGCAAGGGAAAAATTACATTTGTCCCAAAACCAGAATGCTCTAAAAATGTTGACATATACTTTTTCTGTCTGTTAAGTAACTCTAGGAATAATGAGTTTTATTCTTGGATCCCATTCATCTTTAACACATTCTGAAAACTGAAGATCGTAAAGTATGCTGAGTGTTATCTATATTATTTATTTATAAATAATGGGAATATTATTGTTGTCACTAAATAATTTTGCTATGAAGGCTTTTCAATGCATATTTAGGTGATATATATACTTCCCTGAAATGTCCATTGCTGTCTTAGTTTCTCCCGTCCCTTGTTGCTGTGTGCTCTTTCCTTTGCTCCGTATGTTTGCCATCTCTGCCTCTGCTTATCTGTCCTGTCTTTCTTTTATTCTCTCCTGATGGTCACTGTTTTTAGATATAAATGCTCCTCCACCTTCTTGGATCCCTTCCCCTGCTGAGAAGAACTTAGGTATCCAACAAGACTGACCCCCATCATTCATTTCTTCAGAGTGCTTTAGTTGTTAAAAATGACTATTCTAAGCTAATCTTAAGCACAGTGTTAGGCAATGAAAATGCTTTAATGTTTTACATTCTTCTAGGAGGCCCACTTGGCTACCTGGCTGTTTTTTTTTTTTTTATCCAAATGAAGTTCAAAATTTTTTAATTGACTGCCGTACTTTTAAAATTTTACATGAAAATTTGAACTTTCTTTTGGGAAATCAGACTTACCCCCCTTTGGTACAAGTCACCTGCAATAGCGAACTGAAATGGAGGAGTAGCTCTCCACATTCCCTGAAATGCCCCAGGCCCAACTTCACCCCACTAGTTGTTCGACTATGCTACTATACTGATCTCTGTAGGTATTTCACTTTGAGGCTCCTGTTTTCTTCCTTTCTGCTCCTACAATTTCTCTCCTGGAAGTCCACTTTTCCTCCACCAAAACCAGTGATTATAATGGGAATTCTATAGCTGGACCCAAGACAAAGAGTATTGATATCAACATTGATATTATTACTCAAAATCACTAATATATGAGTCAACTGACCATTTAGATCTATTGGTATAATTTATCATCTGGTATTCAAAGGTGTAATTTATCATCTGGTATGCATGTTTTTTAAACCTAGTGGTCATAAAGAAAGCTTTAATGTACTTTATCACAATTAGAACAGTAACAAAAGTAGAAAAGATTTAGAAACTCGATGACTGTATGTCTAGCCTCCTGCGTAGGTTTATTCATGGCTCTTCTGGGATTTAGAAAGTCTTTTACAGGATTACATCTGGGTTTTACTTTTCTTCCACCAATGTATGATAACTTTTCCTTGGTGTTGCTCCTTCTGGCTTTGGAGCTCTTTGGATCTGGCCTGTGCTCAGCACTTAATGGATGTTTGTTAAATAAATGAACTTTTAAAATATATTCCTAGGCATATATCAGAAAAAACTTGCCTTTGATCACATGAAAAGTCAATGAGAAAGCAGACTAGATTTGGCCATTCAGCTTGAATATTTGCTTACACGATGAAAATGCTGCCTCCCTCCCATCTCTTCCTAGTTCCCATCACACTATGCTGTGGCCCAACTTCTCAGTAAATGTTCAGCTTTCTCATACTATTAGACCTAGAAATGACCATATATATAAGGATCCTGTTCTCATTTGTGTTTCCAACAGAAGCAAACTAAAATAACGGCTACCAATTCTCAGGACATTTAGGAGCTCTTTCCTTGTTGAGGTGATCATTGAAATTCTGGCATTTAGGGTCCATATTTTCCTATTTATATTGCAAATATTGCAGCCTATGGCAGTGATTTTATTACATTAAAGCACAAACAATAATATATTTGTACATATCATATCAGTGTTCGAAGAACTTGTACCTTTTTACCCTTGGCATTCTCCATGAAGAAGTCCTACCTCGCTTTGCAATGGTTGGCACCCCCTTTTCCTGTTTCCTTTTATACTAGAGGAATGATCAGAAGCCCGAAATGCCAAATAAGAATTACAACATTGAGGTAGACAGAATTTCCACCAGGCCTCCAACATGCCTACCCCAAGGTTATGTGCCCTACCCCTTCCCCTTTAGGGTGATCAAGACATGGGATAATAAGATGTCATTTCTGTGATCAGGTTACATGAAAAATCAAAGGTGAAGGTATTTTGCAGCTGTAATTATTTCCCCAGTGGCATAGTTGTTTTTGATTTAATCAAATGACAGTCCATCCTGGATGGATCTGATTTAATCAGGTGAAAACCTCTAGAAAAGGGACCATGTCTTATTTGAGGAGCTAGCACTCTCTCTTCAGTTTTGACATGCCTACAGTGACAGATGACAGTAGAGGCTGAGTCCCTCCCTCTTACAAGTATAAGCTTCTGAATACTGGTAACAATTGGACTGAGTTTAAAAGAGGACCATGAGCTCTAGATGAGCATACAGTCTTGCTGAACTCTGATCACCACTTTGTAAAGGCTGAGCAGAGGACCCAGGTATGAAATGCCCATCTTCTGACCCACAGAAACTTCAAGAGAATAAATGTGTATTGTTTTAAGCCACTTAAGTTTTAATGATTTATAATGCAACAATAGAAATGAGTATAAACGTCAAAGATCTGTATGTTCAGACAGTGGATCTGATGGCATCTGTGCCCACTGCCACCTGCCTCTCTACCATCTTCCTGGAGCTCCCTCCATAAGTAAAACCAGGGGATCCAAGTGACAGTTTGAGGTACAGATAGCCTCATGTTCTTTCTCGCTTTAGCTGATGCTTTAGTATCCTTAGCTGTGAACTCAGCTTTTTTCATATTTGTTTTATTCTGTTATGACTACAGGGAGAAATTCTCTTTTCAGGACAGAAATATTGAGCTTGTTCTCGGTTTGGAAATATCAGACCCTTGGTTCTAGAAATGGGGTCTTGGAACTGACCTGGAGTTAGTTCCCAGTAGATATGTTATCTCACAGCACCGGGTGAGGAGGAAGGCATACGGCAGCCACAATATCCTTCTTTTATGTCCCTACTCTCTTTTTAATGTTCTTTCCTGTTCAGACTTCTGGGCTTTTTCTTCCCCTTTCTCTTTGTGTAATGGCATTTGCCTTGAATGTTGATGAGGAAAACTTGGTCCTTCCTCAAGAACTTATTTGGGGGTAATTAATTTTTGGCATCATAGCAGTGTTTCACAACCGTGACTTCCTTCAGTATAAATTGGCTGAATAAATGTCCAAGCATGGGTTATGTTCAATTATTGGCTTTCCTTTTGCAAAAAATCTAATCATTTATTGCACTTACCTTAGTGGGAATGGGAATGGTGATTTCCTGCATAGGAGAGTAAGGATGGAATTCATTCCTTGCAAACTTAGATTCTACTTTCTCCAGGCCCCTTCTTTGCCTGGAGCTCCTTTGGAGTTCTGGAAGGAGATAATTCCAGGATGCCAAACCATGCTTTAGAGAGATTACATCCACTGGAGAGAGGGGAGGGCAGACAACAATGATCATTCGTGAACTTCTGACAGACTATGTAGCCATGAGTAAGAGAGATGTGGGACAGGAAAACAGGAAGACAAAGGTGTGTTCAGAAAAGTAGGGAAGGCACCTTGAGGACTAGTGTCTGGGCTACAGTGAAGAGAATAAGGGGAATTTGGCCAGTGGCAGGACAGTATGTGATGGAGCTGAACTCATTAATTCTTTAGCTCATGTTGAACTTGGTCTTGAATTTGGGGTAATTTCAGCAATGATTTTGTACGGCTCAATGCATGGCAAAATAAAAATTAATCTGTGAATGCTCTGCTAATTTAGAATTTGTGACCCATAAGTCTCCTCTTGAGGTAGGAGTCATCTCCATCTCATTCTCTGTATCTGCAATATCTTGTGAGATATTTGCTTTAGTGGGTACTAAACATGATGGGGAGTTCTATGAATAAATATCATCACTAAGAAACCTGCTACAACGATTTTCTAATAAGATTAATTGGGTGATTGTACATTTTAAAATTTAAAAAATGGAGAGAACAAACTGAGCATTGTTTCCCACACATGAAAGCAGAACTCCAAAAGAATGCTGAAAATGAATTCTTGGATTCCCAGTTGGATTCAACATATGTTTTGAAGATTTAAATTTTTTTGGAACATCATATCTCTTTTATTAGTCATCGCTCTTCCTTCTTACCTGGCCTTCTGAATGAGTAAAGATTCTGTAAGATTCTGGAAGGCTCTCCTCATTGCCCTTTCCCCAGAGGTGGGGATTGGGAAGAACCTCTGTGCAAGACAAGTGACCCAGATCTCAAAAGAGTTAGGAAGAGGGGCATCTGAGCAGAAGAGCAGGTCAGCACTGCACAGGCTGTCAGTGACGTCAGGTAGAGAAGAGTTCAGTCCAGATGGATAGGCAATGGCTAGGGAATATGCTCAAGGTAGAAGTCTGGGCTGGAGACTGCCTGTGGGGCAAAGGCTAAGAGTGAAAGTTGGCATCATGCGCCTAGGCTGACTAATGGATCGGGAGCATAGTATGTTTAAGTCATCACTGACAGATGACTTACACTTCCTGACAATAGGCTTTTCAAACATTAACATTCTCATCAAGACGTTACCACCACCTCTGTGGTTGTCCAAGGTGTTCAGGTGGCCAGCCATATACTTTTTTCTCTTCAGAGTCTCTCCTTTTCATGTACAGGTGATTGTAGCTTTAATTATTTTGGAAAGTCTCAAAACTCTTTTTGGTATCTAACACTCACTGGGCACAAGATGGCAGCTCTATTTTGTGAAGTTGCTCTATGACTAGTTTCTAAGTGAATATGGTAAGTATTCCTGCAAGGAGCCCAGGAAGATGGAAGGTATACTCTAAAGCCAGATTTCTAATTTAAGTAGCCAGAGGTAATGTGTACAAAAGATCTTTTGCTGGGATACACATTAGATACCTCATTAACTTAAAAACAGAATTCAAATGAAAATTATAACCCTTGTTATTGCTCATAACTACAGTGTAGATAAGCTGGCATTTTTCCCATAGCTTCATAAACCAGTAGTCTCCAGGAGAAATTATATATTACACCTCATAACTAATTGTCATTAAAGAGGCAATACTTGTTCAAAGAAGGTATAAGGTGGCCACAGATTTCTCGTGAAATAGCTGCCACAAGCTTGTGATGAAGTTTATCTTCTTCCTGCCATTTCCCTGTAGGTTCTGGCTGACTGAATCCATGTCTTGGGTGTAGAATTGGAGTTCTTGCATTTGGTTGTAGTGACTGTGGGGGAGGGGAGATCAATGAGAAGGAACATCTAGCACACTGTATAAACACAAGATAACAGTGTCTGACCAGCCTTCAGATGGTCCCAAGTGGCTCCAAGAGCCCATAGACCAGAAAGCCAGCCAAACTATCATGGTTCCTCTTGAGCTTAAACTATCTTCTTTGCTGTCCAAGAATAGGAATGAAATACCTCATAAACTCCTCAAATGACAGTATCCAACGTACGTTTGCAGATATCTATGAGTGTATGTTTGAGTCCATGAATGTATACTTATTGCTTTCTTTTGAAACCCTCAAAATGGGAAGCAAATATCTTGATAGTTGGTGTTAAAGTCCCTCTCTGGAGATCCAAAATCCCCAGAGAGGCAAGCGAGAAAGTTCTGATCTTTCTGAAAAAGACAACCTGACTTTAAAGTCTTTTTTGCAGATGACTTATTTTGGAGCTAAGAGGAGAAACACAAGACAGTAGTCTCCTGTCTATAGGTAGTGAGCGCATAGGACGATGATGGTCACTTCCCTTTGTTCTTGAGATTGCAAAAGTCCTGTTCACACTACCATTTCTTATACATTCTGGAACACTCCCCAAGGAAACCCACTACCCCTCATTATCATAGTTGAACAAATGGTAGTTGAGCAGTGCTTTAGATTTCTGTATGATGCCAAGTGGAAATTAACACTTGTGGGGGTTTCTATGATTCTAAAATCAATATCTCAGTGCTGGCATTTGGAGACCCTGCCACAGGCTGGAATGTGTCAGTAGTCACAATTTCTGTTTCCCTATGCTTCTTAGGTGAGTATTAGAATGTAGTTTGCCCGGGGTGGGGGTGGGGGAGCTCTGTGGATAGTTTTAATTTCTTATGTGTCTCCATTTTTTTGGCAATTTAGATATGTTTATTAAGTTATTATCCTGCTATCAAAAATGTTATGTAAGCTCGCTGTTATATAAATTCAGTATAGGAGTCATAAATAAATATACATGAAATTAATTAGTAATATATGTGCATTTTCACTTTCTGACATGCTGTAAATTTCCTGTTATACATTTCGCCTTTATTTCTCACCAGAATGTAAGTTTTATGAGGGCAGGAATTTTTTTACTCACCATTGTTTTCTTAGAACAGGCGTATGATAGGTATTGAATAAATATTTGTTAGATGAATGAATCATTCATAAAGTTTGAGTGAGTGAACGAATAGTGACTATAATGGTAAACTGCACTTTTGTGGGTGTTTGTGAATTGCCTTCTCTTTTCTTTCTTTCTCTTTTCTGTTGTATTTTTTTCCTTTCACTTTCCTTCTTTCTCTTCCCTCCCTCCCTTCCTTCCTGGCACTGGAGATTGAACCCAGAGCCTTCACACTGAGCTACATCCCCAGCCCTGTTTTGAATTTTTAAATTTGAGACAGAGTCTCCCTAAGATACTAAGTTACTCAGGCTGGGGTTGAATTTGCCACCCTCTGGCCTCTGCCCCGAGGAGTGCTGGGATTACAGGTGTGTGCCACCATGCTCAGCTTGCTCCCTCCTTGAAAACTCTAATGTGTACAAAAGCCCATGTGAAAGCTCTCACTCATTGAGTGACCTGTTGCGTTCCAAGTGCTGGGATAAGTGATTCGTTGAATATATGAACAAGTTCATTTCATTTACGCTCCTATGAGTTATGTATTATGATTATATCTAGGTGGCAAATGAGGGAAATAAAGCTTAGAGTGGTGAAGGGTTTGCTTAAGAGTGCAGTATTAATACAAGGAGTGGCCAAGCCTGGACTTCAGGTCCAGTTAACTCCAGAGGACTTCCTTTAATCACAGTAGCCTCTCAATGTCTCACAATACGTTTCTTGGAGTCATTCATCCAGCCAGTTGGAGACCCTCTGTTGCAAGGCTCCATGTTGGGTACCTGGCAACACAGTCCATGGGTTTTCTACACACTACGGTGTATGTGGGGGTCCTCAGTACAAGGATGGGGTGTTGAGGTGAAGGTGGGTCTCTGCACCAGGAGGTTAAACTGACAAATTTTAGCTCATTTATTTTGTGGATATTCCCAATAGTCAGGGTCACGAATAATAAAATGCCCCATCGATGATTGTAGCAGGTCTCTGCTGAGGCCCAAACAGACTCAACTGCTGTGTTCTGAAACCAAGACCTCATCACTTTCCCTCCGGCCCTACTAAACCGGAACTGTCCTTAAAGTCGTGACTTAACCCATACTTTACTGGCTTCACTTCTCATAATACAAGCTTACAGAGCATTGTTGGGAACTAGAGGAAGGAGGTCAGGCAAACACTGTCAGCCTTCAAGACACAGCATTTCACTGCTTGTCATCCTAACAGGCTGACTCACTCTTCAGAACTGCTTATTAGTTTTCATTTAAGACTGTATCATTTTAATGTCACTCACATTGCTTGGTCACCCTCATGCCTTCGCCAGGAAGCACCTCTGACAAGAGCAAAATCAGCCCCTGTCCTCAGAGCAAAGGCTGTGAAGGGAACTTGGCCATCTTTCTGTCTTGCTTCCTTGACTTGCGGACCCCGTGTCCCAATGTTTATATTTGTTTATCAGTGGTCATTATTATTTAAATAGGTTGCAGGACACATTACAGCAAATATTTCACATGGGAGCTTGTGCCACCATAATAATTAATGCCAGAAAGTTATGTGAAAGTCTTCTTGTGTTAAGTAAACTAGCCCTTACTGGGAATGGAAAGATAAATGGTGGGAGAGTTAAGAAGAAAGCTGCTGTAAAAATGACCTAAGATTTAAGATATATAAACTACAGGAAAGAACCTACATATTTGTATCTTTGTCGAGAAAGGTTTCTATTTTTCTAAGAGAGAAATAGAGTAATAACATCCCCAGTTAGCAAGTAATTGTACAACTGTATGATCAGCTGCCTGTAGTTGTTGCTGGGAAGAAAAAAAATCAACAGGGAACTATGCTTGCCCAGCACTTGTTTGTTGCCTTTCTAGTGATGAGATTCTGTCAGTCAAAGCTTGTTTTTATGTAAAAAGCCATTAGGAGTTAGATCTTCAATACTTCTGAAGGACAACCAAACTTGGATGCAGTTAGAGATAGCAGATACTCCATAGCTAGCGCTATCGTGGGGGTGAATTATAGGTATTGGCATTTAGTTTTGTAAACTGTGCTTACCTAGGGATTTTAATAAACCATAGACTGAAGTTTTATGTTTTCCTTTCCTAAGAACATATAGCATTTTTATACCGAGACTTTATTAGTTGCTTGTATGGCTTCATCAAATCACAATTCATAGGGTAGATGTACAAGGACTGGAAATAGATATATTCCAAGCTGTGGAGTAAGATCAGTTTGTAAGTCAATATCTGCCAAGGTGGGGAAAAAGCTCCTAAGGATCTTTTATGTTCCCTTTAAATAAAGAGCTCTTTTTCTTCAGGCTTCAAATAAACTTTTATCTCCCCCAAGTTGGTTGTGAGGTCTTCAGTGCATCTAATGAGGACCAAGCCCGAGGTGCAATAGGTTGACTCAGCAGTGGAAGGTTCAGAGGACAGAGTCCAGCTCCTCACATCTCTTCCCAGCTGGGCGAAATCTA
Organism: Heterocephalus glaber; assembly: GCF_000247695.1. Next base: position 8,245,529 of record NW_004624755.1, read on the forward strand.
GCAGAGCCTGTGGGCTGGGCTTCCTGCTTCTCCTGGTGCATCCCCAAGTCCCTTGTCTGTTGTACTTTGTTCCCAGTTCTCCCTTGTCTGTGGCAGGAAATTTTATTGAATATTCTGACCTCATTTTCTGCGTATGGCTCTCAGGGTGTCACTGCAAGGTCTGTGTGGAGAGTAGGCGACAGAGAGGGCTGCACTGCAGCACTGAGGTGCATGTGGCTGAGCTGGCACAGCAGCCCTGAGTCCGCATTTCCCTGTCAGAGCTCCTCCGGACCACTACAGAGCTCCCCTACCAGCACCCCTTGAGCAATTCCACATAATCAGAGCATCTTTCTCCTCCGTTTCTCTCCCTTGCTTTTAGCTCTTGGATACCTCTGGCTTGCTCCTAAGATAGACACAGAATGCTGCCATAGTTGGGCTCGCTGTCTGTTTCCCACATCTGTGACCCCCTGTGTCACTGAGCTCCAGTGACATGGCCTTCTCAAAGGTTTACTTCCATCCGCCAAATGACCTTCACCTATGACATTACCTCTGCACAAATGCTCTGCCTTCAACCCTTGCCCTCTCTGTTTCTGAGTCCGTCTCAGCTCGTCCTTCCCTTCCTCAGCGATGAGGACTAGATCATCACCGCCCTGGCCTGCACTCCACAGCACCACGCTGCTCTCCTCTGAAGTGGTTTACTGTGCTTAGTAGTTCGGTTCTGTGTTATTTGATCAGTGTTTGTCTCTTCGCAGTAGGTGATAAATAAGAACACTTCTGTTTTGGCCCATTGTATTGTCTCCAGGACTTGGGGACTGGCAGTGTCTGTCACAGAGAGACATTTTTATAAATCTTAGTTAAATTAAGGAAAGGATGAAAGAAAAATTGTGGTAAAGCATGAATGAGAGAGAGGGAGAGAGATCATTCTCCTTTAGGTTAGAGAAGGTAGTGATGGTAGAATGGCTTTCCACTTATGCTTTAAATACTATATTTTCTTTTTTTATTAAATTCTTTTATTGGTACATTGTAGGTATACAACACAATTACATTTCTCTTTGGGAATTGTACCTTTACATGATGCATCTTGGTTCTTATTTTTTCCCCATTCCTAGCCCTCCCTTCACGCCCTCCACCCTTCCCTATTTACAAAGACTTTATTTCCATTTTTTCCATTTCTCATCATTTTTCCTTTCCCTTCTTTCCTTTCCCCTGCCCCTCCCACTACCCCTACTCCTTTGGACCTTTTCTTCCTATTTGACATTATCGATTATTCATTCTAATCATTGGTACATTTTAGGTATACAATATAATGACATTCATCATTGGAAATTTGCACCTTTACATAGTCTCTCTTGGTTTTTATTTTTCACCCTTGCCCAGCCCTCCCTTCAACCCCTCCATTCCTCCCTATTTACAAAGATTTTGTTCCTATTTTTCCATTTTCTCATATTAATCCTATTCCCTTCTATCCTTTCCCCTAGCCCTCCCACTTCCTTCCCCTTTGCCCCTTTTCTTCCTATTTCACATTACCTATTATACAATTAGTCCTTATTTACACTTTCAGTTTCTCACACCAGAGAAACTAAATACTACATTTTCACTAAGCGTAAGGCCCTACAATTTTATCATACATGATTATAAATCACCCAAAAAGGAAAAGAATGTCAATAAAATGGAAGTTCTATTGAATATAAGATGCATCCCAATTTTGGACATCAAAATATCAAACGACAAAGTGAGGAAAGAAGAAGACATTACATTAAGTCTAGGAAAAATGAGCCAATGAACAGGCAATGGCTATAGTGTGCGGTGAAGAATGCAGGCCATGGGAATTGGTACTGTTGCACATTGAATTTTGCATTTAGCCATGAGGTATATCCTCTCCTCCCGATTATATGACATGGAATGGGTACATCCAGTGAGATCATCCAGTGGCCATCCACTGGTCCTCTGGTGAGAGTTAGGACTCAAGTCTGAGGTGGTTGGGATTATGAAGTGGAATCCACGATGAATTTTCTCTTTCAATGTGATGGAACCCCTGGGGGTGTAAAAATCAGGAATCTTAAATCTAGTCTTGAGTATATAATCAGTTAAGTGCCCCTGGGAGGCTATGTCACCCCTGTAAGACTCAGTGGGTTTACATGCCAAGTCCCCCTCTGGATCAGAGCTCCCCAACCCCTGTGGTAAAGAAATCATGATTTCTGAGTTTGGGACAAGTACACTCCTCTCTTCATCCTTTGACTCTGCTCCATCTTCCTTTTTAAACAGTCAGCACATCTCAGAACCATGTTTTTGGACACATCTATGTCAAAGCAATACCTTCTGCCTTCTTTCTTCTTCTGTTCCATGTTTCCTCTTCTCTTAGTATTTGTCCCTTTCACAGATGGAATCCTCTGCTTTTCCCATGAGATTAGGGCTTGCACCTCAGATCCAGAAACCTCCCAGTGACCCTAGAAATGAACACTGAATATTGTGCTAACACTGCCCTCTTAGCCCTTGTGATCTTAGGGCCACAAATCTAAGAAAATGCTGGGTCTGGCAGAACCTGTGGGTATTGTCTCAGCTAATTAGCTCATTGAACAGATGAGGGGACTTTCAAGAGGATGGGATGGGGATGGTTTACCAAGAGTGGCCCAGCTGGTAGTGGCGAACTAGGACGTGGCTGTCAAGGCCACCATCCCCAGCTCTCTCGAGCACACCAGACAGACTTCATTCTTAACACTTCCCAGGACAATAGAGTCTTGTACTCTATTTTAAGTTTCTGTTTACTCTAGCTTCCGAGTTTTGAAAACCCATTTTGGAAAAGGCATATTTTATTTTTGTCCAAAGCTCCTTTTATTTCACATACAAAATATGAATACGAATTCCCTCACAAGTTTAGTGCTTATAATTTTCTTCAAGCCACCAGCTTCAAGACTCTTTATTGCTGCTTTATAAATTTACATCTTATTTCTTGATGCAGGAACTGAGGACTTTTCTGCAGGGTCCTGTTTTAAGGATTCTCATTCCTCTGAAGGTGTCCTCTCTATTTGTAAGCAGGTGGAGTCTTTATAAGTCATGAATACTACTGGAAAGCTCTCAAGCAAACATCAGGTGGGGCAATGTGTAACGGAATAAATTTTCTTGTGTACCTGCAATCGGCCTTACAGACACAATCTCACAATTTGTTTTGCTGGTCAATATGACTTTAATTTTACAAACAATGATCCATAAGTCACTCAAGTATCAAGAGATGGCACCAAGGTTTCAACTCAAATTTGTTTCTTTAGGAAGCTTGGTATTCTAGCAGTTTGCCTATTCTGATCCCCAAACCTCGATTTTTTTCATATTATGTGGCTGGTGTTGTTCTTGAACTGTTAAATTATTTATCTTTTACTGGAGGACAGTAACACAATCTTAAAGAGATTTATCAGTGGTTCCTTTGGTTCTTTTCATTTTCTGCCTTATCTGAACACCCTTAGGACTTTATCATCCCCACACAGCCACCTCAGAGGTGAATTCTGCCTTGAGATAATAGTGCATAGTCACTAGTGAATGGAGACTGGTAGAATGAAAATAAACAGTCTTAATTTATCTCTAGTGCAAGAGCTTACTACTCCTTCATTGCAGGAAGTCGCTGGTTGGGTTTTAATCATCCCAAACTTGAAGTCTACAGTCATGGAATGTTGACCCTTCTCAACTCAGGGCAGGGGTGATTTCTGTTCCTTTTTTTACTTCTTTTGGAAGGCAGAGCATCTCTGGGGTCTGTAAAAGTGTCATTTCCCCTCTCTTCAAGTTGGAAAGCTTTGGTGGTAGAATTCTGAAATGGTCACGGCTTTGAGGACCAGAGAATTCCCTGTGTTAGCGTTTAGGGTCTTTCAATCAGCTGTAACGACACAGATGGCTTGGATTCCCATGATGACTTGAGCCAGCGATGCTCAACACCAGTTCCATCTTGCCCCTGTTTAAGATCTATCATTCAGTGTTTCAGAACAGGGATGAGCCACGATCAGTGCTCAAATTTAAGACATCCTTTGGGGAAAAAAAGTCTGCATTATTACTTTTGAGGATTGTATTGTTGTTTATATAATGACAGCCACAGCATTTTTTAAGATTTTGCCTTAAATTTTTTTTTCAAAAGAACTTTCATGTATGTTATCTTAGTCTTTCAATCCATTTTTCACACTGTGGTTAAAGTGATTTTTTAAAATATAAATCAGTCTGATTCTTATCATACCGCTGCTTAAAGCCTCTATTCACTTCCTGTTGCCATTAAAATAAATTCCAAATGCCTACCCATGGTTTCAAAGTGCCTAAAGCTGCTGACCCCTTCCTGTCTCTCCTCTCTACCCCTTTTCTCTCCATGGGGTTACCTAAGTCTTTTTCCTATTCCTGAAGTTCATTTCTGCTTTAAGGTCTTTGCACTTTCTGTTCTCTGCATTTTGAGTGCTTTTTGTGTAGATGTCTGTGTGGCTGGTTTATTGACTCCTGAAACAGGTGTCAGCTGAGTGAACCCTTGTAGCCCAGGTAATGCACTAGGAAGTGTTTACTAACTTTAAAGTACAACCTCAAACCTCATGTTTAAGAAAATCCACAACTGTGCATTTTTCTATTCTCTTTCTATATCTACTCTATAGCTGTTTTAAGCCTTATAGACTGTTGTAAATATATTTAACTAAGTTCCCAGAGGTCGAAGGAACATAGCTTTGATTTCCTTAGAATGTCTCTCTTCAGTGTTAGTTACTTGGAGGATAAGAAAACATGAGATTTGACTGTGTGCCTGGTAGAAAGAATATTGGACTCTGTGTTCAAGGGTAGTAGCTCTGGACTGTCCTTCTAAGCTACTGTGCATGTAGGTAGCACAGACACCTCTCCAGAACTTACAGTTTTCCCTTCTGAGTAAAGCAACTTTGGATTCCATTTTATTCTCTATATTCATCAGCTGAGTTTTCAAACATGACCATGATTTTTTGTGTGATCACAAAGTGGATTTCTCCGTGGTGATTAAGAGAGGAATTTGACTAAATAAATCTAACAAGGTTAAAATGTATACAGCTTTCTATTTCAAATTTGTTTTCTCTGCTATAGAAAGGATTCAGGACTTTGTGAGGTGGATCTGGTGCCATATAATGTGAATTTTTCCTCCGTACCCCCTCAAAATTGCATTTAGCATGTCTGATGGGAGCAAGTCACAGAAAAAGAAAATGTCACATCCGTGGGGTACCAAGTAGCTGAATCCAAGCCGAGACAGTGACACACAATGAAGGACGGTATGATATGCATTTTTCTGGTCTTCTATCTCGAGGTTCCTGGAGAAGTTGCCAATTCAATATTGTGTCTCTAATCTTTTTTGTTTGTGTTTTTGAGGAAAACAAAGCTAGAAAAATATTGCCATGATTGTTTTCTTTAGAAAGGCCGTATGCATTTTTGAGAACCAGAACACTGGAATTATGCCAGGATCTCTTGCTGGATTTTTTAAAGCCCTTTTCCCACTGTCTCAATAGCAAATTGCAAGGAGAGCAGTGATTTCTGTTCTCTGGAAATGATGAATCAGGTTGAAGTGAATTTATAAAGCAAAGACGTGTTCCAGATTTCCAGGCATTCCCAGAAATGCTTGTTTTTAAGTTCTCCCTTTTCCTTTGTGTTTTTATCATCGGATTCATGTGCAACTTAACAAGCCCCCTCAAATGACTCTCTTCCCGATGGTCATGACACTTGCCTGATTGTATGTCTTCTTGCTCCATTTCGTGGTATGTTTTGTGCTAGATGTATGATTGGGCTGATTATCCCCCTTTCTTTTGGACGAATAGCTTCACTAAATCTCTGGGGATACTTGAAGAGCGTCATTTGGTGCCACATTCTAATTAAGGACGTGTATCCAGCAGTACCAGTTTACAGTCCTTTAACAGCTTTTCTTGCGCTGTCACAGGGAGTTAGCTCTCTCTGAAGACAGGCTGAGTCTGTGGCAGCCAAAACTCCTGAAGGAGATTCCTGTAATTACCAGTGATCACTATTTAATGCCTCTTCAACCAACCCTACCGTTGCCCCTGTACAAGAGAAGACGTAAGGCAAAAACATCAGCTATAGCAGCTTTAGCATGCGCTTGATTTCGTTTAGAAGAAAACTGATTCGAGCCTGGCTTTGGAAATATCCCTAGACTTAAAATACCCTGTTGCTTATGTCCTCTGGGATGTTAGTTGCTAGATTGCTATGATGTCTGTGCACAAGGAATAGGGTTACTTTTAAAGATGTCCAGTACATGTTCTTACTAAAAAAATTGCCAAGAGGGGGAAAAATCATTTTCTCTTCCCTTTCCCTTCCTTACAAGGGTGGTCTCTATCCTTTAGCATGGGAACTTGTAAATGCTGCAAGGTGCTCTAAAGACTGAGTGTGGAAAAATAAAGGTACATCCTGGAGAGATGAACCATTTGCCCCCACTCCCTCTAATTAATAGCATAGTATAACAAAGGAAATCATTAAGACATGAAGGTATGCTTTTGCAAGTCACCTTTATCAAGCATAGTAAAATAACCCTAAGCTCTATTAGCGCCTGTGTATTTTTAACGTGCTAGATGGACTTACTTTTTCTATTGTTTGAATGTGAAAATGCTTTAAAAAGAAAAACATGCTTTTATTGCCATTTTTTAAAAGTATTGAAGGGGATAAAAAGGAAAGAGTAATAAGAGCAGTATATTTTTATGTCAAAAAGTAACCTTTCTATGGTACTCTTTAGAGAAAACTGAATATTGGGAAAAATAAGTAGTTCCTTTATTTATCTTAGTCCAAAATCTATTTTACTCACTGCTGGTTGTTGGCGTTGTGTGATGATGTGACATAGAATCAGAGGATCAGATTATCAGGAGAAAAAGGAGATTCCCAATTTAACAGTTACTCACCAAAATTTTTCCCTTATCTCTACATCACAGAAAAATAAGTAGTTGTTAAATCTCAAATCCTGCAATCTTTCTGATTTATCATCAAATTCTGGATGCACTTAGCTGCCTGGCATTGGGGAATCCAATAAGTCCTGTCACATAAGAAAGGAAGAAAAAATCCTATTGGATAATGGGTTACATTCTCCCCCACAGTGATTTATTTCTGTCGCAAGACTTAATTTTATCATGAGGCAGATGCTCTGTCTGTATCAGTGCATTCATTTCTGCATTTATCTGCTTCATTAAAAGAAAAAAAAACACACCTGCTGCACTTTGGGGATGTATTTGGCTCCTTTATTATATGCCCTGATGACCTGATTATGGACTATTTAAGCACATCTTTAATTTCCACTTTTTTGCAAGTTGAAAATTCCTTAGCTCTTTGATAAAGTGAGTCTGACATGAACGGGAGCCACGACAAATGAAATGGCAAAGGGTGACCATTACAGCGACAGAAAGTGTTAACATCGAGCTCTCTGGTACCAAGATTCTGTGATTCATGTCAGAGGGAATAAGCAGAGCTTAGCAGGGGTTATCAGGTGATGCCTGGGATGAAACGGTGACAGCCTATGTTATGAATTAATTTTGTTGGGCCACATGTGGCAGACATGTAGCCTTTCACAAAATCTGCAGGTATACCTAGAAATATATGTCAAAGAAAGGAGAAGGAAAAAAGAAAATAAGGAAGGGAAGGGGAAGAAGGAGGGAGAGAACAAAGAGGGAGAGAGGGAGGAAAGAAAAGAAGTAAGGACAAAAGGGATGCAAAGAAGAAAAGATGAAGGAAAGAAGGAAGAAGGAAAGGAAAACTTTAAAGAAAAATCCTATCATTTTTCTTAGAGTCACCATAGAACATTTTATGGAATGCATGTGTCTCATCAGCTGGGCACTCCCTCCAATCTGCCACTTGATAAAGATTCTGCTCCTCTGAATAATCCCCTTTGATCTTGGGGCAACTGAGGTCTTCAGGTTGGAGTCCTTCAACAACTGTCATCGTTTCAGAAAAACAGCTACATCTGCCTCTCCCTGCTTTGTGCAGGCCCCCACCACTGCACAATGCCTTTTTCTTTCAACCACCAGGAGGTCCCAGGAAGAGATGGTCAGAGGGCCCAACTGCTCAGAAAGCTCATGAGATCTGCATTTTCCAGCTGTCATTTAGTCCAACCAGCTAGCCTGTTGTCACCGGCCAAAAATGGGTGACAAGACAAACTGCTTCTATGAAGTTTCCAAAATCCCCTACTCACTTTCTTTTGGCTTCTCATTCTGTTTCTCTTTTAAAAAAATGAAAACTCAGCCCCAACCCTTCATATCATTTTTTTGGATCCAAGAAGCCACAGAAGTTAAGGTAGATTCTAATGCCGAGCTTCCCAGATTTGCATTTTAGTGGGATCGCTGCAAGAAAGCTAATAGACAGGAAAGGAGACCAAGTTAATGACAATTCTCTAAACAGCTGTTGTATGATTCAGCTTCACTACTTCAGTTAATTAATCAGCACCTTGCTGGCAACTCTGAGGGACAGACTCGTTAGATACTGGTAGCAAACACACAGTGCTTTCATATCAAATATGTTCAACAACATCTAATACAACACTAACTTCCACAGAAGAGGGCAGGGAATACCAAGGCTTAGAAAGTGATACGGGAAGAGGTCCTGGGTATTCTTGTAGATATACACTTGCTGGAAGTACTACATATACTGCTTGTTTGTTGTCTGTTACCAGCCCAAATAAAATATGGGCAAAAGAATCTCCAGGATTCCCTGTGATCATAGATGCCTGTTTTTATTGTAATAAATAAATGTATATTCATAGGTTAATCACAACGTGCATGGAACATAATAAATCAAGTGTTTTCATTTCTGATTTTAGTCACAGTATCCCATTTGGAATTGAAATCATTAAAATAGTCCTCAAACTTGACAACAACTAAGGGAGATCAAAACATTCAAATACACACCACTCATAAAGCTCCTGGAGCATTTAGGATGAGTGTTATTGACTCTTCAACTTTTCCCTGACTTTTCATATTCTAAAGGGGAAGAAATCTCTTGTTCTCCACAAGAAGTCAATAAAGTCATACATATTTTATAAATGATAATGCACAGAAATCTTAAACAGACAAAATTACATCTATATCTGGCCAGTAGACCCTGCATTTTCTTACTCCTAAAATTGTTGTCAATAAAATCGGTACTGAGTTTGGTGTAAAAGTTGTGCAACTCTACAAGTTTCCTGTTATCACATAACTAACACAGATTAATTAGGAAGATATCATCTTGCATAGTTCTTATACTCTCTGTTTTACTTTGTGTCTTTATCCTAACATTATACAGAATGGAAATTGTGGAAACATGATGGGAAAAAAATGAAGAAGAGAAAAAACAAAAGAAAGTACTACATATTTGCCATCAAATGTGCATGTTTTCCCAATTAACTTTAAATTTTTCATTATGGATATAGTGAGAGAGAAAATATTGATCATAATAAATAATAATTTATTACGTAAATTTAAAAATACACCTGTGTGTTTTATGTATGATTTAATTTATTTTATCATTTTCTGTTCTTTGGGGGATAAAATTGTAGAAATTGTCTTATGTGAGTAGAAATTACAATGCTCAGGAAATTCCCTTTAACTTCCCTTCTCTGCTATTCGGTGTCTACCTGCCAGGGGTAAGGAGGAAAATATGGCATATGTACCATCCTTCAAGCCAAGGACTTGAAGTTGTATTAACCAATTCATTTAGACGATTTATCCAGTTGACCCATATGTACTGATGTACACAATTATGGCTTCAACTCTCTAATGAATCTTACCTTATGGCAGAAGAATATCAGAGAGTCTGTAATACTCTAGGGAGCTATAAAGAGAAATGTCCCTTTTAAATTAGCTTTATGGCGCTGAAGCTTTATGTATTTACTTGCAAGTTCAATATTAACTTAAAGTACACATCTCAAACCATCTCTATTGTCGACTACAGCATTGCTTGTAGAAAGAGCTTTCTTGGCAGTTATTAATGGTGAGTCTGTTTCAAAAAGAAAAACAATTCCCACCTGCTACACAGTTGCTTTTGTACAGAGAGAGTGGGATGCTTTCTTAATCCTATGTAATCTGACATACAAACTTTAGATAAAAAAGGACTTTTGCCTAATCCAACAACTCAATGTGTGGTTTACTTGTAGATTTTGTCTATAGATAGACCTTTTAACTTTCTTCTTTTTCCAAATCCTGGGCTCCTAATTTGTGACCCATTTGGAAAAGAAGATATAAGAAATTTATTACGGAAAGAAACAGCATTTGAGTGGTGGCTTGGTATTGCTCAGCTTTGGTGGGTCCCAGGCTACTTGAAGATTCTATGCTGTCTCATCAGCTCTTTCTTTAGAAGCACTTTAAGTTTAACCAAAGGTGGCAAATAGGGCACACATGGGACCATTCTGATACCTGCAGCAGACACCACTATTTGATCATAACATCTTTCCTACTGAACCCACCAATAGCCCTAGAATCTTCTGAATACCAAGCTTTATGAAGCCAGCTCCTAATTGATCAAAGGTGGCCCCGATATAAAATTTGTTTACAGTCCTTAGCCCATACCATGGTTTGCCAAAGTCTAACTCATAACCAAACCTGATTGTCCACATAGTTCTGTGAATAAAGTATTATTGGAACCGTCATGTCCCTTCATATATTTATTATTGATATATGCTTTAATGCTCTATTTGGCCCTGTACAAAAAAAAATTGCTAACTCCTGGCCTAGATCATTATATGTTTCCTTTCTTTCCTTCCTTTCCCTCTCTCTCTTCTTTCTTTCTTTCTTTCTTTCTTTCTTTCTTTCTTTCTTTCTTCCTTCCTTCCTTCCTTCCTTCCTTCCTCCCTCTTTGTAAAAATGGATAAGGAAGGAAACAGTCTTAAAAGAGAGTGAGGAGAGGGCGAATGAAAGGGAAGAGCAAAGGCCAGTGCATAGCAGGCCCTGTGGGCTGATCTGATAAGCTTTGATTGGTCAGATCAGCCTGTCCCTGGAATTCAGAAGCAGTAAACTTGCTGCATAGGAATCCTATTTTGCAATTCTGACTGGGAAATCATCTTGGACTGGAAGCATTCACACTAGTGGGTAGAGGCATTTTCACATCTGCAGAAGCTATTATCTTAGGTTTCGTCATCATCACACTTGATTTGGAGCCATGGCTACTCTTCACTTAATGTGTGACTTTGGACTTTGCATTTTAAGTGGGGTGATATTTACCTCATTGGGTTGAAAAATACCTGTAAGAGTTCTGTCACTGTTAGCCTCCATCATCTTCCATCATCAAAGGTAGAAAATGCCATCACAGCTGGGACAGTGCTCTTAAACTATACCATGCAGGTATCTGGGGATTGTCCTTCCTCTCCTGTCCTCTGAATATGACAAGGGTGTGCTTTCTCCATAGCTTCTGTAAGAGTTGCTGCGCGTATATCTATCATACCTTTGAGATCTGGTTTGGCTTACTGTCTGGGGTCCTTTGCAAGGCTGACTAGAGTTTACCTCATGATCTAAAGCACTCTAGATTGCTAAGAGGGATTCTTCATTGTTTCATTCAGCATATGAAGCATATCAAACTGGATGCCACTCATTTCCTCCCTACAGTCTACCAGAGGAAGAGGCAGGTGAATGACAAGTAGGAAGAGGAAGGGGTGGGTCCATGATGGGGCTCAGGGAGAGTTTAGCGCCCTCCCTGGCCAGTCAGCTTCAGAATGGACTCTAGAGATGTGGAGAATTTGCACAGCGGAGGAGAAGTGAGCTTTCTAGGTTTGTGAAGAGTGGGGAAGCGAAGAATGTCAGAATCAAAATGAGAGGAGCACATGCAGTCATATCCCACTGGAGGGCAGTGGGCATGAAGAGGACAGTGAAGATCTTTCGGTGCAAAGCTAAGAGAATATGAGTTTTAGCTTCTGTACTATTGAGAGATAGTGACCAGGACAGTGATCTGATAAAATGGTCGAGTCTTTAAAGAGGACAGTATTTCGGAGGTCACAGAGGAACTATAAACTGAAAAATACACTTGCAAAGGATTCCCTGCAGAAGGGTTGTGTGTGTGTGTGTGTGTGTGTGTGTGTGTGTGTGTGCATGAGGTTCTCTTTTCCAGGAAGTCAATCAGCCTGAGTTCCTCACTTGACCTTCTACCGGGTATCCCAGGACATCAATAGGACCAATCAGAACATGCCAGCCCTTGTCTACATGCTCTCCTAGGCTTGGTCCAGTCCTTAGTTTTAATATGATCACTATTTATAAGGAAAACTTGCCACAATGAGAGATTGATTGTATCACAGTGATTTTGATTCACACTGAATTATATTAAACTGCTAACTTAGGTAGAGCCCTAACAATTTCAGACTTACTCTTGTACATGTGGGTTTTTTTGGCCAGAAATCCTTCCTGGACAAAGTTGGTAACTGTTCAGAGTCTGTCATGATCTCATTTCTACTTTGTTAATTTTTATTCTTCCTTTTTTGCTTTTATTTTCATCTTCCATGTATGTTGCAGTGACTAAATCCACTGCCTTAAGATGTCTGGTCACTGTCATTTCTGTTGGGTCTCCGGAGTCCTTTTGCAAAATTTGCCTAACTTCCTCTCTTGCACTATAAGCTTTTTCCTTTCTCATAATCTTTTATGCCATTTGTTCCTGTGCGTTTCTGCCTCTTGCATTCTTGCTTGCTGCTGTATCTTTAGTCTTGAGGCACTGGGGCATATTGCAAGAAGTGTGTCCTTTAAAATCTGACAGACGTGAGGTAGAAATCTGGAAGTCCAAGTTATTACCCTTTATGACCTTGGAAAAAAGTACTTCTTTCATTTTCTTTTCCTTCATCTATAAAAGTGAATTTACTAGAACTACCTTGCAGGTCATTGTTAGTTGTAAACTGAACACATGTAGTGTGCCTAGCATTGCGCCTCCCTGCAAAATGATAACTTTGTGGTACATTACTAGTAGTCATGTTTTTTTCTCTCCCAATATGTGTGAATGTTTATTTCTATCAAGAAAGCCCATTTGCTTAGCAAGAAGATTACTTCCCCATAGACCACTTCTCCCTGCGACTCCCTGGAGCACTTCTACCCCAGGAAACAAAACAGCCCCTTTCTGTAGTTCTTTCTGATGGGTGTACTTTAAAGCTTCTTGGCTGAATCTTTCAGTAAGGATCAAAAGAAGTCTGGGCTCCTGGAGCTTCAGAACATTTTAAATCTGCTCAGGAGACTTTAACTGGTTAGTGTCTACAATGCAGGGATTACATAGACAGGAGCAAGATGGGTTTGTTAAGCCAAGACAGAGGGAAAATGGCCAGAATGTTGGTGCAAAGAATGTCTGCCTGGAAATGAGGTGGCTGGGATTCTAATCCTCAGCTTAGTACTAGCTCATGACCTGAGCCTCTGACCAGGCTGGGACATTTTATCTCCAATTCCCATTTTCTGGGAACTTCTACTCTTTCTTTTTTTAATCTCAGGAGAAATTGTCAAACATAAATGACAACCTTTTTAATAGTGAAGTCCGTTTGGGAAGGAAGAGGTATCTGATGGATTGTTTTAAGCCTCTCGGATACCACTGAGAAAATTACTCCTAAGGCTATTGAATAGGATCCTAGTCAATCCAGGAACTATCATGGCTGTGCTGTGCTGTTTAGAAAAAAAAAATACTTCCTCCCTCCTGTCCTCTAAATGCTTGGCTGATTCTTCAGTAGACTGTGTCTACACAGGTAGTTGAGGAACAATACTGAGAGCATTTAAACTTAGCAGTAAACTTGGGATTGTTTCAAACTCCACAGAGCCCTGTAGCCTTGAACAAGTTACCTATTTCAAGGCTCAGTTTGAGCATCTGTAAAATGGAGCTGATAATAACAACCCCTGGCTGATAAAGTCGTACTATGAATAGAATGTATTCAGTAGCTAAAACACACAGAGTGTGGCTCATTTCAAATATGCTATTGTAACTGAATTTATTTTTAATCCATGAATTGTATCTCATGTAAGAATTTGGTAAACATTTTTTGATTAGGAATCAAATACTTGTGATTTTTTTTCTACCAGGTTCATACAGTGAACTTTCTTTTTCCTCTGTCCTCATCTGTCATTTTTTCTATATTTTGCAGGAGTTAAATTTACTCCATCTGCATTGAATGAGTGTCTGGCTGATATCACATTGAGAGAAGAAATAATCTGTGTAAAGACAGTGTATTAACTGGGACATAGTATATTCAATAATTGTTAAATACTATTGTTATTCTTATTAGGTTCTATAATGGGATAACATAGCTTTTCCTACATTTTTTTACCTTACTCTGTGCCCAGAGTTTGCTCTTTTGTTTGTCTTCATTTGTTTTAGTAGCCTTTGGTTTTTAAGGGAGGATAGAAAAGGATCTATTTCCTTCAGATTCTAGGACTAGGGCATGATGCTAATTTGTTACCCAAAGGGGTCACAATCAGGAGTAAGCAATAACTTTGTTACTAAGAGGATATGCTTTAACAGTACCTAAGACTCTGAATTTTTCAGAAAGCTCTATGTGAATTAAATATTATTTAATTGAAAATAGAGGGTGTGCTTTCACTGGCTCTTCAGCTGTTGAAAGATTTGGCCAGGAGGAGCCTGTAGACTTCATTTCCATGTGTGCACACAGAGGGCAAGAGCGGCAGAGGGAAGAAGAGTTTAAAATGAAAGCAGAAAAGCTGCAAAGGGAATTGAAGAGATTTTGATACAAGTGGGTATAAAATTAATGGGCTATATCGAGCCTTTCAATCACTCTTTGAAAATGGGAACATGCAGCTTGTCAAAAGGTACGATTAACACTCACAAAACCAGGCATCCTCCATCTAGCTGTGGCTAAAAAAGGGGCCTTGGTGTCAAACCCACTTGGATTCAAATCCCAGTTCTGCTGTTTTCAGGATGAAACCCTTGTAGGTGAGTTATATAACTGCTCAGGCTCCCAGTGTCCTGATTTTTTTTTAACCTGGAGAAATACAATACCCATTTTACAGAGCTATTATATTGGCTGAATGAAATAACACATGCAGCACTTAGAATGGGTTGCCACATGTAGTAAGAACAGAATACAGTAGGAAGGATGCTGTTACTTGATAGTAATCATAATATTAAGAGCAATGCAATGTGGTGTGTTCCTGCCTCCTCTTCCAGCCCAATGGCATAAATGGAATGACTAAGGAAGTTCCAATTTCTATGAACAGATACAAGGAAATATGATTGGAGTTTCCTTCTTAAGGACTGACCATGAGAAAGGAGGGGAAAAATTACCTACTGTAGAGCAAATTGATGCAAGAGTTATTTGTTGTATTGTTTAAAGCATATTGCTAAAACAACAGGGGGTCAATTCCTTTTCCAATGCAATTCTTGGAAATTATTCATTCTAATACACTGAGAGCTTGCCTAGAATGAGATGTGGGAATTGGGTAGATGCTAAGAAACTTACTGCCAACTGTTTTTGTACATTGATGTTGTAGCATTGTTTTGTTAAATTTCTTGCTATACCTCCTCCAACTCCTTTTCCTTTGTGTCTTGGTTTTTTTATCTTTGTCTCAGGTCTTGGCTTCAGACCTTTGTCACATGTTAATTTTCCCATCTAGGTGCTGATACACCTAGGATGTAAAGGAGAAAACTCAGCAATGGCTTTCAGAAACCTGCATTCACTTTTGTGCACTGGCTTGGTGGGTTTGATGGTTTGAATAATTGGATCAAGTGTTCCATTCTCAGTTTTCTCAAGGCCAAGTGAAGTTCTTCTGAACTACTCGCTGGGGAATAAGCCAAGATGATGTAGATTAAGACCTTAGAGTGGAGTTTTACTCCTTGTAAGATCTTGTGTGTCCTTGCCTTTGTCACCTGGGCCATTTTTTGTTGTTGGAGCTCTTTCAGAGAAGAAAACTATGCTCCATGGTGGGAACAATTGAGAAAACCCAGGCTTGCAGAAAAGGTAGCAGAGGCTGTGTCTATCTGAATATTTTCCTACAGTCAGGGACTTCTCTTACCTGATTGATTTCTGTTAATTCTAGACTAATTGATTATTTAATGAACAAATATATGTTGAGTAATATTGTGCTCGGCCCTGAGGGATATAAGAGTGGAAAACACATCATCCCTAATTTCTTAGAATTTTTGTTGTCATCTTACGTCTCTACTCCCCCAGACAGCATGCAGATGTCTACCCCTCTCTCTTGGCTTTGTCTAGGGAGGAATGGCTGCCATTTCTGGAAAGGGAGTGGTCCTACCCTTTGTGACTAGCCTTAGGGGGTTGGGCTTGGGCGGCACACTGCTTCCTAGTGAATAATATGATTTTGGAAAGCTCTTTCTCATTTTAAGTGGCTTTAGGAAAACTAAATTTCAAGTTACCTACTTATAAGGATGCTTTCATGGAAGCTGCCAAAGTCTCAGGGGCAAGATACTTATTTTAAAATTGGGGGAAGCAGTTTTAGCAACAGATGCCAATATCTGTCTTGGAGGAGGATGCTTCTCTCCCTCGCCTCCTGAACTTGGTTTTTGCTTTGTCAGAGTTGTTGTCCCTGCCTTCTCCCTCCCAGCTAAAGGAATGAGCTCACAGGTAACAGGTGCTGCATGGGTCACAGGAGCTCTTTCTTTTCTGCTGATCACTTCGGGGTTTGTGATGCCTCGAAGCACCCCTCACCTCCGTAAAGCTGAATCTACCTCGGAGCACCTGGGCTCCGAAATGCCCGTCTCCTCCGGTGATCAGGAGATGCAGAGTGCTTCTCGGTGGGAGTTCAGTCTTCAGAGAAGCCTTGCCGAGCTCTCTTCCGGCCATCACAGGGAGATGGGTGCTTTTCCTTATCATTCTTGAAAGCTTGTGACAATTATTTTAGGAATAATGCAGTATCCTAGAAATTACTGTAAGAAAATGATCTATCCTAATTGATATTAGTTCTGTTTACTACAATTTAGGGTGCACTACTTCCATGAGGCTGTGTATCTGCTTCACTAATGCATATGTAGCTCATAGTGCTTTACAGTGAATGTAATATTTGTATCATAATTTATTCCTGGTGGCTGTATTAATCTGTGCCTTGGGAATACCTGGTAAATTATCCAAAAGATGTGATTATTTTTTATTATTATCCATGGAATAAATACACACACATATATATTATACATATATATGTATACATACACACGCACACACACACACACTTATAGGCCAAGGAAATAGTGTGCTGTTACATATAATTAAACTAGTATGATGTTTTATTAATACTACACTATATATTTTATATAAAATCTAAGAATATTATTTTAAATAAGAATATATTTGTAAAAGTATAAAATATACTTATATATAAAGTAATATACTACTTTTGTAATTCTTTCATATGTATATGTATGTATATAGAAAAATTACAAAAAGTATATATATATATCTATGAGGTGATTGTTAATTGTATATATAAATTATTTAAAGAAACTAAAAGCACTAACAATTTTTGCATTTTGGGGTGGGAATAAAATGATTAGTTTTCTGTTTTGCATATATGTAATTGTTTTCCTTTAAGTAATTTTTAATCTTGTCAAGGAGAAGCCAGGGAACATAATTTTCATATATTAGTAAGTTCATCATTCTAGGAATCAGGAAATTAGGGTTGAGATCCTCTTTATACAGAAAGCCTTAGTATTCATTTACTCTTTTGTTCATTCACTCAGTTATTTATTTTTAATTCATTAAACATTTATTGAGCAACTACCACACAAGATAAAGCCAACAATGCCCTTCTTTATGGAGCTTCCATTCTTAGGCAAACTAGGTGACTTGAATCTGTAAGTTTCTTCAACTCTGAAATAAGAATAGTGTCTTCCACTTTTCTTGCTGGCCCTCCCCCTCTCAGCCCAAAGCCCTTGCAGGATTGTTATGCTTGCCCAAGGGAATAGCATATCAGAACATTTTAGAGTACAGGTTAGAAACATCGGCCCAATGCACCATGCCACACTTGCCCACTTCCTTACCCAAGTGCTCTGTTATGAAGACAAGGCACACATTTTAAAAACTTGTCAAGAAAGTGATGCAGCATTCAGTAGCCATGGCAACCATTCATTATTGATGTGACCTCTTGTTAACTAAGGACTGAAATGTATGTTATTAAAAGAAAACCCCACCCTAAATTCTAAAGCCATTAATCTGAAAGTTTAGATGGTATTAGATCTTATAATACAGACAACATTAGAAACGCTTTGATAAATATACACTTCTTGACAACCTATCCAACTTTGCCTTTCTCTATGTTATATCTGTCTGTATCAGGAAATGTTCAAAGGTAAAATTTGTTTCCTACGAGTTGTGGGAACAGTTTACTATTTTATGTGTATTCACATAGCTCTTATAAATATATTAACATTAAACTATTATCTATATGGTCATATATTGTATATGAACATTACATAAAATACATATTATTAATAACATATCATACTATTTTGAATATATATTATACTAATTCCTTGACATCTACCTGTGCACATACATGTGTATACATACATAAATACATAAACTTAGGATGCAAATTATTTTTATGATTGCAACTCTTTGTGTGTTATATATAATGGATAATGTATAAATATATATAAGATAAATATTCATATACACCTCATCCATATAATATTCCCTATTTAAAGCAGTAAACTTGTATGTATTATTAGATAATTTCTATTCCTACAAAACATAGATATAGTCTAAATATTTTAGAGTGCAAAAAAAGTTCTTAATCTTCCATACCCTGAAATTCTAACAAGTTTTTCTTTCAAAGGTGTGTCTGTTTCAGAATAGTTTTCCATCTGGATATTTCTAACAGTATGAAGCTCCAGAGTTCTTCATTCTCATTCATTTAGTGAGGGCTCATAGGTAACCTGCAATGTGCCACCAATGAGCTGGGAGCTCAGGATACCATGTTGAACAAACCTCAGCTCTACACTTGGGAGACTTACAACTAAGTAGGGAAATCAGACAATGAACAGGAGGTTATAATGTAGAAGTGGTAGAAGTGTCTAAGAGAGAAGACAGATATTACAATACTTTGGGAACATACAGGAGAGGTGCTGCCCATGGACACAGTGGGTAGGGGAGTAACACATAGACATCTGAACAGGAGAGATGGAAGTTAGGTGGGCAGGGGAGAGGAGCATAGGGTTGCTGGGCCTAGTAGTCAGCATCTGTCAAGACTCAGTAGCATGGATACCATCATGGACTAGGAAATCAAAAGTAGTTCTTCAAGGCTGGAAAGCAGGAAGGAAGGCACCATGGTGAGAAATGAGAACAGGACTGAGTTCTAATAAGCACACAAAAGTAAGAGTCTGTTGTGGAAGAAATTCCACTAAAATGAGATCACTTCTTGAAGTCCTTTAGATGTGAAGGACATCCTGTGTGTTATCTGTGGCCAAAGCAGAGACCTGCCTGAAAGGAGAGAGCTAGACCACCTCTATCATCTTACTATTGTTACTGTCAGTGACTTGTGATTCTGCACCTTTGGTTTAATATTTCTGCCACATGGATGACTACGAGGAAGTGTCCATGTTTTCATCCATCAAGTATCCATAGCATACCCAGAGAAGTATTCTAGGACTTTTATAGCTGAAAGTAAGGCTGGGTACCATGGAGGATACTTTTCTTGGCAGCAGAATGGATAATGAAATGCTAATAAATAACCTGATATTTCTAGGTTACATAGCAGAACATGAAGATAAGACAGAACTAATATTCTTGATGATGTTTATTAGCATTTTGCAGATTTCATGGTGATTATCTCCTTAAATATGTCATTTACTTACAGTGGAGGCTCAGTAATGCCCCAATGTTGAATAATCTACTACTACAGAGAGGCAAAACCGTATAGTGGAGAGAACCTGCATGCCTTAGTTTGAATTGTGTTTTGGCTGAGTTTGGTGCTATGAGACCCAGGTAAACTTGACTTATTTTAAACCTCAATTTCATCACCTGTAAAATGTAGGTGCTGCTGCCACTGAGATTGTGACGTTGAAATGATGAAATGCGATCATGCATGTTAAATGCCTAATTTAGTTTAGGTTTCTATCGGTTTTACTTGTAAGAGCTGCCCTATTTCCTGCAAGGGAAATGTGCTTGCTCTGAGCTTTCAAGAAGCTTCATAGCACTGACTGTGCATCCTGGGTACACACTGTGCCCCCACCTTTGCAATAGATCCTTACTAACTATTACTTTAACTGAATGTCACCTGGGGTCATATGCAAGTCATTTTAATTTGAGAACCTGAGTCATAATGTTATTACATTTAAGTTAAACTGATGAAAGGTGCCGTGAACCAAAGTACGGTTAAATCTTCTTTTTTTCCCCTAACTAATCTCTATTAAGTGTATGTAAATATTTTAGAGACTTTTTTTTTACTCTGCCTTAAGGCATTTCAATTAATAGTGAGATGCATCCCAGTGCACTTTCAAGATGTTTACTAGAAATACTCTAATTTTCTATTGACACTAAGGAGGCCTTCAATATATAGCTTACCTTTAAAACTCTTCAGGGATTTAATGCCAGAGAGTCAGGTTGTTTTAGAATTGGAAAATAACTTGCACTATGCCAAATCAAATCTTCTCAATTTACAAGTAAGGAAACTTAGGTCTAGAGATGAAAGTTATAGTCCAAGCTCACACTGATTGTCACTGAGGTTTACTTTGGGTCAGGTCTCAGAACTGGGGCTAGAGAAACAAGACTGATTTCTTCATCAGCATCTTTTAAATTAGTTTACTATTTTATGCCATCATTTCCTCATTAAAAATTTTGTTGGAATGTGATTCATAGCATGCTTTTGGCATGATTCATCCTCACGTGACTGAGCCTCAATATGACTCATTATATATATGTGAATGAGTATTTTATATGTGTTAGTTGACTTTCTGTTATTGTAACAAAATGCCCAAAATAATCAACTTATAGGGAGAAAAAGTTTAAGTTCAGTCACTGTCTTGAAAATTTCAGTCCAGAGTCTGTTGGCCCAATTGCTTTTGGGCTTGTGGTAAGGCAGAACATCATGGCGAGGGTATACGGGAGAGGAGGCTACTTGCTGCACTCTGTCTGGGAAGTGAGAGAGAAGAAAGGGCAGGGTATAAATTTCATTAATTTAAAGATTAAAATAGAGACATCACAATTTCCCCATCCTCTAATTAATCCTTTATGAATTGTTATTTGTGCATGATTTTAAAAGTTTTCTCTACTCCATTCTCAAAGTTGAAAACCTCCCATTTAGACAAGTAATTAGTCAAAATCACCCCACTTATTAGATGTTCACTTATCTCTGTTTAGCTAAAATATTTCTTTCTATACAGGCTAAGATCAATGCCTTCTGTTCAGATGTGGTTTGGCAGCAAAAATTTCAGGGATGCGTTCAGTTTTTCTCACCTTTCTTGCCTTGTATGCAGCAGCCACCTCTGACCACAGGCCAGTGCTGATCAGCAGGGTCCAACCAAACCAGCCTCTTCCATTGACACTTCATTGGAAGGACATTGCGTTGGGTGATTCCTTTTCTCACTCTTTGTCATTAGAGAGTGAGATACCAGAAGTGATCCTGTCATCCAACAACCATTTTTGCTCACCAGTACCTATGTCATGTGTGAATGGAGGATGTGTCTTTGAATTGTTTAAAACCATTTCTCATGTTTCTGGCAGTCTTTGGAACCAACAACTTTGCAGCTTGCTCTCCACTTGCTGTGTGATAAACACTGATAGACTTGAAGACTGTTAGTAAGTCATCTCTCAGTTTCTGTTCTCCACATCTCTCCACAGCCCAGTAATCTTTCTCATATTTTAATTCCCAGGGCTTTAACTATTTCCACTTTGGTTTTCTGGCCACCCTGAAATGTCTGTCAGTGTTCTATGGCATTTCATCTCTTGGGTTCTTCTGGCAGCTCTGAGTCATACCTTCCTGAAGACATCAAGAGTTTCTCGGTGATGGAGCCTGCTCATCACACCTGCCTCGTGATGGCTGTGGACTAAGGGATTGGGGCAACTTGAGTTTTACGCTTTGGTCTGCTACCTATTGGCTGTGTGGCTGTAGGAAAATTATTTCAAGAATTTCAGTTCTCTCTTCTATAAAATGGGCATAAAAATCCCTAGACTCATCTCCTAAGTAGTTGTTGAGAATCTGTTGCAATGTCAGAGAAAAGGCATTTTGAAAAATGATGATTATAGAAAGTGATATGTGATTATTCATCTGGCTTTATCTTATCAGCTATGTTTTTGATAAAACATTTCTTATTTTCTATATTAACTCTCTTAAATTGTTCTAGTTTAGATCCAAAATATGCCCCTCCACCAAGTCTCATGTGTTCAGAAGTGATGCTTTAGGAAGGTGATTGGATCATGAGTATGCTACACTCAACATTTGATGAGTTCATAGCTGCATGTGCTATTAAGAGGCAGGGCCTGGTTGGAAGAGGTAGGCTACTGAGGGCTTGACCTGGAAGGGCATTTTCTCATCCTTGCCTCCAACTTCCTCCTGTCTTTCTCTGCTTCCTGGCTACCATGGGTTGAACAACTTTCCTCCATCATGCACTTCTACCAAGACATTTCTGCCTTTGAACTGGCTCACCGTGGACTGAACCTTCTAAATCCATGAGCCAAAATAACCCTCTCCTCCTTTAAGTTTCTGGTTTTAGGGAGTTTGTCCCAAAGACCAGAAAATAATGAATACAATGGCTTTTTAAAGTACCTATTTTTGATAGAATAGTTTATGCATGTATTTAATCAATTTTGGTATGATCTACAGTGTGTCCAAGTACAAATCATGAGGATACCTTAATAAGTAAAAGGGATTTGATAATTATCCTCTTAAGGTTTGAACAGATACTTAAGTAGATGTTAGAACTGGTAATAGAATTGGATTGGTAGAAAGAGATGGAGAGATATTAAATGAAATGAACAAATGAACATATAGTTTAAACTATGCAAAGTATCATGAAGGAAAAGTAAAAGAGGGATAATAGCAGAGAAGGGCAGGCTTCTCATGGTGTAGTGCATTAGTTACTTTCCCACTGAGAAAAATACCTGAAATTCGTAAGTTAAACATGGACAGGGTTATTTTGGCTCACAGATTTTAGAGGGTTCAGTCCATAGTCAGATAACTCCAAGTCAGAAAGGGCATGGTGGAAAAGCCTGGAAGAGGACAGGTGCTTATCCCATGGCAGCCAGGAAGCAGAGGGAAGGCAGGAGAAGGGACAAGAACTCACCCTTCCAGGTCATGCCTCCAGTGATCCACCTCCAACCAACCTCCACCTCCCAAAAGTACATTCAACTATGAGCTCAACAATGGAGGACTCCCCTTCTGAGGAGAGAAATTCAGGTGTGCATGTCCAGGAGTGACAGAAAATATTAAAATTTAGCTTTATAATAACTTTCCATCTAGCTTTTAATTTTCTCTGTTTTTGCCATTATTACAGAAGAACACACATACATTCATATAAATGGTGACTGCATATTTACTACAGAAATGTACAATGAAAAGGCAAGGGTATATTATTTTAGCAAAGTGGAATGGGAGGCAGAAAGTAGACAAAGAAAGGAGGGGTATAAATTCAAGAAACCTTAAGAAGAGCAGTATGTTGAGAAAAAAAATGAGAGGGACTGTTGTGTGAGCCCCAGAGAGATGGACAGGCCAGCAATAACTTTGCTGTTTATTGTAAAACCACTGGAAAGACATTAGAGGATTCCTGCCTCCCTCCTTCTCTTCTTTGGTCTTTCTTTTCCTTCTTTTCTTGTCATCACTTAGTGAACATTTCCATGTGCCCGGGATTGGTCCATCTTTTTCTATATCATATATTTTATGAAATTCTTGGCTTACATTTTCCATCCTCCCACTAAAAACCAGGGTTTTTTGGGCCACCTTTGTATAAAACTTCTCTTTTGTATGGAAGTGAGCCCTGTTTTTCCTTCTTGCCTTCCAATAATCATCAAGGGTGCACACAGCAACCCTTGGCACAACTAGCCTGAGACATTGCTCCCCTAGGTGGTTGCGCCAATGATTTAAAGCCATTGTGTCTGAGTTTGACATGTGTGCACATCAAAATGAGAGACTTTCTATGAACTCGCAGTGTCTTGTATGCATTTAGTAGCATCAACATAAGACCAATGGTGACCATATATCAAGGGAAATAAAGCAGGATTTAAAAACTATAGACTTTATTGTGTGCTTGGCATCATGCTAGATGCTCCACATAATTCTCTCCCCTTTTTTTGTGATAATGTTGTGAAGTAGTTATAATGACTATGTACTGCAACCACAGAAACAGAACACATGTGACTTAGAAAAAATGATTTGCGGCAGAGGATGCTTCCAGGTAAACGTGCCACAGCTCCAAGTGCAAAGGGGGCTTCTGGGTCAGCGGGCCATGGCTCCCAGCTTAGAAGAGGCTTCCAGGCCGACCTATCACAGCTTCCAGCACAGAGGAGGTGACTCATGCCAGCACCCCCCAACCCCCGTCGAAATGAGAAGACACGTAAAGAAGCCTCAGAACCAGACTTCCCGATCACCCACAGCAACCCCAAAGGGAAAGAGATGGAACACTGATACTCAGCCACCTGGACTCCCTGAACTAGCAATGAAAGAAGATTTGGAAGAATGAAATCAGAAATAATTTCTCGGGCTGGGGATTTAGCTCAGTGGTTCCGCCGCCTGCCTCACAAGCACAAGGACCCGAGTTCAATCCCTGGTACCAAAAAAAAAGAAATAATTTCTCATATAACAACAGAGATTGTGCCCATAGTTCAAGACATGATTAATATATCTAGAGAGGACACAGATAAAAAAATAGAGGAGCTAAGGAACATGATAGAATCTCAACATAGGAAA
>NW_004624755.1:8274776-8352286 GCF_000247695.1 Heterocephalus glaber
AAAAGGTATAATAGATAATGTGAAATAGGAAGAAAAGGGGCAAAGGGGAAGGGGAAGTGGGAGGGGTAGGGGTAAGGAAAGAAGGGAATGGAATTAATTTGAGAAAATGAAAAAAAGGAAACAAAATCTTCATCAATAGGGAGGGATGGAGGTGTTTAAGGGAGGTCAGGGAATGGGGAAAGGTAAGAACCAAGAGAGATTATGTAAAGATGCAAATTTCCAATAATGAATGTCATTATATTGTATACCTAAAATGTACCGATAAAAGGATATACAGTTAGAAAAAAGAAAGAAAAATGATTTACTCATTTTCATGGGTTGAGTGTTGACAAACAGCTTTTTTTCCCCACAAAGGTCCAGATGGTAAATATTTTAGGTTTTGCAGCCCATAGAGTTTCTGTTACAAATTCTATACCCAACTCTGCCATTGTTGTGCAAAAGCAGTCATGCATAACATAGACATGACTGTGTTTCAATAAAACTTTATTTACATAAACAATTTGTGGCCAAATGTGGCTCTTAGGTTGTAACTTGATGACCCATGTTGAAGTTAGTAACAATAATATATGTTAATTACCCCTATTTATCCACAGCCATTCTGTGGGCTAGATGATTTCCATACATTTTCCTTTGACTCTTCTTCCCACAGCCTTATCTATTGTGTACATTTAATCTTTGTTTTATAGATGAGAAACCTGACTTAACCAGGAGAAGTAATTTGTTTCAAGTAAAGCAGCAGGTCAACAACAGAGCCAAGAATTTGTCTCAGATCTTTTGTATTTGTAGGCTCCTGGCAAATGCTGCTGTTTATTTCTTAATATCTACCATTTCTTTTTTCTCTTAG
Source organism: Heterocephalus glaber (assembly GCF_000247695.1). The sequence goes on from NW_004624755.1 coordinate 8,275,621, forward strand.
TACAGCATCTCTTTTTTAGCATCTCTGTACTCCCAACAGCCAAGTTATAGACTGTATCTCATTGCCTTTTTGGAGTGGGGAGTGGCTGTCTGACAGTTCTAGTGAATGGGATATGAGTGAGCATGATGTTTTCAACTTTCAGGCGCAGTCAGTAAGGAAGGAACATGGCTCCCATACCATCTTGTTCTTGCCACCGATGGTAATACTGCCATAATGGCAGGTGTTGCAGCAGCTCTTTAGGCCAGGAATGGAAAGCCACATATTGCGGTTGACTGAGTACATAGCATTGTTCACCTAAGTACCTGGAGAGAACCTAGCACTTTGACCTGGAATTGTATTTCATTTGAACAGCTGTGTGAAACGAACTTTTCTCTTGTTTAAACCACTGTTACTTTTGGTATCTTTGTTATAACATCTAAAACTATTTCTTGACTAATACAAAAATCCATTTCTAGTTTGGAAGAGCATATTCTAAGGATATTCTCAGAAATATCTTCTCCTTATGGATAGGAATGAATATATATTCAGTATTTGTGTAGAAATGAGGTGAAAAACTGTCATTTTTTGATATGTCTGAGTCAAAACATCTTGTTCTTTTGCTGGGTAATTCTGGCCCTCTATTTCGATTACATTGTTCTTTCTTGCTTCTCCTACTTCCCCTTATTGTGCAAGGTCTTCCACTTTCCTTTTCTTTAATTCATTCTCATTCAATCCCTGGGCTTTCTATTCCTGCTCAGCCAGGCTTCTCTTCAGCCTCCTCATTCCTTACGGCCTCAAAGAAGAATGCAGAAATTGTGCTGGTGGTCATGTTGTGATCAAACAAATCAAAAGAAAGCAAAACAAAACAGAGAATAAACAGGAATACTAAGAATCATTTATGAATAGCACACATGGAGAAATTACAATATGTAATAAGCTCACCGAAGTTCTGCAACATACAAGGTACTGGGCTCTCAGTTGTTGGCTCCCTTTGTAGGGTGTGGATCTGTGTCCTCCCTCTGTGTATCGCAAAACCCCCTTCCTCCTCCTGACCCCTTCTCTTTGATGAATGAAGCCAACCCTACTTTCCAGGAACCCACTTCTTCCACCCCCACACTTAGTTGCCCTCAAGATGCCCAGTTGGCCTCAGTAACTGTAAGAAGAGTCCAGGAGGAAGATTTCTATAGCAATGGTTTAATTGAACTGTTGGCTTCTCCTTTTTTGGAAAGTTCATGTCATATGGTTTGTCCTGCTGTTTAACTTTGCTATGCAAGTTTAAAAGCAGAGAGCACGCATTTGAAGTTTTTTGAGTTCCTCTAGGTAGATGACCAATACTTTGGGAAAATGGACCCCCAAGGGACACGGCTTCCTGTCTTCCATCCTTGTGGTATATTTATTCCCATGTGTATAGGGTGTTTTAGAGGCTGGATAGATCCCACACCTTCACCAAAACTCCCTCTCTGCATCTATAAAAGGGGACTCATGGGCATCAGCATCTAACAGAGTGTTGGGAAGATCAGATGAGTTATGTGTAGAAGTACTGAGCAAATTATAATGTAGTTTAAATGTGTTTAATCAAGTTGAACAGTTGAGATGTAGAACAGAGTTCAAAGGAATTTAAAGACAAAGGAGAGTGTTATATATTAGAGAACCCAAAGAAGGTCTTGTAGAAGTGTTAGGATCATAAAGGATAGTGCAGTGGACATTTGTCAAGTTCATGATCGCTCAGCATCATATGCACTTGTGCCTCCCTGAAAGTAGAAGACAGAAACATGTTTCCCAGGCTCCTGTGACTGTAGGCCATGCAATCTAAGTGCTCCTTCCATGTATGCTCCACTTAGAACCTGCTATGGAAGGCAGCAGGGGGACTGGACCCAACCTCAGTCCTGTGTGATGGAAAGTCTGTGGCTGCCCCAAATGCCCTGAATCCCCACTGAAGAGTCCTGCAATTATATTTAGGCATTATTCTTGGTTGCTTAGCCTTCTCCCTAATGTATTACTTTTCCTGGAGTTTCTGGAAAGTACTTTATATCCTTTGATCATTAATTTTTTCCACTTAAACTGGTACAAATGGATACTGTTTTTACCAAATAAGAACCACAGCTGATGAAGGTTGAGAGACTTGTCAAGTATAGTGACCAAGGGATCATGGAGCTTCTCAGAATATAGTGTTAAGCAAGGAAAATTATTTCAGTCCAACAGTGAGTTCCTAGTAGTGAGATGCAGAAGCTAAGTTTGGATAGACAGAGTGGAAACAAATGTAAAGGGCCTTGAATGCCTTGTGGAAAATAACGATTTTAAAACCATAAGGAAGGGGAATGGCTGACTATATGTGAGCAGATAAATGGCATCTCTAAATATGGGTTTAGAGGAGAATGAAGACCAAACCACTTATCTCCCCCTTTCTGCTTGCCAGTGATTTGAATTCAAGCCACAGGAATTGATACTGGCTGAATTAATCAAAAGAAAAAAGACAGGCTTGAGGGTAACTGTCGAATCAGAGGAAAACCTGAATAACCAGGCTTCAGCATAGGAAGGTCAGAGCTCTCCTGAGGGTCTAGGAACTAGGAGCTGTAAAGCAGTCTTTTCAATGGCTGATTCCTGTGCGTATGCCTGGCTAGGAATGAGCTAGCCTGTGTACCCTGATTAGCAGCTCCATTAAGACTTCCCCAGAAAGAAAGGTGTTTTCTCAAGAGGTCTAGTGCTATGAGCAGGTGAAAGAGGAGATGTCCACTCCACCTGTCCTTGGAAAAAGCCTCAAAGACATTGAACAGTTGGGGTGCAAAGGTACAAAAGCCCATGCTGAGGCTGTCTGAATAGAGGTGAAACAAAAACCATTCGAGTGGTTCTTTTCTGAGTGGTTCTTTTTCCTCCTTGTATAGCAAAGACCCGTGGCAACATCCCTCAATAGGTTTACAGCAGCTTCTTGTCCCCCCTGCAGGGTTGTGAATTGGGATCATTAAGTTTTAAGTTGTTCTGCTGTCTTTGTGTAAGTGATCGTGTAAATATCAAGATGCTGGATGGGGGAAGCAAGTAATGGCATGACTCTCAAGATCTTGGATTATTACTTATTAACTGACATCCACAAAAACTTCAAGAATAGCACCCCCATCCCCCAAATCACAAGCCGGGCCTACTTTGCTAGCTCTGCCTTAGAAAGGCAAAGCTAATAATTGTAACCATGTAGATGCAGAAACCATTAATGTTTCTCATGCCCTGTGGTAGGAAGAAATATATTAAAAATTGATTTTTGGTTTCTGCTTTGTCTGTGTAACATTTATAATAAAGGATACAGGAGAGAGTATCCTTTAAATTGATATTTCAAAGCATTTGGGGGTTGGTGTTAAAATAAATTTTTATTAATGGCTTCGTCTTACATGCTAAAAGGTCAGCATCTGAATATGACAATTTTATCTTCTTAAAATAAGAGAGAGATGGTATTAGTGTTCTTCCATAATTACGTACAAGCCAGAGTTTTGACTACGTTATTGGGTTAAACCATTTTTTTAGATGTGAAATTATCCTTTGAATGCGATGTAAGTGTAGCGCAATGTGCAGCTTCTGTTTCTTCTTCCATTTTCTGCCTGTTTTTCTCCCTTCCCTTGTCTCTCTATATGCAATAGAGTGTAAGTTGTTTCCCTGCTGTATATACAGTAAGCGGTGAGCCATGTGTTCGTATTACTTCTTTGTCTCTGGGATTCTATTATCAGTTTACTCTTTTATAATTGAAGAAGCTTTTGTTCATCTGTGAAGAACACATTTCATTTTATTTTGTTCCTGCTGCAGCTTCCTGGACGTGATGTGATGAACATACAATCCTTCGGGTGTTTTTTGTTTTTTTTTTTCTTTCTTTTTCCCCAGTCACTTTAAATAAAATATACTTCTAAAAAGCCTGTCCCATTTGTTCTGAATGTTTTAGAATGTATCTGAGCTGTAATTCCTCAGAACTGAAATGGCATGGTGCACTTTCTGATGGGTTTTCATTAATCTGATATAGTTTTACTGCTGATTTGAGTTTATCAACTAGCGTTATAACCTGATAGAAATAACCCAATAACCTTGTCAAAGGCTTGCATTGATCATATGTTTTGTAATTTTATTGATGATGTGGGCATGAGGGATCCATATCAGAAAACACCCTTTGATTCAGAGAAGCTGCCTAGCCTGGGCACATTAATTGCCAAACCACCTAAAATATATAAAGAATGACATTTTATGCTACCTTGTTCATCACATTTTTAGAAAGACTCTGTTATGGATTAATAAAACATAGCAAATCTTCTATGCAAACCAAATGTTTATAATAAATGGAGCATAATCTAACTGTTCTACTATAAAATGAATTAGTCCCCAGCCAATAAACTCAAACAGAATAGAGAAGGATGGTTAGGTGACCTCAACAGGCAAGAATTTTACTATTGAATACATTTTGTCCTTTCAAATGATCCTCCCCTGACATGTTGGAGTGGGTTCAATGGGATGCTGAATTCCTTTCTTTAGCAGTAAGTAAGCAAGCCTGGATGCAAATTGGATGCTTAGAGTCTGAGGGTGAGCTGCTAACTGGGGCCACTTGTTATCTGAATGGAGCCCTTCTGTAAGTGCCAGCTGAAGCAGTTGTCATTTTGTTGTAAATGTCTGCCCTGCTATACAATGAATTAGCAGTTTTTAAATATTAGTATGGCACCCACAGTATGTGAAAACAGAAGGCAAACTAATATATGCAAATATATCAGGTGGCTTACAATGTACGAATATCTCAAACAACATCTACTTTTTATCTTTAAGTTATTGACAAGCAGGTTCCAAGCCACCCTTCAAAGTAGGGAGGTTAGGGAGTGATGATCATAGAGGATGGATGAAAGCAAAAAATGCTTTCTCTCCTAATCATAATTTATTCTACAGCTATCCGTTTCTACAATTTTTTATTATAGCCATATGTAAGATGGATAGCTTCTTTGAGATTTTACTTAATACTTTCTTTTGCTTGTTTTTTTAACAACGAGGAATTTTTACAGAAGCCAAACTTTCACTCTAGTTTTCTTCTCTTGAACATAGAGGTGATTTTATTTAGAATGGTTTTGGGGTTGGGCTCAATTTCAGTGAATGCAATGGCCAGGAGAGCTACTGGGTGGCAAATCTGAATGGGTTTAATTCACGTGCTGAGTAAGCTAGGAGCCACATGGTGCTGGTCCGAGGCACTGTAGAGAGGCCAGCTCTCTACTCTCAGGGGAAGTTATGGAAATGTCCTTCAGCTCCTGCAACTGATGACAATGTTGTGCTCCAGAGTGAATACTGAGAAGCGCTCTTCTCCATTTTGCCCTCATTCCTCCTTTTCACTTCTTTCCTCCTACAACAACTTCTTCCCTTCCTTTCTTCTTTTCGAGAGTTAATCAGAGGAAATCTGCAAGTTGTCATAATTACTGTGTTCATCTGCTAGGACTCCCATAAGAAAATAGAGCTTGGTGGCCTAAACAACAGACATTTATTTTCTTGCAGTTTTAGAGGCTGAAAGTCTAAGATCAAGGTCCTCAGCAGAGCAGGTTTCTCCTAAGTCCTCTCTCGTTGGCTTACAGGCTGCCACTTGTCTGTGTGTCCTCACATGGTCTTGTCTTCACGCGTGCATACATTTCTCATGTCATCTCCTCTTCTTAGAGGGACAGCAGCCCTACTGGATTACAGTCCCATTCTTGTGACCTCATTTAACCTCAATTACTCCCTTAAATGCTTTACCTCCCAATATAGTCACATTGAATTAGATTAGGGGTTCACCACCTAATTGTGGTGTTGGGGGGCACAATTCAGTCTAAAACAGCCACTCTAAAGGCTGCCTGGATAAATGATCCATTTAGACCATTACATGCAAAGATCCCCTAGACAATTTTTGGAGAGTGAAAGTCATACATCTCACATCAACAAGACCACTTTATGATGATAACACCCTCATTCCAACCCTCACCTCCCTTTAATATCCCAGTTCTCTTTTCAGGACATGTCTCTCCAGTAGTCAACTATCCTCTTCAGAGTTCCAAGCCTAAAGTCTTGTCAGAACTGCTGGATTTTAGGAAGCTGCTTTATTTAATGACTAAATAAAGGTTCCATGGTGCTTCTTTCCAGCCTCACCTCCAAGCTTCCCTCATGTTTGTTCATTGCACATCCCACCTTGCATTTTTCTGTCTCATTAAACCAAACATAGCTAACTTGTCTTGTGAGAATTTCAAATGGAACTAGCTGGCTGATAAAAGGACTATAATCATTCCTGTCACCGCTACCTTCACTATCATTGCTAATATTTATTGGGCAGCCACTGCTTTAAGAATATCAACTTATTTGATCCTCATGACTGTATCCAGCACAATGCATGTATTCCAGATGTGGAAACAAAATCATTGGGTTATTTGCATATGGGACATTAGAAATGAAAGTCCTTAAAAAGTTAAGTAATTTGCTCAAGATTGTAGAGCTTATAACTGGCTGAAGTTGAATCTGAACTCTGGAAGCCTATTTTTAGCACTTGACTATTAACTAGTCCCTCTTAGATGTGCTCAGCGTCCCTTAGATAGAGAAGAGATCTCAAAATAGCCATAGTTCAATTTGTCATTTAAATTAATGAAGAAACCAAGGTCCCAAATGTTTCTTATTTATACATGATCAATACCATGACATGGCATCCAACATACTTGAAGTACCCAAGATTATTATTGCTTTTACAGGCAACAAGTGTATTTACCAGTTTTCAAATTTTAAACACTACTTGGTCTCCATAATTTCAAATTTCACAATTCAGTAATATACATTACAGTATCTCCATTTTACTGGTTAAAAAAACTGAGGCCTGTAGAGTTGAAAACAATCATATAATTAAGAATGGATGTAAGGCTCTAACTAGGTGGCTTTTTGCATTACAAAGGTGCCCTCTCCTTTTTCCTGACTTTGGCAGTGTCCACATCTGTGACTCTCAATGCCAAGACTCCACCACTAACACACTTGGGACCTCACTGTTAAAGTAAAATGTAGGCAGAGTCTTGGGTGCAGCTATGAGCTGTGCAGTTTTCTGTCCTCTGCAAGGCTGAGACTCAGCTTTCTTCTATGTACAGAAGGGAAAATAGCGGTAACCATATCAATGCAGTGTTTCATTAATTCAATAAAAAATTATCACCTTTTCCATTATTGTAAACATGAGAGACAGGGCTTTGGCCTCAAAGGTCACTATAGGTTTAAATTAAATAATAGAAATCAAGATTTAGCACAATTTCCTGTTATAGCAAGCACTCAGCCATTGGTATGGTTGTTATTATTATTTACTATTACTAGTATTATTTTGGATTCCACAAGGATGTCTGCTTTATTTCCAAATACCATTGTCAGAGATGCTTTGTGGAAACACAAACACACAAACACAAACACACACATTCTAAAGCAGAGAACAGCTTTTTCCCATGCTATCATTATTGGATCCTCAATAAGTATTAGACGTGTTCCAACTAATCCTTTACTCTCAATCTACCCAAAACTTGGGACTGTTTTCCAGGGTTTTATAGTTATTCTTCTCCCTTTTCATATTGCTGGGTCATTAGAACTCCCTCTCTTTGATCTCTGGTAGCTTTCAAAGGAGCCAGAAAAATTTCTTTTACTTCACAAGCCACTCTTTCCCCTCCACATCCTGGTAAATGCTGGTCCTTTCTGCACTTGGTGATACGGCCCCTTAAAGGTCACCAAGCCATCTTGGCACCAACAAATTGATTTTGTTTTATGGATGTTAGTGTCCTCTATCACTGATGTTCTGTGTTTTGTAACTTTTTGATTTCATCTCAGAAGTAGATCCCATATATTCAATTAGGAACACTTAAAAACTTCTTTTTACTGGTTTATAGTCCCATCTGGAGGAAGGGAGTTACTCTGCAGAATAAATTGAGTGTGAAATTTGGCTATGCAATAAGGATTCACTTCTGTTAAGGCAAAAAGAAGAGATGTATAAAATTCAAATCATGCATAGAATAAATGCTTTATCTTTAAGAAACATATAAATAGACATCAAACACCATAGAAAAGTAGAGGGTTTCCTCTCTTTTTTTAAGAAACAAATTTGTGTGCAATTTTGGAGCAAAATCTTTGCAAGGCAAGATTATGCATGTCCAATGCTGATAAGACTGCCCAAATATAAATTGTATGATGCATTTCCTTTAGAATTCCATCTTTCTATTGGCACAATCAAAGAAAGGAAAAAAAAGTTTAAAAGCCTTTGGATAGCCAAGTGCAGGCACCTGAGGAAATCAGGAAAGAATTGAGAATCTGATACTGTAGCTAATTTGTGACATTTTTGCTATAGCTACTCTCCTTAAAAGAAGGCACTTGCTCTAATTTTTTTCCATCTTGGTCCATAGGATTGCCCTTTCTGCAAATATTTGCCAGTGATAAAAACGCAGGGTAGGAAGTAGGGTGAAGCAATAGGGAAGTTTGTAAGTCCCCATCCTGAGCCCAAGAAGACTGCCATGGGAGGACTTCATCCTGGATTTAATAATACTGCAATTAATCTTTTTTGCTTAACCAGTAGCTGCAGCATCGTCAAACTAGCATCTCGCCCACAGACACAAAATCACAAGTCAAAGTCTGTGAAGGTCCCTCTGAGGACCCTTGGGACAGCACAGCTCAAGAAATGCACAGAGATATATCTTCCACAAACCTGCTGATGAAATCATAATAATACCTTACATTTTTATGACGCAACATGTAGCAAATCATGATATGTAAACATAGTTTCTGTGCTCATATTAAATTGGGGAAATATTGATCAGACAAAGGAAAACATAATTTTACTTCAGGACTTTTTGGAACCTTTAATATGTTCATGGGTTGTGAATACCTAAGAGAGAGACATAGAATGAAATAGTAGTTTGATTTTGCCATCAATATCTCAGAAGTCTTTGATTCTTTGGAACACAGCAAAGATATACTGGTACAGTGCTTCACAAAATATTTTCATACAGATTATGTTTGAAAAGTGAGCAGATGCATATTTCATCAAAGATGTGTTAAACTATGGTCTGTCAGTTTAATAAAATGTCAGTTACCGGAGGCCTCACAAACTCTCATCTGCAATCCCAGAGAGTGACAAAAAGTCATACTCTGGCCATCTTACTTACGGTCCCCTAAAGCTTTCTGTCTTGCACATTTGTGCTTTCTATTTTTAGAAACTGCTGTTTATTTGCAAGAAATATGGAATTCATCTTTCTAGCCTAGGTTTATTCTACTGGCAAGAGATTTCAGATTTTCATTTTTATCATTATCTCTTTAAACCTGATTGTGTTTAACTTCTTATAGTTTCATTATTCCTAAGCACTGCCTCTCATGTTTTACATTTCAAATTCCACGCTAGTTCTTTAAATTTCTGTGCCTTTGTTCAGGAGTCATTTGGGGAAGATGAGTTTCCTCTTCTCTATCCTACTTAACCAACATCATTGGAGCTAAGCAACTTGACAGCCATAGCATGCTGTTTCACAGTATGGATGGTATCCAGAATGTAGATTTTTGTGTTTGTATTTGGTTAAAAAGTACTGTTTTTTGCTAATGTATGAATGAAAGAAATCTCAACAAATAAAGTCAGGTGACTGAAAAACAACAAATCTAAGTATTATCATTGCTTTTCTGGAAGAGATCTTTGTTTTGAGAAGTTCCCTAAAGAAGTGGATTCACCTGCAATTAATCAGTAAATGGAAAATTAGTTAATTCTATACGCACTCTCCCCACCATACAGATTCTGAATCATTGTTACATATTACCTTAAATTTACATGGAGCTTCTCTTACAAGTTTCTTTTAAAATTCTTGCATTTCAGGTAGAGCTGAAACCCCATATAGCCCCACAGGTAAACAGGTAACCATTCACACAATGACCAATCAGAATGGACCTGGTCCAGCCCGGGGACCAGAGCGTGGAACCCCTTGTGGTGCTGTGCTAAGTACTCTTCTTTTGCATCCTGGCTTCTAGGAAGGATGATAGATTTTGGGGCGGGCACTGGAGCACCCAAGTGGCCAGCAGTGGATGTGCATTGATATTGTAACAACTGATGCCACTGTGCTGTGCTATGCATGTGTGCCGGTGTGTATCGTCAGAAGGACGCTAGGCAATAGAATACGTACTGTTTTTCTCATTTTAGAAAAATTGCCAAGGAAAACAAAAGTCTAAGTCATAAAGACCTTTTGACCTTTGATCAAAATTATTGTCACTGCCACTGTGCGGCGCTGTGCAGCAGCATCCTGGTATAGGAAGAAATGATATCAGATAGCAGCCTGATGTCACTGAGCTGCAGGTAACTCCTTTTATAAGGACCCACAAACATTCATAAGAAGAAATCTATGAAGGCAAAGAACATAGCAGATGATCCCATGAGTTGGATCCACTGTTTTTCCAGGGTCTGATTCTAGCTCAAATGTGCCAAGCCTCCAGGTACCACCCCCGACCCCGCTACCCATCTCCTCTGTAACCACACGTTACAGCCCTATACCAGACATGAGCAGCCAAGCATATCAATCATGATTTGAAAAATTGAGGGGGCTAGACTGCGCCATGTGGCTAACAGCTTGTTTTCTGCTACGTTGCAATGTAGCAAGGCTGTGCTCAGAGTCCTGAGGTTCATCTGACTTCAGAGGCTGCCGTTAACTCATTCAATCTTGGCTACCATCGCAGAGCACAAGGAGGTCTCACCAGAACCCCTCAGCCCATTTGCAGCAGCAGGGAGAGGGCTGCTCATGTCAGATAGTTTCCCATCTTATCAAACCTTTGCTGCTATGGCGAGTTGGAATCTGTTGTGCTGAAATGTTTTCTCTAGTCCTCTGTAGAACAGTGCAGGAATCCTTAGGCTCAGAGGTAAACTACAGCTAGTGAAAAAGAAGACCATTTAAATGTATAGTTGTGTGTGTGTGTGTGTGTGTGTGTGTGTGTGTTTTAACAGAGCTTGTACTCAGGGCTCCAATTTGCAGTCCTCCTGCCTCAGCATCTCAGAGTGTGGGAATTACAAGTGTTTGCTACCTTGCCTTGCTCTGTGTAAATGTTAGTAAGTCCACATTGCTTATAGGAAATGAGGCACAGGGTAGTTGTGATAGTAGGAAAAAGGGAGACAGACTTTTTGCAAGTGGGAAAAGGACCAAGAGATCAAGGAAGGGGTCAGAGGGGAGGAGGAAGGGATTGTAACAAGAAATAAGATATTTCATGTACATGTACCAACTCCCCTCAGTGAATGTAATCATGAGATGAAAGAAATAAGGAAAAAAAAAAATCCCACAAGATGCTTGTGGTAACCAGCACAGATCTGTGTCTTCTGTCACCATCTCTCAGCCTTATGTGTGCTTTTAGCATGTTGGGAATTGTCTTCTCATGTTGATGGGAAAAGAAAAAGGAAAGAGTGTGAAGTCCCCACTCACCCCGGGAGAAAAGAGGAAGGGACGTAGTGGGACATTTAGAACTGGTCCTGTGGGTGCTGCCTGTTGCTCCAAGTGTGTCACCTACACTAAAGCTGTCTTTGAGGTGGACCTGTGCCTGAGGTCCCACTGCAGGTGGGGCCAGTGGGCAACCTAGTGGGAGAAAGATGCAAACTCTCAAGAAGTCCAGAGACCTAGGGCTGGAACTGAATGTAAAGACTGTAGAGAAAGTTGATTCGCAGACAGCTGAGATCATCATGGGAACTTCGGAAGAAAATCAATGATCAAAATTTTCCCACTGTCTAAATACTCAATACTTCCTAGAATAAACTACTATAGATATCAGTAAATAAATATTCAATGTTTTCTTCCCAAATGTGTAAAAATAGTTGCATCATCAAGAGAGGCAGTTTGCATGGTGGTTATGAATGAGTTCTGCAGGCTTGGCCTAGGTATAGGTTGCAGCTGTAGCACTTATTAAGTTAATGACCCTGGAAACACCATTCAATGTCTGTGACTCAGTTTTCCTGTTCATCGTAAAGCACATGGTGACAAACCCTGGCTCATGGGATTCTTGTGAGATTAATGTACTGTGATCCCATAACATTTTTAGAAAAGCATACACAATTAGGTCTCAATAAATGTTAAACATTGCGGGGGAGCAGTACTGGGGATTGAACCCAGGGCCTTCACACTAAGTTCCATCCTCATTCCTTTTTTATTTTTTATTTATTTTGAGACAGAGTTTCACTATATTGCTTAGTTGCCCAGGCTGGGCTCAAACTTGGAATCCTCCAGCCTCAGCTGCCCATAGTGCTAAGCTTATAGGCCTGCGGCACCACAACTGCCTTGCTAACCAGACACTGATCAGTACTCCGCCCTTGGCCCTGTGGCTCTTAGACTTGAGTCCCAGCCTCATCTGAACCACTGATCAGCCATGTGGCTTCAGACAAATCCTGTGGCTCATGTCCTTCTCAGAAGCAGAGTTCCTCCCATGAAGTGAGAATCTTCATACATGTTGCACTGAACCAAAGGGTTACTTTGGCTGTTTCCATGACAATCTCCCTGCTGAAAGCCCATTGCAAGCTTCACAGCTCTGGACAAATGTTCAGGCTTAGTAGGTCTCATTTGAACAAAACATTTATTAGGAAGAATAAGTTATTATCATCCAATTGCAAAAATAAGGTACTTAGAAGAAACATGTAACTGTTGCTATAGTGTGGGTAGGAAAAAGAGTGCCTAAGATGCACAGGTGGAGGAAGGATGCCTGAGTGGACTGGGAAGGCTTGGCTTGCTGGATCTGGCGGGATCAGCACTGCGATCTGAAGGAAGGGATAGTGGACGAGGGACCGGAGCCAATTGTGTGAGAATAAAGATGATGCTGATAACAACATGGTCCTAAACCTCTCTGTCTTTAAGAATCCTCCATTGGTGCTGGGGTAGATATGTTCTCAAATTCTTGAAAAAATACTCTCATGATTCTCATTTTATGGGGGTGGAGACTGAGGCTGAGAAAGCTGAGGTTGTTTGCTCAAGTGCACGTGACTAGTAAGTGGTGCCTACAGGGTTTGGATGCTGTTGTATGAGGTGTCAGGCTCTAGAGGACCTCAATCCTGAAGGATCTAGTGCCTCCACATGGAAAAAGTGGCAGCAAACAGGCCCGAGACATTCTCTCCCTCTACCTCTGTCCAGTTTCTCATTTTTTTTTTTTTTCTTTTGGTACCGGGGATTGAACTTGGGACCTTGTGCTTGCAAGGCAGGCGGCAGAACCACTGAGCTAAATCCTGGCCCCAGTTTCTCATTTCATTTGCTTTGTCTAAGAAGGCTTCTTTGGTATTCTCCCCTATGCCCAGGCTGTGTCTCTGTGGACTTTCTCTGGTGGAGCATTTGCCACACTTCTGTATCACGCACTATCTGCGTCTCCAGTGCTTTCAGCTGGATTGCATGCTCCAGAAGATCAGAGGCAGGGTCTCCTTTATTCATGATAGACTACAAGAAGAAAGGATAGAGGGAACAGAAGAAAGAAGGAACGAAAGGAGGGAGGGTTTCTACAATCAAAGATAAAGTTGGCAATGACTTTGGAGATTCAGATGGTGGAATAATTTTTAGAAGCCTCTTTAGGACAGATTTCTTTTACCCCTCCCCTCCCCATATACACAAGGGAAATATTTGATGCTTTCTCTTGGACCTGAGTCTGTCAGAAGGCAGTGAGGAGCTTGATCCTGGGTAGGCAGACAGGTCTTGTCAGAAAGTGCGTGGCTATGTTCTGCACGCATCTGCTTTACCTGCTCAGCTGACGTGTGGTCCTCATTGCTCAGAGCCATTGCAGCCAATTTGGTCGATAATCTGCAAATTAAAAATTCAATAAGTAGTTCCTCAAATCATTTTCAAAAGCTGGGACAGAGAAATCAACGTGTTAATAATCGGTGCATGGTGGGGTAGGTTTTCTTCGGTGGATTATCACTGCTTTAGTTTGATATTACAAAAAGGCCACGGGATGCACCCCTTTAATTTTGTTGCACAGAGTGTAGGCTTTTAGGGGTGTTCTATAAGTATCAATGTAGATAATGATATTGCACATGGATTTTGTGGCAACTTAGGCAGGAAATAAATAGGGTGTGGTAGGATTCATCAGAATTGCCTTTAATTATAAGGCCTTCCATCTGCGAGGCACTTTTGGTTTTTAGCTCATGCTCAAATAACTCTTGCATTTGCTCTCAACAAGCCTGGGAAGTAGGCAGGGCAGACATTTCTTTCTGCACATACACATGGAGAATCACACTGGGAAATGCATGGCCTCATACCCACAGTCCCTGTGCAGTAAGGCACATTGAAAGGCTGGCCCTCTCTGTTCCTAGACAAATGCCCTCTCCTCTTAGTGCGAACCCACAGTGCTAACAAAATCATGCACTGATTTCTCCAACAATTCAGCTATCATAACCTCATGCCCAAATGCCTGATCTAAAAACTGCTCTGGTGAGAGCAAGCTTTGATAGACCTGGGTTTGAATCTCTGTTGCATCACAGATAAATTTAGAGGCCTTGGACTTGTTACTGTAATTAAACCACCTGAGTATCAAATACCTCATTTAAGTGGTGAAGATAGCAGTAACTACCGTCAGGAGGAAAGCAGACAGGACAGGTGAGAAAGTGCTCAGTGGATACTTAACGTGATTTCTGGTAATGCTACTGCAGATGTGTGGCACATGGAGTTTGAAATGGAAAGGTTCTTAAACAAACTTTATTGTGCTGTCCTTATGGTGGCCACTAGCCCCGGGTGGCTATTTGTGTTTAAATTGGTTAAAATTATAATATGATTAAAAATCTGATTCTTCTGTCTTACCATACCCATGTCAAGTGTCCAATACCACATAGAACTAGTGGCTACCGTGATAGGGATTGGAGGTACAGACCATTTCCACCATGACAGGAAGTTCTGTTGGACCTCACTGCCTGAGGCCAGATGCTCTCTCCAAGGTGCACAAGGGTTAGACTCCGTGTTGCTGCACAAGGAGGCCATCAGGAGACACGGACCAGTGTGTGCCCATTTTCCTTTGTTTAATGGTATTGTTTACATTGGGGCTATGCAAATGGTGTGTGAGGAATCCAGTGCAGTGCATTTAATAGGCCCACTCCAGAACATCCTGCTGATAATTGTGTGGAGCTCTGCAAATGGTGGGTAATTTCCTCTCAGGTGCCTGTTCTACACGCTTGTTTGGCATGCTTTATTGTCGGGTGGATTTACACTCTGCATTTGCCATAAAAACTGTTTCCAAAAGAAACAAGAAGCATAGGAAGATAAAAAGCAATATAAAAAGGGGATTTTGTGATTTATTTACGTCAAATTTATGGAAGATGACAGGAGGCATTACAGTTCCAAAATTAGTTGTCACAGTCAGGCTATAAATCCTGCAGGACAGGAGTTAGAGGAACGGGTTGGGATCGGGACCCCTGGGTCTGCGAGTGGCCTGTGGAAAGGCCAGAGAAGGCAGGGGACTTCTAAAACCCTCTGCAGAGGGGCTTGGCTGTCCCTCAAGCTGAGGAGCTGGCATTTAACAGTAACAAGTATAGGATGCTTGCCACATTTTAAGCACCTCCTGTGTACAATCTCATTTAATTCCCACTGGTTTTGCTATTTTAATCATTTTACAGATGTGGAACTCCGTACTTTCCCTCTTTGCTGAGAGCCAGAGTGAACCAGGGCTGAAACCAGAATAAAGGTGACAGCTGACTCAAATGTACTTGTTTTGTTTTCCCTAAAAATTTAAGTTCATTTATAGTCTACCCAGTAGCATTTACTCAGCATGCGCTGTGGGCAGACAGAGTGCCAAGCCCTGAGGATACAGAAATGATAAGACCTGGCCCCTGCTAGCAGGGCAGTTTTGATCTACCAAGTGATTAAGCTGGTGTACAAGGGACTGTCGCATGACTCAGACTTTAAGAAGTGAAGCAGTATAGATATGGTTGGAGTCCGGGAACTTTAAGAAGCACCTTCTTAATCCTAGCTGGCCTGTGTGGACCAGCTTCATGGAGAAGACAGTGTGGGAGGCAGAATGCATGGGTCCTGGGTAGTCAGAGATGGGGAGAAGGGTGGCCAAACTGACTCCCCTCAGCTCATGAGGAAAGCTCTTTTATTTTCTCAGAAAATAAGCTGGGATACTCAATCCATCCATTGTTTTTTAAATACCTTGTGTTTTGTTGGTCAGTGGAATCTGAAAGAGCTAAGCACAGAAAGATGAAGTACTTCTCGCAATTACAAAATGCCGTTTTATTTATTTTTTCATTTTATTTTTAACTAACATGTGATAATTACATATTTATAGGGTGTGCTTGATATTATGATATGTAGATATGTGTAATCATCAAATCAGGTTTGATTGGTATAACCGTCACCCCAAGTATTAATCATTTGTTTATGACAAAGACCATTCAAACGTCTCTTTCTTACCTATTTGGAATTACAATAAGTCATCATTATTATGGTACACATGACTAGAGCTTATTCCTCCTGTACACCTATAATTTTATTCTCATCTTTTTTTTAAATTCTCATCTTACTGAGCTTCTTCATATCTCTTCCTCCTCTCTGCCCTCCTCCCCAGGCTTTGGTAGCCACTCTTCTATTTTCTATTGCTATGAGCTCAATTTCAAACTAGGGAAACACTGTTAAGACCCTGTTTTCTTGGCTTCCACTAAGCACTCTCTTTCTCCAACCATTCCTCCTTGTTCTCCTTTAAGGAGTTTTCTTCATTCAGCCCTTAAATATTGAGGCCATCTCTCTGCCCTAACCCCAGAGGGACCCTCTTCAGCCTTCTTCCGTTCTCACTCTGCACACTGCTCTGTCTTATGGCATCCACTCATCTGACTCAGGTCCTGTGTATTTTCTGATGACCTCCAGTCCATAACACCAGCCCTACCTTCCCTTTTGAGTTCCAGATCCGTCTATTCACCTGCCCACTAACCATTTCTAGCAGACTTGCTCCACTGGTCCCAAGCTTGTTTTGTTCTCTGATTCACTACCACACTGAGAAAAACCATGAACTCGCATGCAAGGGAATCCCAGGGGCCATAAGGGCACCGCTTTTCTCATCCTATATTCATCAGTTCCCAAGCCCTTAATATAGCTGAAGTCCATCGCCATTTCTAATCTGTGCCCTTTATAATGAATCTCAGTTGCTATAATCAAAGGAGTGACAGGGGGCCCAGCTTCTGGAGACAGAGTATGGGTTTGAGTCTTGGCTTTGTAACTTAGTTTACTAATCCTTTCCTCATTTGTAAAATAGAAGCAACAGGTAATACTTTCCTTTTGAGATTGTTCAAAAGTTTTAATACCTAGAAGAACAGTACTTAGAATAGGTGAACACCATTTAAGTATTTGCAGTTGTAAATGGACGTTTAGGGCTTGGAATGCTGCAATGCATCTCATAGAATCTCCATGGTAATATAGGGATTTCTGTTT
Organism: Heterocephalus glaber; assembly: GCF_000247695.1. The sequence continues at coordinate 8,292,972 of NW_004624755.1, forward strand.
GTTCCATTTTACACATAAGAAAACTGACCTTTCAAGAAGGGAAATAAATTACCCACACGTATATAGAGCAATAAAGCTGGCTTCTAACCCATGGCAGACTGAAGGCAAAATCCATGCTTTCACCTGCTCTGCTTTCTGGATTTACCCTAGAAAGACTCCTGTACTAGCCCATGGCCTCCAGCTTTGCCTTCTTCTACTGTCTGCTCCACATAGCTGCCTCACCATGTTCTCAAGAATGCTTGATTATGAAGATTAAGACATCAGAACTTTCAACCCTTCCTCCGTTACTAGCTCTTCCTCCCTCTTCCCTCTCTCTGCTCTCCAACCCTCATTTTCTATCCTTTTAGCCACCTTTCCAAGAGCACTGGGAGTGAGTACATGGCTGCCAGGAAAGGGGTTCAGAAAAGCAATTATGTGGTTAGTAGGGACTGAGTATTATGGCCACACATTTATGGACAGTTAAGCTGGGAACTATATTGACTTCCAAAGGGTGTTGGGAACTATACTGACTTCCCTCCAGGGCTCCAGTTAAGACCCTGCCCCCATGTGGAGTTGCAGTCCTTCCAGGGTTTCTTCACCTCTACAGAGGGAAGATGCCTCTTGTTTCCAACAGACTGCCAGTCTTAACTAATGACCGGGAAGGACTTCCAGGTGCTGAAAGACAAAGGCATGGCTTCAATAACCACATAACACAAATCATATGTGGATAAAAAGAGACAAGTAAATTAGATCAATCAAAGGTCACTCATTTACTCAGCTGGGTACACTAAAAGTTCATCCAGGTTTCTTTCTTGCCAGAAATGAATGGATTTGAAAGTAAAGATTTTCAATGGTATTTTGCTCACAAAAGTTTCCTGTGGTGGGGAAAGAATGATATTGCTCATGGTAATAGCAATAAGAGAGCTAGGGAGGGAGAATAATCTGAGACATGAATGTCCCTTGTCATTTTCCTTTGACAAAAAATAATCATAAAAGTTCTTCCAGGTCTAACGTGAGGTTCTCCTTTCTTAAGCCTGTGTTTTAGAAACTGATTGATTGTAGTTTTTCATGGGGTTTCCACCGTGTCAGGATCACAAAATGTCACTTGGCAGTTAGATGGTTCCCATCCCGGAGGCACTGAGAGATGCCAATTGCAATTCAGAAATCTCAATTTTCAAATATACCCTACAGCTTATACCTGGTGAGAAACACTTTCCCACCCTCGTGGGCATGCTAAGTGTTGTGCTGTGAAAAAAAGGTGGAGAGTGTTCTTTTGAATGAAAGGAGATTTGCAGCTAGGAGCTCCAGTCCCTGGAACTTAAAGGGCCTCTCCCTTCTTTAGGGCTGCAGACTGTGCAGCTCTCTTGCGGGCTCAGGTAAGAGCAGCAGACAATTGAAATGGAAGAGGTAAAAGGCACAGACTGATGACAGTTGACTTCATCACCTTCCCCACTTGGGCTTCCGTCAAGGGTACAATCTATATGTGTAGGCTCCCAGAAGACCCAGTTGGTGCAGTAAGACCTTGGCAAATAGAAATCCTGTATTGACTTCTGGGATTGCTCAGACTCAGACAAATAACTTCTTGGCTAGGAAACATCAGCTTAAAGTTCCAATAGCAAGTTTGGATTTGGAAATGAGGAAGCATTACTGCTTCCGACTGTCAAACTGTCTTGGGCAGCCTTGAACTCAGACAGTAGATTTCAGCAATCTCTTAGAGAGCAGCAAGGAGAGGTAACATGGAGGGAGTGGTGAGAAGTTTTGTGATCTGATGCTCTTATTGGAGAGCTGTTTGACTTTGAGCTACTCATCCATCCTCCCTGGGCTGCAGCCTTCTCATCTATAAAAATAAGGGGTGTGGTCGGGGTAATCCTGTGGTCCTAACATGCTATCCTTAGGTAACCAACTTAGGTTTAGTCTCTTTCAAACTTTCTTTACTACCCGCCACAATATACAACAGAATTCGACAATTATTGTTGAGAGGATATTCAAACTTTTCTATACCACTATATTTTATGTAGGAGAACAAATTGCTCCTTGCTAGTTCTGCTTTCTTCTTGGTGTTATTCAAAAAAATGAGAGGAGGCCTTGTGGAAGGTTGGCCCGTTTGGTCTTCTCAGCACATTTGCCTTTTGACTTTTTCCCCAGCTCTTTTTCTTACTGGCCACAGAGTTTGATGTAGTTGGAAATGGCACCTAACAGTGCAAATGCTCATTATCTTTATTGGCCATGATCTGCGAACCCATTTCTTTGTCCAAAGCCTTCAAAACAGCTTATTAATGAGAGTATGCACTTGGACACCTTTAGGACTCCTTTCACGATGTGCGTTGCTGTCACCCTATAGGGAGAGGATGATTTCAGACATGTTGTCTGGGAAAGATCATCTCATCACAGAATCGCATGAACAGGGGGCTGTGAGAGGAGGAGAGTGTGGCCATTTAGTACCTGTTCCAATTACCACAGGGGAGAAAAAAACAGTTCTTCTTCTACCACATGGTCCTAGGGCAATCACAGGCGACATGGAGAGTGGAGGAGACGTGGTGTCCTTGAGGCTGATTATCATGCATTGCTCTGCGAGTTGGATTCATGCTGAAAGTGCTCACAAGTGCCCTAACTATTAATAAAGGGTGAGTTGTGGGTGACAGCAGGATGATGTTTGCATCCCCAGTAGGTTCTGAAGATACATTTGAGCATGCTGAGAACTTCCCAGTAGTGCACTGAGGCTTCTATGGAAGGAGAAGGATAGATCACGTCACATGTTTTAGCTGAACCCTTGAAACTCTCAACAAGTAGGACTGCCATGTCTCAGTCCTTGACTTAGAGGTTTCTGACCTCCTTCTTTTCAAGTTTGATGAAATTTTGATCAGAGGAAAATTGAATCTAAATCGGTATTCTGCCATCAGAACTTCTGCTATGAGGGCAGAACTTTTATTGAGAGAACTTTTACTTTGATGAGATGAAAATAGTAAACTGGTGGAACTGTCCCTTTCCTGGCGTTATGATTAGCTATCATAATGCGTGATATTTTTTAAAAGCCCCATCTAGAAACCTCACATACATGTACATACATCTCCTTTTAGTTATACTTTTGTATTTTTCCCACCAACATGTAGATCTAGCTAAATTGAAACATGCAAACATAATTAGTACAAGTCTTCACAGATTATTTCCCCGATAGAGCTGATAATATTTACTGATTAGAGGGCTTAACTAACTACCATTGTTTTGCCATGTGCCTATAAGCCCGACTGGTCCATCAGCTTCTCAGAGAAACTGGAATGACTTACTTTCATGATACTTAATTTGGTTATGAATTTGGGCAGATTAAAAGGAGGCAATATACCAATGTGATGGCTTTCACCCTAGGTAGAGGGAATGGAGCTAATTGAGCATGCTCATTAAACCTTGACCCGTCTGCAGGACACATCCCACGATTCAAGATCAGGGGCTCTCTGCCAGAAATAGTGACTATTTTACTTCTTTTTCCTTTTGTTCACTTGCACCACATACGTGTATTATTCCCAACCAGACTCCCAGGAGCTACTTGACCAGTATCCCAGTGGAACCCAAGTAGACTTGTGGGTTTGGCCCATTCCTGTCTCTCAAATTAGGAGCAAACCTTGCCACCTCGTTTTTCTTGGCCAAATGAGCTCATTTACCTACTATCTAGAGAAGAGTTTCTTTATAATACCTTGGCACTGTTGACATTGCAGGGGAGATAATTCTACGTTGAAGGGACCTTCTTGTGTAATGTATAATATTCAGCATCATCCTACTAGATATGAGCAATAACTGTTCCCCTCTACTATAGCATTTGTCACAACCAAAAATGTCCTCCAGTGTTGCCAAGTATCCTTTGGGGGACAAAATTGCTACTGCTCTAGAGATATTTCTGACACAAAAGGATGCCAATTTAGGCCTCTATATCTAAAATAAAGGCTGAATCTTTCAGACCACCTGATTGGGAAATTTCAAATCAGTTTTTAAAGGTTAGTCTGGATTATTACCTGATTCAACTCAGCAGGAAAAATCATACCATGTTGTGTGTGAAGTGACTATAATTTATTAGCTCATTAGTCTGGCTTTGAAATTGCCATTTTGAGCACTTGCCCAGGCTGACCAAGTTTATAGGCTGAGTTGCTTTTTTACAAACTCAAGGTAAGACCCTTCTGCTTAGGGGCACTCATTGCAAGGGCCTTATGAGCTTGCCATGGGCTGATGCCCCTACCGATAAGCAACCTCTACCTGAGCACCCAGTTATTTGAAATTTCTTGCCATCATCTTCTCAGATATTGAAGTTCTGCTCTAGATACAGAAGAGCAAAGAAAGGCTAATCAGGGTAGCTGATAAAGAGGAAGACTAACTGGCTACATACAAGGAGTGATCAAAATATACGTGAATATTTAAATTTGTTAAATTACAGTGAAAGATCCATTGAAAAATCTATTAATCTCCATCAAAACATCCCCCTCACTTTGAATATATTTATCATACAGTTCTTGCCACTTTTGAATCAGCTCTAGAAGTCTTTTTTGGGGTCTTTATGAGATATGATCAAAATTGCTATCTGGTAAGTGCTGCTCCAAGTGCCATCCAACCGTGCAAAGGCAGGCTCATAAAAAATTACAGTGTATTCTTTTTCATCTCATTCACCCTACTGGCACTGTGCTGTTTCTGAGTCTTCCGCAAAACAAAATGACCATGAAAGGTAAACATCTTGTATTGATTCAGGACATTGAGGCATCCAGGACAGGGCAACTGAAGACATGAAACTGCTGTGGAGATTGGCAAGAATGCCCCATCAGATAAGTGTATTTGAAGTGAGAGTATTTGAGGGGGCTTAATGTCCATGTGTCTTTTACGATAATACATTTTTAAAATGTAAACATTCGCCATATTGTTTGACCACACCTTTCATGCCTTCTTCCTTGCAGCTTCCTAGGAGAGTCTGATCCACAGCTTCTTGAGAACTTATGAGGGCAGCCAGACTCATTATGTTCAGGTTGGCATATTTCTAAGGAAGAGTGAATGAATCTTCCCAAAGCCTCATTGTGCTGCTTTGCCCACTGATGAGAAAGGTAGACAGGGAGAACGCTCAACTTCTCATCTCTGGTGCTTTGCTCATTTCTTATTATCATCTTCTGTGGATTTAAAAATTGTGCCAGCCAGTTGAGGAGGGTTTTCCATTTAGGAGTATGTCATACACATCTTAACACCATAATAATTACTGAAATATGCAAGAGGGGCACATTTCATTTTCGATTTGATGTCTGCAAATAATTTGGAGACTGGGCAGCCAATTCATATAGCCTGATGGGTTTTTATCTGACCAGGTGTTCACTTTGTTCCCTGCTCAGGTCTCTGTCAGCAAAGAGCTCATCCTCATGTGGAGCCATTGAGGAGGACCATATGGTGGCCAATGCTTCTCCTTCATCAGAGTGGCCACATTTGTATTCACCCTCTGACGAGCCAGTAAAGGGGAGACTTCTCTCCTACACAGGGAACCTGTCAGTGCTAGGAGCAGAGCTGCGCATAAAATTCACTTTTTCCATGTGGTGGAGGCTTCATTTTATTTTCAGTAAACAAATCAAGAGTACTAGCTCAAGTCATTTATTTGTATACCAAAGTTCTAGAATATGTTCCAAATTCTGCTCCTTCTGTCAATATGAATAAAACTTTAAGGGATAAATGACAATCATAAAGAGATTTTTTAAGGAATTGGGATAACTAATATTTTACTTGGGTGGATAACCAGCACCATTTTCTAACCTTGGTAAGTAGGAAGGAAATATCAATCTATTTTAACTCTTAAGTCCACGACTGGGAGAAAGACAATTCTGTTTTATATATAAGTTTAAGCTCTTTCTAGGAACGATTTTCTATAAACATTACAAGTATAGATACTCTATGTTCCATTTGCTATTTTTTGGTAAAGTTCAATGACTTATGTTGGCAAACATAGGTATGCATTGATATCCATATAAGATGATTTATTTGAAAATTGCCTTGCTCCTGAGAAAAACTGATACCATTAAAGTTAAATGTATTGTTAGAGTAGATTACAGTTCATATGGATACATTACTTAAAGTAAAGGAGAGTTTTAAAAAATGTAAAGAAAATTTTGAGTTATAAACTAAGAAACTGTTTAGTCCATGGGCTCGAATCTATGTTTGTTATGATTTTGTGGTAGATCTGAGTCAAGTTATCAGCTATTTGTAACCTCAATATGCCAATTTACTATTTTGTCTTTCTGAAATTTTCTGAACATTTTATAAGGGTTTTAGTTTTTTTTCACCTATAGGTATGCTTATATTTACATTGCAAATTTAATTTTATATCTAGTAAAAACTACCAGTAAGTAAATGAAAAGTAAATAAAATGATAATTATTATTAAAATAATCCAGTGCTCAAAGCTTCATTCAAACTTGAATTAATGAAGTTAATTTCTTATGCTTTTATTCATAGTTGAAGAAGTATAAGTTTTCATTTCCCTAGAGATAACTATGTCTTAAACTATAGGAAATGCCTCCTATCTCTGCTTATTTGAAATATCCTTACTTAAATGCCTGAGAATGGACTACTAGCAACTAATTATGTCAATTGCAAAACTACTGCAAGTTTTAGGCCCCAAGTAGGCTGTATAATCAGTTTAAACTCAGGTTTTCCTTTCTCTTTTGGTCAACATTCCATCAGAATTCATGTTCTTTAATGCTACTTCTTAGTTACATACATAAGAATTTATAAATAAACTATAAATATCACTTATAAAAAGCTGTAGGTTTTTATACATATGTGGATATCTATATGAGAATAGTGCTCTGGTTGGCTGCTTTTCCCTCTATGGTGTCTGTCACTACTAAACATGGTTTCTGTCTGTAATCAGTAGGTCATAAATTGGACAAGAGTAGGGCTTTGTTTTGTTTGGTGTTTTATGTCCAAGATATAGTTTATTCCTGATACACTACAGACATTCAATAAGTACTGCAATGAATAAATGAATGAAAGTTCAGATGAGAACAATTTAGAACTTACCTGGCTCAACCCCTTCTTCACACAGATATGGAAATTAGGCTAAGGGTAGTTTGGGAAATTGATTAGCTCTCCATTAATTTATTATTTATTCCTCTTGTTCATCGATCGCATATTTGTTTAACAATAACTACATACCAAGCATTGTATTAGCTGATGTTGATATTAGAAAAAAATAAAAGAGACACCACTTTTGAGGGAGTATCAATGTTTCCAGGAAAAACAGACACAGAAAATATGTTTTGGGGAATTTTTATACTTTAAGGAGAGAGGGGAAGTATACAGACTTCAGAGAGAGGGGGAAAAGGGGAGCAGTGATGGTGATAGTGAAGGGTATGGTGGGCCAAGGATGAGCGACTGGGAAGGCATGAGGACAGGAATGACTTGACCCATCTTCTGATCCAGTGTGATAAGCATATGATGTACAGGGAAAGCATCTACTGTAGTGCTTAGAATGTGGCCTTTGGAGCCAAAATGCTTGGGTTCAAATCCTGGCTCTGTCATTTAGGAGCATTGAAACTTTGGGCAATATGAGCTCTTTGTGTCTTAGCTACCTCATCTGAGAAATGGAAATAATGACACCTACTTTATATAGCAGTTTAAAGTAAAATTAAATGAAATACAATTATTCCCTTTTCCATAGTAAGAGCTTAATAAAAACCTGAAGCTATGTATCGTAATCATTGTTGTATTTAAGAAATGCTGGGAGACAACTTTGGCAAGATGGTTTGGTGAGACTGTGAAGAGCTTGCTTTTAAATTTGATGCTGTATGGATCGATCCAGGGCTGAAATGAGTGTAAATTGAGGAGGGAAATATTTGGATTTATTTTAGAGAGAAAGAATTCTCAGATCACCAAGTAGACTTCAAAGAGAAGTGACTAATAAAAGAGGAGTATTAGAGACTTGTTACTGAATGTGGTTTGGCAGTAACATTGGGAGTGGAGAGTGCAGTTTCTGGAGACAGATTTCAGAGGTAGAGCAGTAAGGATGGGGGGAGGATTCTAAGATTCCCAGCTCACACAACTATACAGTTAAGGCTGAGGAACACTGTACACCAAGGCTCTTCATGTAGAAGATCAACACCCTCAGGGGTTACATAGGATATCACTAATGATGCTCTGCACTTTGAGATGGTTCACCTTAAGACTTTTTGTCTTTGCAATCATGTGGAAGCAATCTACATTCCATAGAAACTGTAGTTAAATGTTTTGCCAGCCTGTGATACGTTGCTATATGCTCCTCTCTTTTGATGCTGGGGAATGGGAACAACACACAATTCCCAGTCAGCCACTGGATCGTGAGAATAACCAACAGACAGCATCCTGTGTTGCTTAGTTCCGATGTTCTGTAGGTTAGGGAGATTAAATACGTTTTTGACCTACGTTATTGTTGACTTATGACAGGTTTATCGGGACATAAATTCTTGGTAAATTGAGTAGAGTGCAGATGTTTGCTACTCAGAGTGTGATCCACGGACCAGCATCATCAACACTGCCCAGACACTTGCTGAAATTCAGAATTTCCAAATCCAACCCCAGACTTCTGGAATCAAAATTTGAACAAGATCTGCAGGTGATGTGCATGCACATGAAAATTAGAAAATAATGAGTCTATAGCAGGTATTGGCAAACTACTGGCTCTGCTCAAATTCAGCCCGCCAGTTGGTTTTGTACTACTAGGAATGATTTTCAGTTTTCAATAGTGGAAAAAAAAAAAAAACAGAGGGAGAAAAATATTTCAAAATTATACAAAATTCAAATTCCAATGTCTCTGAATGAAATTTTACTGGAACACAACCAGGGCTCTTTTATTGAAACATTATCTACCACTGCTTCCATACTACAATGGCAGAGGAGAGAATCTATGGCCCTAAAGCTGAAAATGCTCCTTTTTTACAAAGCCAAAATATTTGTTTTTTACAGAAAGTTTTCTGACTTCTGAATGTAGGAGTCAGGAAGACTTAGCTTCTAGTTCCAGCACCACTATTTACCAAACTGTAAATAAATACTTACTCTTAAATACCTATTTACTTCATTTACTTAACTTTGTACTTAAATTTGTACTATTTAAAATAACCACTGACTTTAATTCTCTGTACCTTGATTCTTCCTCTTTGGAAAATGCAGATATTATTTCCACCTCATGGGATCATAAGAATAAAGAGGAATAAGGCATCAATTGCACTTATCCCAAAGCCTAGCATATAACAAATGCTCCATCCATGTTAGCTGTTATTCTTACCAATAGATTTATATCCCAAATCCTTTTCTGTAGTTCTGTGTTTTCCAGAGTGAAGATTTCTTTTCATGGGTATCCAGCACTGTTGTTTTCCTGAACAGTTTATCTAATTTACCTCGATTCTTGGCCTTGTCCAACTAACCAATATTAAAGAAATGCAGAGTAATAAAGGTCTAAAGGGGTAGGGGAAGTGGAAGGGGAAGGGGAAAGGAAAGAAGGGAAAGGAAAAATCATGAGAAAAGCAAAAAATGGAAACAAAGTTTATGTATATAGGGAAGGGTGGAGGGGGTGAAGGGCGCACAGGTAATGGGGAAAAAATAACAAAAACCATCATGTACAGGTACAAACACCCAGTGATAAATGTAAACATATTGTATACCTAAAATGTACCAATAAAAGAATTAAAGGAAAAAGAAAGAAAGAAAAGAAAATTGCTCCTTTACATCAGTAGTTAGGTCTGTCATGAATAATGATATTAATAGCTAATAACATATAATGTGGTGTAGATACTAGGGAGTAATTTATTTTGATATTTTTATGTCATCATAATGAATTTGTTTGTTATTCGTTGTAACTCTACTTTCAAAGCATAAATCAATGCTGTTTTATATTCTGGGCAGATGCTCTGTGTATTTCCAGAGGTTTTCTAAGGTAAAGAATTAACATTTATTAATAGTAACACAAGCACTGAGTATTTTGAACACATTTTGAAAGCAGCAATAAAGAAATCACTGCCATGGATATTTTTCCATTTTGACAGAATGCTGCAAATAACCATGCTGGTATTTAATACGTGGGACCTTTATTTGAACTTAAATTGAATGTAGATAAACATTTTGGTTATCTCCTCAATTCAAGTATAACTCTTCCTCAAAAGAAAGATACTGTTTCAAGAAAAATTGAATGTTACTGCCTTTTTACCTCTGCCTTTTCTTATTAGCTACACTCTGATATCTCTTCTAGCAAAAACTGATATCCAGGGATGCTCAGTAAAAAGAGCAGACAACAGTAAAACTGAGGATTTATGTGCTGCAGTTTCCTGGTTGTAAATATAATATTTGAGCTGTGGTGTTAAGTATCAGGTAATTTTCTTAGATCTTCGATATTGTAAATATCTTCTCTTAGTGCAGCCTTTCAGAATTAGGAAATAGCAAGACTCTCTCAGATTTCTTTCAAGTTATGATGATTAAAAATAAAGATAATAGAATTCACTTCTTCCTTAATATGAAAGTCTATTTCTTCACAACTTTGCGGAAACAAATATGTATATTTTTCTATTTACATTCTTATTCTTCATATTAATTTTCCTTTTAAACCAAATATAAGACAAACACATATTTCAGAAAGGCACCTATTAGAATTATACTAAAGTTATATAATTACTGGGAATATTTCAAACTTCCGTTGAAATGTTTATTTTCAAATTAAACTTTTAAATGTGAGCTCTGCATAGAAGACTTTTAAGTTGCAACAGCGGGACAGAAGTCTCCAAAGCTCTGTTTAAAATAAATGAGTATATTTCACATATAAATTATAAGCAGTACAGAATTATCCAAAGGTTCTTAAAATGACTGTTGCATAAACCAGATATGTATTTGGTTATTAATATACGGCAGGAATCAGCCTAACAGTAAAATGAAATATATGGAAACTACCCTATCATAGCTAACATTACTAATCTACTAGAGTAAAAAAATAGCATTTATTTATTTATTTATTTATTTATTTATTTGTTTAGGACTTTTGAGATAGGATTTCCCAATGTAGTTCCAGCTATCCTTGAACTCACTAGGTAGCCTAGGTTAGCCTTGAACTCCCAGTGATCTTGCCTCAGTCCCCTGAGTACTGAGATTACAGGTGTGTACCACACACCTGGTTTGAAGTACATTTAGTTTGGTGAATTGGCTAAGAAACTTTTCATACTCCTATACTTTTCCTCTCAGTCGCAGAAATGCTAGCATATTAAAAATTTTGAGACTATAAATTTTACCTTGGATGAGAAAGATAGCCAGCATTCACAAGCAATTTAAACTCCCAATTGTGAATCTATATATATTTTTTAAAAATTGACTATTAGAACTTAGGTGAGTAGTGATGGCATAGGGAAAATGAACCATATTTCAAAGAAAATTTAATTGACGATTTCCTTTTGGAAGTGCACTCTTATGACAAATTCTAGTAACAGTGAATGTGCTGTTCTAATTTGAAGCACTTTTATCATATGAAACGCCGGGAAAAGGACTGTATATTTGCATATGTGACAAAGTAGCCATGTATTTCCTTTCTAGTACTTATGCCTTAGAGTATGTAGCTTTGGAAGAAATATGATGCTCCATGGCTTGAATCAATTATAAAATGGTCACCATTTCCTTTGTTCCCAAGGACACCGTTAGTGAGCATTAGGCAGGACATGGTTCCGAAAATGGAAAAAAATCAACAGGCCTGGCAATTCAGTTTTAGTATATGTGCTGCCGAAGTGAGCACCTGGCAGTACAGTTTTGCAGCCTTCATCTAAGTGAACTTCAAATACTCAGAGCAATAAGGTTCTGGCCACTTCACTAATGATTTTCTAAATTTTAATGCACATCCAGGACATAAGGCAAGGGGCTGATCATTCAAATATTTTGGAGACTCTATAGTCTGTATAGTTATAACCAAATTGCCATCATTTTATAATAAAGTTGTTTCTGTTTTTGTAACACAGTCTTGGTATAAGTGGATACTAAGAGGTTTGTGGGGGCTGGGGATTTAGCTTAGTGGTGCGGGACTTACCTTGCAAGCACAAGATCCTGAGTTCAATTCCCCGGGAAAAAAAAAACAACCCTCCAAAACCAGAGGTTTATTGGAAGGAACAGCAGGAAGTGATTTAGAAATGTTAGATATCTGCGGTGATATTGCAGTGACTAAAAATCATAGTCTACCAAACCTGTCTTTGAAAAGATACTATCATACTTCTTTTACACCTTTAATGAGTATGTACCCGATACATTTAGCTTGTTGATATGCTTGGAGAATTTCATAAAAAAATAAAATATTGGCCAGGGATTTAGCTCAGTGGTTTCGCCGCCTGCTGCGCAAGCACAAGGACCCGGGTTCAATCCCTGGTACAAAAATAAAATAAAATAAAATAAAATATTTCCTTTTTGCCTAGTTTTATTTTTTACTTCCTGCTCTAGGAAGAAAAGCTAAGATTCAATAGTTGGACCTCTGCAAGTGACAGTAAAACTTCAGTGTTTCCCAAGTAGGTAGGAAGATGAGGAAGAAAGGAAAGCTGTCAATCACATCTTCACATAAAACATCATAACAGGCTTCTGGGGAAAAATTTCTGCAGGACACAGCATCTATGTAGATTGTTTAAGTGGAGAGACTTTACTGAAGGGACTACTTAGAGAGGTGGTGCCATGTAAAACGAATAAATAAGCATGTTGTGATGTCAAGAGATTAACAAACGCTGAAAGTCTTTAGCAGCCTTTAGCCCTTAGAAGTGAGACAAATGAAGTTTAAGATTCAGGATTTCTCACATTATAAAGATCCCTTCTGAAGCTGTGAGAGTGGCCGGAAATATTGTCACCATGGTCATATATCTTATATCAAACTTGCAAATTTAATTATATAAGTTCTAGGCCCTCTAAAACCCAGATTTTCCCAGGCCTTTAACTCTCTTGGGGCCCAAGAACAAGGAGAGGACATAAGGGTCCTGAGCCCTGGTAGCCCTGGAGTGATGATGGGGAAACTACTCAGGAGGAGGTGAAAATTTCAGGATACAGAGATGCCTCTGGGATCCTAGCCTGGAAGCAGGAGGAAGTGGGAAAGACATTCCCCCGCCCTCTCTCATGCCACCATCTGATTCCCTGATGCTGCTTCTGCCCTGAGTCCAGTAGGAAGCCAAAGACAAGGGGATCCAGCATAGGATAGAGAATGAAGTGGAGAGAGGCAGAGGGGGAAGGATGGGTGGAGAAGAATAACTAGTAACATAGTGGAAACAACATGGTGACCTGCTCTCCCGTTCAGAATTACACATTCAGGTGTACAGTGTTGTACTTTGGATTTTCTTTTATTTTTTTAATTTTTATTAATACATATTTGCAATACATAATTATTACACTGGTACATGTACATAACACATTTCAATTTTTTCCCTCCCCTCCACCCCCTTTTATTTTTTCAGCATCAGATTCGTGTATGTATAAGCCATTAAAAAGTGAATTATCATATAAACAGATGGAAAACCAGACTAATAGATTAAGAACATATAAACATATAAGACAATTAAAATAAGCCAAAATACACTTGTAGGTACATTGTCTGCAGTGGTTACAGTGCCTTTCTCTCTCTCTTGTTTTCCTTGTGTCATTTGTAGGAAAATAGGTACACTTAGAGACCGTAATGTTAAGTGAAATAACTCGGACACATTAAACACAAAATTGCATGGTTTTTCTTACATGAAAAACTCAATCTAATCTATATCTATATTTATATTGATATTGATATAGATAAAGTACAAAATAAATAAGTGTATTTCCTTTTTGATGCTGCTGTGAGCCTGTGAGTCAGGGATATTTTAATGGTAGATAATATGAGGAATATAGTACAATATAGTGTTTAAAGTTACGTTCCAGATTTGGGTTTGTACAACGGCCTGCATCAGAACAATTAACAGCACAATGAACAGCACCCCGGGCCAGGGTGCTCCATGGAGTAAACTGTGATGGAGGAAGGGAAGGAGAGGGCTATAACTATAAGCACAACCGTTCTACATACTGACGCTTTCCAAATGAGTAACTACCTCTCAACCCGAGCTTTCCTTAATAAGTGTTCAAACATTTACACATCACTGGTGAATTGATGTGAACGTTAGACTCCTAAGTGTGGACTTAGAGGTGCAGCTCATGGCTTTTCAGGTGAGGCAGAAGGGACAGAACTCATTCTTCATGAAAGGGTTCTACACTGAGAGACTGCAAATTGCTCTGGTACACAATTGCAGAGATTAGGAGAGGGATTGTAAAGCTACAGGTTTTTTTTTTTCTGGGCATGAAACCCAAGGCTTTCACTCTGAGCTGCATCCCCAGCCCTCCCTTTTTAAATTTTTTTTAATTTTTAAAATTTTTTTAGGGTGATGTCTCATTAAGTTGTTCAATTGCCCAGGCTAGACTGGAACTGGTGATCCTCCTGCTTCAGCTATCCAAGCAGCTGGGATTTCAGGCATGTGCCCCCATGTATAGCTATAAATCTATGAGATTTGTTTTTATAACTCTGAAGTAGGTTTTATGTGTGTTTTAGTCAAGAGTTGGCTTTTCAGCTTCCCTGAGACCACCGACACCATCGATGTGTGGATCTTATCGTTCGACAGGAGGGTAATCCATGTTTTCTTTTGAACCTAGCATAAACCTGGATTTTGCAAACAGAAGTGCATTTGCTTATGTGTTGATACTTATTTTAAGAAAAAGTATGTGGGGCCGGGGATTTAGCTCAGTGGTTTCTCTGCCTGCTGCACAACCACAAGGACCAGAGTTCGATACCCGGTACCAAAAAAAAGAAAAGAAAAGAAAAAGTATGTGATGCATGGGCAGTCAAGGGTTTCTTGACAGCATATCACATCTCCTATCCATCAGTGATCTCCTTCTCATACTGTCTGCTCACCTGTTCCAGACCTTTTTATGTCTATTCTGTAGTGTAAATGACCAATGTGTAGCTCCCCAGAAAGACCTATGAGGTTCTGAGCATGCTCTACCCTCTTCCCTGCATTGCCTCCCCGATTCTAGTCATTTGCCCAGTCCTTACTTACCTCCACTCAGTCCTGGCATCCTTCATAGGGAAGGATCCTCCAGTTCTCTGCACACTTCTGGCTCATCATTTCTATGCTATACATTGTACCCAAATCTGTGGGTTTGGCTCTACCTACAATACTAGAGAGCTTTTCAGGTCAGGGACGGAGTCTAATTCTTTTCAGTATCCAGAATGTGCAGGTTCTGGCTTGTAGCAAATCATCAATAAATATTTGTTGAAGTGAACAATTGTATAATTGCAAAAAATTTCATTTTCCCCAAAGCAGAAAGCACGATGTAATCCTCAAGGTAGCCGTAGTGTCCTAGTTAAAGCTTAGTCCGATGTGTAAAATTTAATTATCTCTCTCTGATTAATTGGCTCCTAGGATGACTTTTGGATTTTCCCTGTGCTTAGGGTAAAATTAGACCAGTAAGTGTCTGCTTCATCATGCTAAGCTACCTGCAAGAGTATATTGTACTTTTTGTTGAGACTTAGAGGGCATATTAGGTGATATCTTTTATATGCAGTAGTACAGAATTGAACTAACTAAGCATGATCATCAGCAAAGAAGATGGTAATGACAATGTCCATTAGCACGGTGGATGCTCACACCCACTCTTGTTGGGATAAGGCTCTTAAACTTCAACTTTTAGCCAAGAGAAGAAATGATTTCCCAAGG
Source organism: Heterocephalus glaber (assembly GCF_000247695.1). The sequence goes on from NW_004624755.1 coordinate 8,308,663, forward strand.
TCACCATTCTGGAGGAAGTAGAATTTGAACCCTGGCCTTCCTAAGTGAGATTCAGTGCTTTCTATCCATCATTCCAAGATGAATTTCAGCACTCAGAACTTGCAAGTATGGTCAGGTATTGCTTTTACTTTCATGGACCAATGCTTGCTACCTTGTATAACTTTGATGAGGTTTTGGTCTTTCTTAAAGGCCAACTTGTAAATTGGGCAAATGATGTATATTTTCATCAATTTCCTGAGGACTGGCTTTGGAAATACTGTTAGGAAGTTGATAGGAGAGGTGGGTGAAGAAATGCTAGAGATTGATGAGATAGTGACTATATAACTTTTCTTAGGGCAAGAAAATAGATTGTTGAAGATAAGTTTCTCAGGGAAGATTTATATTAGTATTCTTAAAGATGTATGGAATATATACCTTTCTTGGAAGTGGATGGAAAATCTACTTTGGGGTTATACCTATGATGAGTCAATTTGCCAATGAAGTATTTTGGGATTGGACTATTTCCTATCTGCCTTTCTAAGTACCCAAGTACTTTATACCATACCGGGCATCATCCATTTTAGAGGAGAGCACTTTTAAAATGGGTTTCCATCTCAACTCAGCCACATTTTTAGTGCACGGTGAAATTCATTTGAATAATAGGCCTTATTTTCGCTGTGCTTTCAGCAGAATTGAGAGCAAGGAAAGAAAACAAGGCAGATTTGTAGGGTAGCTGCAAAGTGAAAAATATGCATTTGAGTGAGTGATGGCATGTGGTTGTTTTTAGATTCCCCTCTCCCTTTGTGGATACTTCTCTGGAGTTTCATGGACAGGGAGGGGAAGTTGGCTCTGATGCTTGAGTTTGGATCAGGCTGTGTTATTGAACCCTGTGACACTTCACTGTATAGATTCCAGGGGAAGAAACATCTTGAGATCTGCAAAGTCTAAAGAGGCCTGGCAAAATGGAATCCATTTGCTTAAAATGGTAGGGAGTTTATTTACTGGATTAAGTGTGAAGTATGTTGATAACAGATGGAACGAGTGATCACATGACATATTTAAATAGTCTAAGGATAACCTCAATGTCCTGGTCAATGTTCCTTCTCTCAATTAATGCCAGTGCTAATTAACTGGCACAAGTGTTCCTAGCCATATGGGGGATGTTGCTGAAAGCCGGCTGGCAGCCTATATCCAGCCACTACCTGTATGTAATTTACTGCTCTGCCTGGTGCTCTGGGACTTCCATAATGGAACAGCCCAGCTCAGATAGAGCCTGTGGTTACAAGCATCATGATATTTTCTTTGTTTCTGTTGTGCACATTTGTGCACAGCATAGGTTTGAAAAATTAAAAATTGTACTGACTTTTTTCAGGAAAGTGAAACTCTACTTGCCCTGTGCTTGTGTGTGGGCTCCTTGAGTTTTGGAATGGCCTATTTATTGACCTTTATTCTGGTTTTCTAATAACTGATAGCTAACTCATGAATGATGCTCACTGAACCAGTGCTATGCCATTTAGCTATCTGTTTGCCTTATGACTTGAAAAATGAAGGAAAAAACTAATGGAGGCAAGTAGAGCTATAGAATTTGGGAGTTAGGTGCTAAGTACACACTCAGGTATGATTCTCATGGGAAGCAGGTGTGCTAGGGGAAAGAGCACTAGATTTGGAGTCATAATTTGAGAAAGAATCTCACTAATGTTAGTCATCAGCCTTTTGGCCCTGACTCCTCACACAGGCTGGCTTAGGAAACAGAGGTTATTAATTTTTCACTCTTCTGATGAAATGCCTGGGAATAACAGTTTAAAGAAGGCAGGATTGATTTTCGCTCATGACTTCAGAGATTTCAGTGCCTGGTCACTTGGGTCTGTTGTTTCAAGGCCTGTGGTGAGGCAAAAACATTATGTAGAAGAGTGTGTTGGGGAAAGCTGTTCACCTCAAGGCAGCCAGGAAGCAAAGGGAGAAGCAGCAGGTGATTAAGGGCTCCTTTCCTCCTCTTTTGTTCCATCCAAGGCTCCAGCCTATTAGATGACACCATCCACATCTGGGTAGGTCATCCCCACCAGTTTCCTGTCCTACTTGCCAATCATTTCTGGAAAGACCCTCACAGACACACCCAGAATGTTCTTAACTAAATTCCTAGGCATTTCTCAATCCAATCAGATTCACAATCATGGTTAACTGTCACATGGAGACTTTTGCTTCAACAGTATCTACCAGTGTCCTCCAAACTACCTCAAGAAAGAGTAAAATTGAAGTAAAATAGGGAGATCATTTAATTTATGGGAAAAGAGGAATTCACTGGAGCAATTGCAGAACCACAAGCATACACCTGGACTATTCTGGGTACACTAGGAGGTGTGGTGTCCATAAGTAAGAATGTGCTCTGCAAATGCAACTTCAAGACAGGAGCCTCATGTTCTCTGTTCCAACTAGATTTCAGCTTTTAACAGCCTCCTACAGAGACATTTTGAGGCCTTCATTGCCTTGGATAAGTGTGTTGGTAAACCTCTCTGTACCTATATACTAGGTGTAAGACACTGTTGCAGCACTTGCCTCTCAGAATTATAGAAAGATCTAAAAGTATGTAAGGCAGCTATCATGAGGTGTGCCTCATGGGAACTGTTTTCTAGTCAGTGTTTTGTCCTCTTGTCTTCTTCCTTTCCCCTTTTCTTTCCAATCAGATAATATTTCCATAAACAAGAAAGTTAAAGGAAAGCACAACATATTTATGTTCCCTACAGATGCTGAGTTGGTAGAAAGTAGCATCAGCTGTCTTATTAACCATTTGTCCCAACTTCCTGGAGTCTGGGACAGAGAACCTGCTCAGGAACATTTGGATAGGTGCGTGAATGTAAGAGTCAACAATGAACAGACATTCCACAGCAGAGGTTTGCAGACGAAGGAGGCTGTGGTTACATTTTTGGCTGATAACAATCCAGGAAGCACGAGAATGCTGGAGCAGCCTTTCCCAAGTGGAAACTTAAACTGAGTGGCAAAACAAGCAGGATCTTCAAGAGGGACTGTCATAACCCAGGGAGAACTGGATCCTTCTGTCCCTCCTGGCTCCCCAGTTCCTGCTGGGCTTCTGAGATGGAGCAGAAGCATATATGGACCCCAGCACAGCAGGGAAGGAAAAACACATGTAATTTCCCCTGTGCTCACTCTCTGCCTGCCACATGGGCAATTAAGAAGCTGAGCTCTTGAAGGCGGCTCTAACAGGCTGCCACTTGCCCGGTGTGCAATGGACAGATCAGGAACCCGATACTGTCAGTCTTCTCCTTGGACTTGGGAGGAGTGTGGGCTCTGTATGTGATGGCTGTGAAGTCAGGTGGGCCGTGTCTTGACTTAGTGGCTGTTGGTTTCTTGTCTGCACTAAGGGGTTTTAAGCAAGCTTGGGCTAGTAGGGCATGGACAGATATTCTTGAGGAGGCTTTAGTTATGATCTGAGCAGTGGATGGGGATGCAGGCTTTGGGGTTGCATTGCCCAGACTCAAATCCTAGCATGATTCCTTAGTAGCAGCACCATCTTCGGCAAATGGATAATTCTTTAAGTCTCCATTTCCTACTGATAGTAATGATAAGACATATCTACCGGAAAGGATGACTTGAAAGGTAACTGATGATATCTCTGTCAAATACTGACACAGTGCTGGGCACAGGGCAGGCATACAGTCCATGAGCTGTCATCTGTCTTATCACTGCTACCTGCTGGGATCATCAGTGTCATCTTCATGGCCAATGGGTACCAAACCTGACCTTTGTGTACAACGTTCTTGTAATGAGCTGATTGCTCCCAGGTAGCTGGCACCATGGATCCTGCGGCTGGGCTGGGGGGGAGTAAATATTGTAAAACAGGGAATTGTCTCATCAAGTATATCACATGCTTCAATATCCAGGGGCTAATTAGTGCAAATCGAGATTTGCACCACCTTGCCAGAAGCAGATAGTACATAATTGGGTTCTGTGAGTTCAGTTTGATTGTTGTAAAGAGATAGTTACACTAGAGATGCCATGAGGATAATCAAAAATATTGTCTTCATAGCACTTAGTAGCAGTAATAATACATACATAAATAAAAACATACATACACACATTTCTCTATTCCTTTATTTATGCATATGGTCATATATCTCCTACACATGATTTAGTCAACAACAGACAACATATACAATTGTGGTTCCATAAGATTATAATGGAAATGAGAAAGTCCAACCACCTAGTGACATCATGCTATCCTGACACCATAGTCCAATGCCTAATCACTCATTTGTATGGATAAACCTTGGTCTGTGAGTCACATAGAATCATGACACAATCATGTATAGTGCATAACTTGATAGTAACAGCTACATTGCTGATTTATGTATTTACTATACTATACTTTAATCATTATTTTAGACTGTACTCTCTCTATAAAAAATAGTTTACTAGAAAACAGTATGCTGTGTTATGCCAGCAGTAACCTCATACATCTCGTGTTTACTGCTTCTCTTGATTGCATAATTTTGTGCTTGATTTAATCTCATGTGGTTTTGTTCATAATGGCTCTAGGAGAAACAGGCTATACCATATATATTTGTGCTACAGATGTATATGTTTATCTATATATACACTGTGTACATAGTGTACATATACCACTATAAACATATGTATACACATACTATAGCTCAGTTTATACAATAGACTGTACTATATAGGTTTCATGCAATGATGAAATTGCCTATCAATGCATTTTTTCAGAACATGTCCCTGTGTTTAATTGATTTAAAACTGTAAATGTATATATATATATATATATATATATGCATAAAAGTAATTTTTTTACCCACCAAAGAAGGAAGTAATATAGGCACCTGGAAACAACACTTAGACTTGAAGCTTGCAGGCCAATACCACTCTGGGGTGAAAAGCCAGAAAAGATTTTAAAAAGAAGCAGGACTGAGTCCCCTATACTGTGGGAGCAGGATTTATTCACGTCCTCCTTTCATTGTGTGTCTGGACTGCACTGTGTTTTTGCTGTTCTTCCTACTAATATTATTCTACTGTCAAGTTCCTGGCACCCTGGAGTAGGAAAGAATTTTTCTCTACTTTGAGCTGGAGCTGGGCACTGGGAAATCCTCTGTCCTGGATTTGTAGCAGCAGCAAGGCCATTCTTCAAACTGACGCCACTCTGTATTTTGGCAATTGTTAGATGCAGCCCAGCTTTGGCTCTTGAGGGGCTCCGCTTGATGCAGATGAAAAGTGAATTTCTCCTTTGTGCCTATGCTCCAATCTCTCTCTCTCTCTCTCTCTCTCTCTCTCTCTCTCTCTCTCCCCATCCAAATAGAACCTGCTTTAATCTAACAGGGCTCGAAGAAGAGATCTCCCTCAGACTGCAAGTCAGCATTTGCCTACATGATTGTTGGGCAAAATCTATTTTTAAAAGTCCATAAATTCTAGTAGGAGACAGGATAGGTGTTCTTCTGGGGTGAAGGAGAGAGAATGTATAGCTGTGATGTGCTGTTGAGTGGCAGAAGTGAGGTTCCTTCACTGTGTTCCACCCACTCTTCCTGGGAACAGTGTCCTAAAGATATCCAGGCAAAGCTGTGATGTGGGGGGAGTTGGGAGGGTCCAGCCTGTCAGACCATGTCCACCTCCAGCTGTTCTGGATTGTTCCAGTTCTGAGTCTCTAGCCGCTTGTGACTCACATCTGCAGGTCACATGAGGTTGGCCACCATGAGATGCATGTCACTGACGTTGGAAATACAAACTCAGAGATCAGGTTGGGCTTCTTTTAGTCTTTTGTTCCCCTCTCCCTGCAATGTAAGCAGATTAGGAAGGTTTGGGGAGGGTTTTATTATTGTTTAATCAGGAGTTTTTACAAAAACTATTTGGAGACTTGGGAACAATTAAAAGGCCTAGATCAGTGAGGGCGAACTTTTTAGAGCTTTCAGTGATACAAACAGCATGCTGTGGCATGGGTTCGCCACCACTGGCCTAGAGTGATGTAAAGATGCAAGAGACAGGGGCCGTGTATTGTTCTAATATATGCTGAGTTCCCGTCACCCTGCTTCTCACACTGTCCCTCCTGCCAGGCCAGCTCTCCTGCCACACTTCATCCTGCTCTGGGCCCAGCTGTCAGCTTCAGGCCTTGTCCTTTCCTTCCTCTCAATGCCATTCTCAGGATTGCTTCTCTTGGTCATCATGCTATGCATCTCATTGGAGACACTTTTAAGACACCTCTCAGACTGCTGTACTAAGTGCTTCTTCTACTTTTCAGCAGTTGCTTTGTTCTTTGTCTCTTCAGCAAGATTGCAAATTCTTTAGAGAACAGAACAATACCTATGTACCTCGGTTATGCAGTATATCATTGGTGTATTTATATGCATGCTTATTTTTTTTCCTGTTTACTAATGTTCTCAATATTTATAATACATTTTGAACACCTAAAATTATGAATAGAGCTAAACAAAACTAAATTTAAAATTATTGAAATCCTAAAACTGGTAGACTTGGTCATGTTAGGTATATACATTCAATATAGTTTTTTCTTATATTTCTACCTGGATGATGGAGAGGAAGGGACTGAGAAAGAGTGGCAGAAGAAAGAGGAGAAAGGGAGCAGGAAGAAATTGCAGTGTGGTGTCTGGCACTACTTTGTGTGTTCTACCCACGGAGTGAGTGCAATGATTACTCTTACTTTAAAGATGAGGAAACAGAGACTTAAAACTGATCTGACTTGCCCTGGGTCATGTAGTGAATATGTGACAAATCATAGTATGCATAGTATTTTGTGATCTGATTTTTTAATTTGACAAGATGATAATACAGTCATTTACTTAACAGATCTTTATTAATTAGCTGATAAGTGTCATGCATGGTGTTAGCAGAATTTGCACAGCATAGTATTAGCTCTGCCGTCCTGAAGTTGGAGGAACACAACCTACAAAGCAGACTCATGTGATCTGTGATCTGTGGTCTGTGATAGAAGTTCAGGGTACTGTGGGCAAATAGCACCTAACCTAATCTCAAGCTGATCCACATACTTATTTAGCATCATTGTTTTCAGATAAAATTTTATTTCAGAGTCATTTTAGATTTATGAAAAAGTTAAGAGAGTGCAGAGAATTCTCCTAAAGCTGCAATCCAGTTTCACCTCATTTACTATCTGCCATTCTCATGGCATGTTTGTCACAACTAATGAGCCAGTATTGACACATTGACCATTAACTAACCTCCATACTTTCAATCCTATCTCCTTAGTTGTTCTCTATGATACCTTTTCTGGTGCAGGACTGTATCCAGGATAATATAATGTGTTTGGTTTTCATGTTTCCAAGGCGTTTCTGGACTGTGACAGTTTCTCAGACTTTCCTTGTTTTTTTTAATGACAATTTTGAGGAGTACCAGCAGGTTTTATATAATGTTCTTCAACTGGGATTTATCCGATGCTTAATTTTTGATTAGATTGGGGTCATATGTTTTGGGGAGACCAAAGTAAAGAGGTGAAGTGCCAATGTAGCATGTCAAGAGTACGTGCTTTTAATATGGATTACTATGTTGTTAACCTTGAGCATCTGGCTGAGGTCATTTGTGTCTGGGTTCTCTGTTGTGATGTTACTTCATACCTCCTGTTTCCTAATGTGTTCTTTAGAAATCACTAAGTATAGCCCACATTTAAGAGTTGCAGAGTAACGCTAAATTTGGGTCAAGGAATAAGCAACTTTTGAAACATCTTTAAATTTATATTCATATGTTACACTCTAGAAAGTTCTGGTACCTATTGACATTCATGAGTGCCAGTTTCACAAAAACATAGCAATGGTGCACATTACTCTTTTTGATCATTGATGGTTGGATAAGCAGAGAATTTAGGTATAAAGTACATATGCAATTAAAAGAAAAACATAGTAGCCCTATTTTGACTGAGAAATCAAAATTGTATTCCTTATCTTACAATGAAACAAACTCAGTTTTACTGAAAAGTTAATTCCGTGGGTATTTGCTGGGCCATGCTAGGCAGGTGAATAGTTCCTACTCCCAAGATATTTCATTGTAGGGGTGAAAGCAACATAAGAAAGCTCAAATTATTCCTGCAATTCAAATACTACCTAAAATTCAAATTGTACTTACATTTATTCCATTAAAAATTCACAAAGCACCTCTTCAGACTATCTACATGACTTTTCATGCTGAAAAAATGGTGAAGATTGCTTGAAGTATTTTTGTAGTGCTAAAATTTATTTAACATGAAATTTAGAGACCTACATAGATGGAGAGGTTATTGGTGCATGAAGGAACCTACACTCCAAACAGAAATTGTTTATGTAAATAGTGGGCTCTGAACAGATCTTCACTGAGGAAACCTGCGTTTGTGAGTTCACAGATGCCAAATGGGAGGTGATTATGAAAGAATTATGAATTCCAAGATGTAGTGTTACATGCGCCTGAGTTTAGATTCCCAAAGGGACCAATTTACTAATACTAAGTGTATGAGTGCTAAATGGAATATGGTGAAAACAGAGCCCTGCAGATTCAGTAAGTGTAGAAGTGAATTTTAAATAGATAACAGTAATGTGGGTGTTTGAAAAGATAGGGATTTGTCCCCAACTCTATTCTAATTGGGATGATCTGAATTACTATATCTAAATAGCTTCAAATAGAGCAAAAGAGAAAACATTGTCAGAGGGTATTAGCAGTTAAATCCACATGTTCTATTGAATCCGACCAAAAAGAATTGATAAGAAATTGGGAATCATTTAGATATAATTAAAATCTAAATATTGATACTAAGTCATTTCCCAGGGGAACATTTTCAGCTGTTCTTTAGTGAATTCAATGACTTGCTCCTCACCTTTCTCATTGGTTCTTTGCACTTCCCTGAATGAAGGACTGTACCGTTGGCAGGACTGTTAAAAATATGCTTAGATCAGTATTGCAAGAGGAGAAATAAGAAATTGCTCCATTCAGGTAGAAAAAAAATCCATGAGGTTGTGGTTCCTCCCCTTCATCCTTTAGAAATGAACTATCTTGTTCAGTAGAAAGATTCTATCTGGTCATATTATATGGTCTCTTTGGTTCTTGATTTTTAAGAGCTAAAGACTTTCCAACTTAAAGCAGTGAGAACAAAGAGCTTTGACCCATCTTTTACAATGGCCATGTGTTAGTCTCCAAATCCAATTAAAATTTGTCTTAGTAGTACAGGTAAACAGGAAGAGGAGAGATATTATGGTCATTTGTTTTAATATAATTGTGGTGGTGGTCAGTGGTGTGGCTGAGTTCGTGGAGTGAGTTTTTTTTAGAGACAATGCCCGATATGTATCCAGGGAAATAACACCTGGAAAGATCAATGGATATGCAGCCCACTTGGTGGTGACACTGTGCCCTAGGACAGTTTATGGCCCCCATAAAGCTAGAGCACTCTCTCGCCAGAATTCTTGCTCCAAAGAGCTGCACTAGGTGCCCTCTGACATGGAAATTCATCAGCAGAACCATTCTCCTTCCTAATATGAGCATGTGTGAAATGGAATATATATTCTACCTGTGGAGTTTATAAGTCCCTTCAGGGATGAGGTAAAAAAAGGTGGATCATTATTTCCATTTTAGAAAGTGATCTTGAAATTCTTTGTTTACATCAGTGGCATGTCTGATTCAGCCTGTTGGTATCATGCTGTAATCTATGGTTTGTTCAGTTTTTACTTCCCCTCTTACAGTGTGAATGAGTTAATCCATTTTAGACATCAGACATTAAGAAGTTTATTTCTAGTGGTTCAGAGTTCTGTTTGTGCCACGGTCTCTGTTTAACAAACTTCAATATGATGAGACTTTCTAAGAAGCTCCATTTCGGCCTGCGGTTTGTGGGTTCTTCTTTGCATCTAGGGCTTTCAAGTTCATCTATTTTATACTGAGCTGAATTGTATGGTTGAACTCGGAGGGGCATGACCCTAGGCTAGGGATTTTAGATAGCAAGCAACCAAAAGGGACCCTGGAAAATTAGAATTGAGTGTGCAAACTGGCTCTTTATGAGGGCCACCTCTACTTTCTCAGGAAGCCCAGAGAATAAGACAGTTTCATGAACTATTTACTGTATACATTCCATGGATTAATTGAATTTTTCATTTTTCTTTGTTGATGTCATTTGGTTTCATGTTGCTGTTATTACTGGCCAGATAGTTACTGTGAATTTAATATTATCGTGAACACATGGTCAATCGGTAAGTCAGGGAAGATGAGATGCTTCTTTTCTCTTTCTTTGTTTTTAACGCAATAGCCAGAACTCCTAAATATTCCAAATGGAAATCTAGACTGCACTTCCACCTCTCCTCCTCCCCTGGAAAATTGCATATTGAGATTACCTATAAAGTTCCAACTAGGGGCTGGGGATTTAGCTCAGTGGTTCTGGTGCCTGCCTCGCATGTGCAAGGTCCAGAGTTCAATCCCCGGTACCAAAAAATAAAAAAATAAAAAGTTCCAACTCATTTTTTAAGACATAAATGAGCTATCACCTCGTTTTGGAGTTTTCAAGAAGCTAATGATAGAATAGGAACATTCTTTTCCCTGTTGTATGTGGGTACCATGTATAGTTTTCTGCTCCATGCAAGGAATGGGTTTGGTGTACAGCTACTTGGTGTGAAGTATCTCTTATTCCAGAGATGGCAAAATGAATTGATGACAGTAGAAAATGGATGGGTGCGGAGTAAAAGAAAAGACTTTGTGTGTTTGATAAACTAATTACTCAATGAAGAGAGACCTAGACAATTTTTATAGGTTCCATTAAATCACTGTTTATATTTTATAAATTTAGATGTATAGATAAAGCATTCATCTAGGAGTGGTAGGGGAGATTGTACAAAAGTAAAAGGACATGAAATATATTTTCAAGTCATATAATTATTATATAAAGGTCAGAACACTTCTAAGTGAAGGAAGAAGAGAGGAGATGGCTTAAATTAATGAGAGAGACTCCTCCCCTCCTTGTAATAGATAGTATCAGAGTGCTTTTTCAAAAACAAATAAACAAACAAAAAGACCTTCAAAGGTTCTTATTCTGGTCTTCCCTTATTATTATGTACCTTTGAGTCTCAGCATTGTTTTGGATAAAACTAGGGTAATACCACCTTCCTTTAGAGTTGTCCTGAGAGCAAAATTATAATATTGGGTGTTAAGCTCCTATCATCAGTGGTTGCCATTGTTGGTATTGAACTGATCTCTAACTCCTAGGTTTGTGACATTTATTAGTGAGCTCCCCCTAATCCTTTCTCTGTTTCTAGTTTTCAAATGAAATAGAAACTCATTTGTCAGAGAAGGCTCAAACATAGCAGAAAGGGTAATGAAACTTCTGAGATTCCCTGTCACCACAGAATCCTGTCCATGATGTTCTCTGAAAAGTGCTTTGGATTCTTTAAAAAGAGAATACATAGATATAAAATATAGCTGTTGTTATATTTTAGATGTTCTTTGACCTAGAGGGCAAAAAGGTAAGATACACATTTCTGAAGATGCTCATTTCATTTATATTTTATTTTTGCCCATCTGTCAATGAATTAGTCTTTAATTTGGGCTGAGCCATTTTGGTATTTCAAAACAAACAAACATATTTTGAAACAGCGCAGAAAAATGTCATTATGGATTTTAATATGTTTACTATGCTTTATTTTGGAAGATGTTGATATGCAATGTTTCTATTGAAATGCAGAGGAGGTTGCCACCATTGATTTGAGAACTAAAAATAAGATGTAGTCATGTTCTTCTTCCTTTTTTTTTTTTTCTTTTTTCATTATTTGAGTAATTGTACGGTAGAGAGCTAAATGACAGGGAAAACAGAATGCTAAAAAGCAGCACTGGGTAAGCTGCCCAGGCCGGGCAATCATCACCATGGACCCCATCCAGCCCAAAATAGCCTTGCTGAGCATTGGAGCAAGCGCAGCTGTAGAAGCTTCTCCCCGATACCAAGGGGGCACCCGACTGGCAGCCACAGGATGCCTCACAGCCACCAAAGGCCAATATTTGCTGGGTAGCAGACACACTGTCTCCTGGCAGCTCTTTCTTTTCCAATATGAAAGTAATGTCCTACAGGGATGGAAGGAAGGTTTACATCCCTGTTATTGTCTTTCTCCACTTCTCTGACCTTTTTGTCTAACCTTGCTCAAACCTTTATCTTTTCTCTATGTGATCTCTACCTCATCAAAGGGGCCATAGTACTGTCACTCTCTGAAGCAGCCTTCTCTCACTTCCTTTAGCCTCTCAAACTCCTATTTTTCCTGTACATCACATCTTCTTTGTTGTAGTTAGACCTGGTCGTTCTCTCCTTACCCTTAGCATTATAAGTCTTTCAGAATTTGTTTTTCTGTCTGTACTGCAATCTCCTTGGAAGAAGGTCTTGTTTGTCACTGAATCCTCCCATGATTACTACCATAGCATATGGCATGTATGAAGTGTGCAATCATTTAAAGAAAGCATGAATAAGTGGGTGACCTAGAGAGTTGTTGGACCAGGAGATGAAATTTTCCTTTGAAAAGCAGAAGTATTCCTTGGTACCTCTACCTTCCATGAGGGTCTTGTCATAGTTCCTCAGACTCTGTAACAGTTATCACTCAAGGGTGCTGAAATTAAATCCAAAGAAAGAACAAGAAGCTACACTTAGCAGAAACCTAATTTTTTCTGGTTTTTCTGTCTGTATCTACTTCTTCTGTTTCCCCAGTGCACTTATTTTTTTAGTATCTCTGGAGCCTTGCTTGACTCTAGACCTCATAGGATCCGTTTTGGCCATTCCAAGTCTCCCGTGTGATATAACAACATTAGATAGTTTCTTTTGGACCTACCTCCAAGCCTAATTTTGCTTATGCTTATTATTCTGACTTTGCAAAGTCCTATTGAGATGAATGGGATGTTTTTCCAGACACTTTCCTTTGGGACATGGTATAAAGGGACTGATTCTACCTAACGAGAAGTTGTATAATTGAGTGGACTGTGATGATGAGGCAGAAAATATCACTGTGCAACAGCTCTGCTCTTCTTCCACGTGAAGGAAGAGAGATTGCTTCTGTCCCTGGTAGACAGCTTTTAACCCTTTTAGACTGGCAGAGTGTATTGTGGCAAAATAATCGCCCAACAAATGGGTTTATATTCAATGATTGACAAGTAAGTCAACAGTAACTTCCTACCTTTCTGGAAGGAGTAGATATGTTAAGATGGGCAGAAATTTTACTTAGGAAAAAGTGTTGAACAGAGTCAAAAATTATCTATGGGATTTTTTCTTTCAGTAAAACAACAAAGAGGAAATTTGTGGGCAAGGAATAGGGACTCTTAGGTATGATCCACAGTTCTACCTCTGGCCTATTGCCAAGTTTTACTTTGGGCAGAAGTGGTAAAACTTCCTGCCCCAACTTCCTGGTACAGAATGGGATCAGAGGATCTTTATTTGCATCTGCACACATTGTAAAATGGTATTCTGAAGACCGATCAGCTCTTTATGTCAGTGGGAGAAAGACAAAACGAATGAAAGATGGATTTCACTTGGAAAACCACCACAGAGACAGTAAAGGTAAGATAAATCAGAAGCTGCACAGGGACCCTGGGGATATTTTCATGTTATACTACCTCCTATCCTATTTTCCTCTCTGTGCCAGGTAAAAGTGGGGTGGTTAGAAAAGTCACATCATTCTTTAGACCCTTGAGTTTGTGGTTTGTTGCTCTTCATTGGACTCATCCTGGCCTCTGATCTCTTTAGTAACTTTGCATAGAAGCTTCTCTTCATTCTGGCCACTGTCTAGAAGGCCATATCTTGTGTTATCCATTGGATGTGCTCTGTTCTGGGAACCTGCTTCTTGCTTGCTTTTACACAAGTGGCCTCCTTGCCTCTTTTTCTGTTTTCTTCTTGCCTCCTTGCCTGTTGCTTTCTATGTGTGATTGATCACTGTCCAGGTCTTTACAGAAGTAGAATAAAAGTCTGAACCAGACTGGCTCATATTCTGCCTGTGTAATTTAATGGCACTAGAAACGTCAGCAAATTCCCTAACACATTCCTGTAAAGTAGAGCTAACAAGCATATATACCTTAGTGTAGTTTCTGCTTATCTACAGTTTTATCTTCTGTGACTTCACTCATAGGCAGTCACAAACATTGTCAAAAAAATTTTAAATGCTAGAAATAAAAGATTCATAAGTTGTAAAATTTGCTTAAATTGTGGCAGAGTAGCATGGTGAATCTCATGACATACTGCTCCATCCCACACAGGGCACAAATAATCCCATTGTTCAGTGTATCCATGCTGTATACACTACATGCCCATTAGTAACTTAGTAGTTATCTCAATGATTCTGTAATTTCAAAATCCCCTGGGAATCTTGGGACATATCTCTTACTGACAAGGTTATATGTATATGTATTTTGGGGGATTAGACATGCTTGTATATGAAAATGATTTAAAATAGTACCTGGTACATAGAAGATCCTCAATACCTGATAGCTATTGTTATTACCTCTTATAATGGTTTTAATGGATCAGTTGTATCTAAAGGCTTTGTGATGACATTGGCTTACTTAAAATTAAACAAAATTAATTAATTTTTTTCTGGATGTGGGGATGAATTAATATTCAGTAAAGTCAATAATTAATATGCAGTAAATTTACCAAATGTAGTAAATAGTCTTCCAAGTTAAAAACAGAAGAATATATGTCATTTACATTATTGTCTTTTTCCAAAAATAGAATTAAAGGACTACTTTTATATAGGGTCCATATTCAGATGCTAACTTACTTTATTAATTCTGTTTTGAGGATTCATGCCTATGTGTTACATTAGGACCTCAGCTATCGAAGTAAATTAGATAAGAACATGAGCTTTGAACTCAGATAGCTGAGTTTGAACCCTGAGCTTGTAATTTACTAGTTGTGTGACAATAGGCAAATCATTTAAGTTCTCAATGTCCTGTAAAGCAGAGACATTAATGCCTCCCACAGGGTTTGACATAATGAAATGAGGTACTGCATGTAAATCATTTTGTTGCCAAGAGTAAAGAAAATATTCCATAGGAAAAGCTACATTGCACTCTTCTGGAGGGGCAATATTCACATTATATTGTGTATAAATAGTATCCCTTGGACTTATGTAATAGAAGGTCCTGTTACAAAAAATTGATATCTACTAACAGTGTCATGATAATACAAGTGGGAAAAGTACCTGTGAGTCAGAAATACATGCTCTTTCTCTGCCAAATTTGTAAGCAGAAACAAAATTACCCAAACTAGTATATTACATTTTATCACAAATTGTCTTTATACTTCACCATTTAATGTCTGGGGTGCTTTCCTGAATGTGTGTTGTATTTATCAATGATGAAGTCTGTGACTCTTACAAAAAATTTAATAGGGGAAAGAGCAGACGTCATCTTTTCTTGTTGGATGTCCTAGTTGCCAGTGCATGATCCAGGCACATGGGTATTGTAGGCAGTTCTTTCAGGAGGTAGCACCAGGACACCAGTAGTATTTTGCAAGAAGGATCCTTGGCTTTGCCTGTGGAGCAGAGAATGTGATCCCCAGCTGGGAGCCAAACCACAAGCATGTGAGCAGTGTCTTGAGCTTGGTCTCTGCCCAAGTACATGTAGGGGAGTGGAAAAGACAGGGAACCTTTGTGAGATGATGCAGCTCACATGCAGATACAATTCCACCAGGTCTGGTGTCACACTCTACCTTTGTCCAGGGAGAAAATGCAGTGGCAGCTGTTTCTTGACCTAGAATCTCTTCCAGTGCAGAAGGAATCTACTCATCCATTTCCTTGATCTGGGGGCTCAGAAAATCTATTTAACCTGGATGTGCTACAGTTTTTTCATTTATAAATAGAGGTTTATAATTACTGTTTGGCCTATATTGTAGGGTCTGGCCCACAGTTGTTTCCCAATCAGTGTTGGTTGGAAATGTAAGCAACGTGATTGGCTTCACCAGCACGGCCATACATTGAGTTGTGTCTCTTCGTATTTGAATTTGTCCACCAATTCTCAGGTGCCCCTGTTAGCAGGAGGTCAAAGGAAGTCTCTCCATCATCTCACACATCACAATCTTAGTTGTTCTAGACAACTAAGGGTTGATTTGGTCCAGAGGGTTCAGTATATTTTTTTAAGTGCAAGACTGAGGGAAAAAACAGATACCATGCTGTCAGCTGGCACCACTGCTTTAGTTGCTACTGCACAATGTCACCGTTGATGCTGAGCCCACAGGGCACAGTCCAGGCTGGTCTACTGCTGTGAAGGGGTCTTTTACGCTGCAGATCTCTACACAGATCCAGCAATGTCCCCTTGTTTGTGTTCCATGCTACCATTTCTTCTGCTCAGCCCACAGACTAAGTCAGTGGTCTCGTGGGCATTATACCAAGACAGTGTAGCAGGCATGGGGTGCCCAGATCCATCCTTCCCCATGTCACCCCAGTGAGGCTCCCCGTCATTCCATGAGTCTTTTTTTTTTTGGGAAATCCTTAGTGGAGACTGCCTCATTCTAATGGAGGGTTTTCAATAACTTTGAAGATCAAATGGGGCCTCAGCCCATATGTCAGTTTGATCACCTGTCCTGCCTGGACAGCTCTGCACAGCAGAGGACATTGAGAGTCACTCCCTTTGTAGGGCCACGCAGGAGACATTACATCCTTCCTTGATGGCATTTGTACTGTGGGCCTCACAGTTACATAACTAATGAAAGGCTTGTGCTGCCTACCCCACCCCTGGCAGATGAGTTGCTGGGAGTGCTCATACCTTGGGGCACAGGAATGATTAAGTAATGTATGTGAAAATACTTTCCAAACTAGAGAACTCTATATAAAGTAAACCATTATGATTATTAAGTGGGCAGAGAAATTTTATACACATAGTACAAGAAAGACTAGCTCTAGTAAACTTCAGGTGCTAGATAGAAAGTGGTTTGAAATAAAACACTTTTTAACATTTAAGAATATGCCAGGCCAGTAAACTATTCTCCTTAATATTAAATTGTATTTCTTTTCATTCTTGTATCCTCTGTTTTGTTTGTTTGTTTGTTTGTTTGTTTTGGTCATCCATTTTCATGGGAGTTTCTCTTGTTGCAGCTTCATAAACTATTAGCAAGTGTGCAGTGAGCAGGTGAAGGTCAGCAAACCAAGCAATGTGTGGACAGGAAGAGGAAGTTACAAACACATACTCCTGGAAGTGAATGAAAATAATAGTAATAATAACTCACGCTGTACCAGACACACCTACCCTAAGTATCTTATCTAATCCTCAAAACAAAGGACTCTCTTTTTACACAGGTGGAAAATCAGATGGTGGTGGGAGACTTCATAATAGGTGGAAGTCCATAGGGCTCTGGAGTAACAAAAGGAAGAGGCAAGCTTCCCCCTTTGTGATCATTTTCTGTGGTAGCACTCCGCCTGGCTTCTGGAAAGGGAATGGCCCTCACTTTGAAAAAATGGCACAGAGCTTTCAGACATTTTGGCACCAGGATAACTGGGAAGAAACTCCAGGCAACAGTTCTAATTCCTTCCTGCTGAGTGTTGCTTTCTCTTTGGTGTTTCCTCATTTTTATCCCAGTAGAGTCACTACTTAGAGGGAAGAGTCCCCACCTGGCCAGTACAAATGTCTTTCTTCTTGAAATATCTGTCCAAAGCAAGCAGCCTACACTAGCACAACTTCAAGTCTGTTGCCATTTGTGCTGCTGGTTTTCCTCTCTTCAGGGTACAATTCTATGGCCTTTGTCAGAGAAATCTTAGACCACGCAGTGTCCTGACTCATAGGACTTAAGTACACAACCAAGAAGAGTTGTAGTTTTACCCACTGGAATCCTAGCTTCCTTGATCGATCTCCAATAAAATGTCTTTCTACTGAATATAGTTTTTATGTCTCAGTGTCTAGAAATTATTTCAGCAAATTCCAAAACCAGTTTGTTTTCATTACCTCCATCATAAAATAGAGTTTTTGGTCTGCTGGCATTTATCCCTTTTTTGTTTAGTTGCTAATATTTCTCTACTTATATGTAATTTTTGTTATGGTTTTTCTTATTCATCTGTTTTCTCAAAGATCCAATTAAGGGCACAAGCTTCCTGCAACTTTTTAGCTGTGTGATCCTAGAAAACTTGCTACATATCTCTGAGCTTCAATCCTTGCAATGAGAAGAGTGATATTACCTCCTTGTAGGCAGGAGGAGGTTAGACTAGATTATTCACAGCTAAACAAGCTATGGTGACTTCCACTCTGGACATCGTCTATGGTTCTCTCTCATCTCATGTATTTCGATCCTTCTACAAATCTTGTAGTCTTTATTGATCACTACCTTTGGGTTTTATTCATCTATTCCCTATAACTTTGTACAATCCTTGTTTTTCTTATGCAGCTTGCTCATTCCATTTGTTGAATAAATGAATTGCTTTGCCTTCTTTCTATCTAGGTGCCACCAACCTGAGTAGGAACATGATTACTACTTCCTGTATATCTTCAATATGTCTGACATCGGGCTAAGTGTAAACCATTATCTCAGTAATTCCTTTTCTCTTTTTGTCCATAGGACACTGTGGCTCAGCACTGTGAAATAGCTTTTCTGAGCTCATGTGATAAAAAGTAGTGGGACAAGGTATTTGAACCGAGGTATTTCTAACTGCAAAGATCATCAGAACTTCTGTGGCTTCTCAATCGCTATTATTTATAGAGCACCTACCACTTATTAGCGACTTAGCATATATCATCTTTTTTACTCTCATGCGATCTTGTAAATTAGGTATTATTTTTCTATTTTACTGCTGAGGACAATAAAGCTTAGAGAGAGATGTTAGGTGAGTATGCCAGAGGCACACGGCCAATAAATGTTCTCAAATCCAACGTCAGATGACCTCCCTTCTCGCTTCCTTTCTGCTCCCTGCCTTGTGAATGAAACACAAGGAGCCTTTTGAACCTCCCTTTTCCCTGCCTTGTGAATGAATCAGTAAGTGAATGGGTCACCTTCCTTTCTTCCTCTTTTCCACCATTCTTTGCTTCTTTTATTCGCCTTCTCCTAAAAAGAAGATGTGACTTTACTTTTCAAATTAAAAATCTAAAACATGCTGGAAGTTTAAAAAGAATGATTGTGAGAGAGAATACAGAAAAGCACAAAGAGAACACAGCCAGTCTGGAATAACCTTCTACCTAGAGGTGACCATTTTCTTCCCTTTTTCCCTCCCTTCTTTCCTGCCCTTGCTTTTGCCTCTGTGAGCCAAGAGTCACATTCCTTCTCTACCTCTTCCAGCACAAACTCCCTTTGGGGGTCCGAGTTTCCCTGCTGAGGCACTTGGCATAACGTGTGACACACACATTTGCAAAACTAATCAACTGTGGAAGGGACAGAGAGTCCCAGCACAAGCCACGAAAGGCAGCGACCGACACAGAGGCCAATTCCCTTTCCCTTGCCCCAGAGGTGAGGCGAGCAGGCGACTCCCTGTAACTGAGCCCTAGCTGCCCCTCGCTGGGACTGTGGAGCAACAGAGGCCCTAGCAACGGAAAATGCCACCGGACACTCCAGGGGGCGGCATGTGCCGGGCGCCTCTGGGAGCCTTTCGTTCTAAGCCAAAGTTCAGCTGAAGGGCAGTAGCCAAGCCAGAGAGTCATGTGGCTCTCATGTTGGTTAGTGTGTCACTTTGAACAGCTCTTATCTGATATTATTATGACTAAGTCAGTGCTGACAGCATGGGACAGATTATAAGGGTCATGTGATGATTATTTAAGGCATCACTGAGTGCATTACATGGCTAATATTAACCCCATTCTTTCCAGGATCACTTTCCCACAGAAGTTCTTCCCTTGAGAGGCTGTGCAGGGAGACCAGGAAAGGAAATGCAAAGTTCTCTGCATTTCAAACACCTCCTGAGAGTCCTATGGTTCCCATTTGGAGGGCCTGTGAACCATGAATTAGTTTTGTCCCTATAGCTTGAGTGGTATATGCTCTTTTGGCTTTAAAAAAAATCAATAGTGAGGGTTGTTCATATTTCAAAACCTTTCTTTTCTTACACCTTGTACTGATAAAATTCTGTGCCTTTGTCGTTGTTGTTGTTAAGGTTGATCTTTAAGATATTAGAGAGCTGCATTGAAGTCCTAGCTAGAAAAATAGTCCTTCAGCGTTGTACCTAAATGTCAGTGGGGAGAGGGTGTTACTCCCCACGAGATGATTGGCATCTTGGATGGTGCAGAGCAAGCACAAGAAATGCTGTTATTTATTATTTATTTGCTGCCCTGAGTGTACGTGGAATGGTACAATGGTAGGTGGCTGCACAAGGGCCATGACACTAAAAATCAGATTCAGAGTTGCTCATGTGGCAGAGGAGGATTTTGTCTGCTTGAAGCCATGTGCAGCAGTATAAATGGTCTTTATGTTTGAGTGAAAAGGAATTTCAAACCTGATTTGGAGACATGCAAGTAAATAAAACCGAATGTCTGGGTGAAAATTCAGTTGTTATCACTGACAGATGTCCAGGCTGCTAAAGTACAAACATGTTCAGTGTGGTACCCAGAAATGGTAGACAATGGTGTGGGCAAACCTACAGGAGATGTTGGACAACAGCCATGATTTGAGGACTTCTTGGAGGAGTTTAGGTTCTTCTTATTACTCCGCTATAAAATGGAATAATAATAATGCCGCTTCATAGGATTGTTAAAAAGATTTAATGAGAAGAGCCTTATAAAGGCTTAGCCTGGGGCAAATGAGTGTTTACTAAAAGGTCTAGGTATTAACTGAGTTATTATTCCTGTTATTGTTATTATCTGTAGGCAAATGCTCTACAACCGAAGGCAGCAAAATTTGAGTGGAGTGCAAACTTGAAATGTTGGCATTTCCAGGATGATTTCAGCCTTGGGGCTACTGCATCCTTTTCCTGTGCAGGGTAAAGCCATTGCTAATCTTTCTTCCTCCTTCCACAATGGGTTTTATGCTTCTTCCTTGCAGGAAAGAGCCCACTACTGTATCTGTCATCGACATTGAGTGGTGTGGGTACATTGCTGCTGTGGAGGGGCTAGAACCACTTCCACACCTTACTAGAGGAACACAGGAGGCAGCACCAGGCTCACTCCATTGTACCAAGCAATTCAGCTCTGGCCCCAAACTCCCATATTCTGCTCAACCTTACAATGACATGTGGTTAACCTGGTTATTAAACTTACATCCTTAGACCCCAGGATCCTTGGGTCATCCTTAGATCACATTTTAACGTGAGCCCACCCTTGAGAGTTCATCTTTCCTTCTCAGACAACTCATCTCGGTTTTCTTTCTAACACAGGTAGCACTTTATCTCATTTTTGTCTTCCACAGTGCTTTGGTATCTTTTACAGATTGGTGCTCTGTGTACCTCTTTGGCTGACCTAACCTTTAATCATTTTGGTGAGCTCCTTATTCTTTATTTAACAATATGTTTTGAGTGACTTTTGTACCAGGTGCTTTCCCAGGGCCTGGGGAGACAGTAGAAAAAGAGACAGACCAGAAACCTAGAATAATTTTGCTGCTGCCATTCTTCCACCAGAAATTGTGGAATTTTCTTTCTAATGAAATTCTACTCTGTGGCAGCTGCAAACAAGAACAATGACCCTCGCAGGAAGGAAACACCAGACTCTGAAAACATACCAGATGCTTTTGCCTATCTGATTGATCAGATTCAGGTTGACATTCAACCAGGATGCACCATTATGGTTGTATTGGTCAAAATATCGAAATGCTAGGTGGTAAAGAGATGCTGCACAGGCTTTCTTGTGCCTTTTCTTTGTGAATGTGCCTCTGCTTTTGGAATTCCTTGGCTGCCTCAGTGTCCTGTAACCGAAGGATTAGTCTTTGTCATAGCAGAGCCCCTAAGGACACAGTTCAATGAGTTTGTATCCGTTTCCATACTGATTATTCTACCTGTGATTTCAGTGTGTGTGTATGTGTGTGTGTGTGTGTGTGTATGTGTTACTAGGGATTGAATCCAGCCATTCCACACTGAGCTAAAACCCCCACTGCTTTTGTATTCTTAATTTTGAGACAAGGTCTTGCCAAATCACTAAGTTTTCTAGGTGGGGCTTATATTCCTCCTGCCTTAACCTCCCAGAGTGCTGGCATTACAGCTGTGGACTACCATGGCTGGCCCTATGAACGTTTTTGTGTTATAGCATTGGGTCAGTCTTGTAAGCTGAATTTTGGTTGGGGGGCAATGTAATACAATCGAAGACCTTGGCCAGGATCAAAATTCTATCCCTTCTGATTTGTGTGGCATTGGGTGGGTTATTCTCTCCCCAGGATACTAGGGGTTAATGCAAGGATAAATTAATTCAGATATGTAAAACACTGAGAACAGTGTTTCAACATGGTAGGTGTCCAGAAAAAATTACTTATTCATTATTCTATTATTAGAAAATTTGAGTGAACCCATACTCAAGTCACATAAGATTGGTTTCAAAAAATGTGAAACTTCCCCAATTTCAAAAAGGAAAGAAAATAGAGAAAGGAACCATGAATCTTTTCTTGGTGGATATGAAATATATGAAGTGCTTGTTTTACTGGTATGATAAAGTAGATCTTTAAAATATTGAGGTGTAGGATGTGTGTATTTTTTTTTTGAGAGAGATAAAGTGTTACATAATTGTTTACTGTTATGTGTAAGGAATATGTGGAGTTGAATAACTGAGAGCTCTTCTTGTCAGTGAGTTTATTGTCGAGAGGATTAACAGAGGCATAAACTAACAACTGTAATGGCCGGGTGCAGTGGTAGAGGAGAGCATCAGAAACTAGAGGAGCTCTGAGAAGAAGGATATGACTTGGCCTCCAGGGGTCAGTGAGACATCCTAGAAGAGTGGATATCTGGGCTGCTTTTAAGAAGAAAGAAGAATGCTAGACAAGGAAAGAGGGCTCAGGAAGGGATTTCAGGGAGAGTGTGAGTTAAAGCATGACAAAGGGAGCTAGCAGTGGGATGCTCTTTTGGAAGTCAAAAGCAGGGAGAGACCCAGCGAGGCTGAAGGCATGGCCAGGGCCAGCTTGGAGTTGGCCTCCCCACCATGGCCAACAGCTCCCTCGAGGTCAGCACAGAAGCAAGGAAATAACACAGGCCATGGTGGAGAGTGGTCAGAGTTTTGTTTTGGAGAGACCCATGGGGTGAGAGGATCAGGGCCTGAACATATATTTATAAGGAATGGAAAGGAAGAGGCAGATTTAAGAATGATAAACAGTTAAAGGAAAGGACTACACGTTTGTTTTGGGTGGATTGTGTTGCAACTTTCCAACTGATGGAGCACAGATAGAGAGGTAGCAGAGTTCGGGACAGACATTAAAGTCCATTAAGGTATATTTTTAGTTTCTCTAGACCTGCAAGGTGTTGGTGGTCCATATCCAGCTGGCCCTGAGACTGCAAGGAGGTTGTCTGGGCTAGAGATATAGATGCTGGAACCATCACTGGAATGATGGTGGTTAAAACTTGGAGAGGCCATGAAATTGTCGAGGATGAGCAAGAAGAGCAAATGGATTGGGCTGAGACCAGAATTACAACAGACACCAATATCTAAGGGATGGGACTCTGAAAAACAGCATCTAAAGAGGCTGGAAAACCAGGCTAATACAGCAGGACAAAAACCACCTTTAGGAGAATCAGACAGAAATACAACCATGCGCAATTAATACCACAGTCTTAGCACCATACTTCCTTGGCAACTTTATGGGTTTGAATTTTTAAGCAAACTGCCGAGATTCAAGATTTCTTTTTTCCTTTTGTTCTAGGTATTTTTTCTTTCCTTCCTTCTTTCTTTTTTAATATTAAGTTTTACTGTAGGTAGCTATCTAGCACTAAACTGATTTTTTCCCCTTTTTTTCCTGTAGACTAAAACCAAAGTAAAAAGTGGCCCATGAAAAATGATCCTATTGTATCTCCTCACATCTCACCCCTCCAATGAGAACTGGACTTATAAAGCCTTTCATTCCAATCATGGATTGAGTTTAGGTCAATTCTTCTTTTTAACTGAATCCATTCCATTTTCTCTCATCATCCTTCAAATATGTTCCTTTGCTGCTTTTCACATCCTTTTATGAAATGTTTGTCCTAAATCTCTTTTATTTTGAGTGGCACTTATAAACTGAAGTCTAGCACAGAGCAGATGTATTCATTTAATAGTTTGCTTTGATGGCTCCTTTAAGAGGCTTTATAATCTTTATATTTTACCATTGGGTTTGGGATTTTATGCTCCTTTAACAGGTGTATTACCTTCATCAGATGTTTTCATTTTAAGCTGTTGACTTATAAACACATGGCCTGCAGGGATTGATGTGCGGAGTTTATTCTCTTACAGATTTATTCTCATTCATTTTTGTATTTAGTGCAGGGAACCCTAGATTGATTGATAATGACAGTTCATTGGTAGAAAAAAAATGGCTCTCTCAATGACCAAAATAATTGTCTCCTCCAGTTGACAAAGGGTCAGTGAAAGATCACTCATATTGAGAGGATTTTTCAAAAAGTTAATTAAAAACAAAATTGTTTTAGGCCCACATTTAGTTCTCCAGGTCTACGTTTTAGGAGAAATTGTGCTTATATATTTCTTCTGAGGACACTTGAAGTGTTGTCTTTTAAACTCTTTCATTGTTCAAGGCTCTTGCACTTTACCAAAGATAATGTGTTTTACTTGAAATTGACATGTTCTGATCCTGGGCACTAGGAATCCATCATGCTTCTATAAAAGACAGGAGAGGAGAAAGGGATGCCCTCCTCTTTGGTATTCCAAGGGGCCTGAGCAGGACAATCTTAAGTGAAACCTGTGTCCCCCCATGGACCGTGACCAACGGCCCCATCCTTTGTATACTTCAATGATGAGAATGAGGGGAGGAATTCAGTGAATGACTATATGAGCAAGTTGGTCCTGCCTGGGCCTGGTGCTGCATGGAGGGTACACGAAAGAGAAACTGTCCCAGAGCCTTCTAACCTGGAGTGTTTCTAAGAAAAGATCTGAAATAAAAAGGTTTTTCCTTTACTTTTGGCCTCCGACAGCTACTGTAGATATTAATGGAGCAATTCTTCCTCCAGGTTCCTGACAGTCCCTGAAAAAGGCTTAGGGCATCTCATAAGAGGGGTAGAGTTAAGCATTTGTCAACACAGAGAGGGAGGACAGGAAGTTTAAGACTGTCCTGCTTATGGTCCAATGTGTTCTGCAGTATTGTAAAATGAATGTGATGATCCAGCCCATCTCCCATGATTGATTATCTTCCTCATAAAAGCACTGTGAGGGATCCAACATGCTCTGGCATCATTTCTACCTGTACCCAGGAGGGGCCAGGGCAGAGCCAGCGTTGCAATGGAATTGCCCTGGTTTCCTGGATGCAAAAGAACATCTCCTCTTAGTGAAGAATGGGAGTATGGCCAGCTCGGGAAAGAAAGTGCATGACTTCTTCTTGCACTTTACCATGTGGTCTGTTCAGCGTAAACAAAAGAGACCCAACAGGAGCAGAGAGAATGATGATGTGAAGAAAGAGTTGAAAGAGTGAGTAGAAGTAGAAGAAAGAAAGCTAGAGAGTTATTCTGAAAGTAAACGTTTTGGGAAATCTTTTATCCTAAAGGAGAGAATGTGATAGCTGTCTTCCTTTGCCATCTCAGAAGGTCAAGTTAAACATTTACTTCAGTACAATTGGAGCATTTTTGGAATCTATTTATAGGTATGCATGATCAGAGTACATACATTCCTTCTTTCTTATTCTTTGCTTCCCTCTATTTTATTCCGATAGCTCTTGGATGATTTCTTTTTCCTAGTTGTCATGTCTTTTTCATGTTTTTTTGGAAGGGTATCAAAAATAGTTGTGAACTGAGTACTTTTCCCTATAGGATTGTGAATTCCTTGAGAGGAGGACCCATAGTTATTTTTGCCTTCTTCACCAGCATCCAGTCTTTGCACAGCACTATGTCTCCTACGAGGCACTTATTTGGTGAACACATAAGTAAGAGAGCAAATAAAGGAGTGATTGAGCAACCGAGGAAGTTATGAATGGACAGACAGTGGGATCGGATTGTTGTCAGGTCTGTGAGTCAAGTATACACCTACGTTTCTCAGTTGCCTCTGCTGACTTGTATGAATTTAAGCTTTTGAAACCTCAGTCTACTACCTACCCAGTGTCTTCAGTAATAATTTTCTAATTCAGCAAACCGGGGGAGATTCAGCTAGTTGAGGTAAGAAGCCTTGTTGTCCTTTTGCAAAACAACCAAATGAAACAACAACAACAAAAAGCAAAAAGCAAGCAAACAAAAGACTCAATGTACTGGAGGCACTATTATTTTCAGGAAAAAAAAAAAAACTTGGCTTGAACAGCACCAGGGGAGTTAAAAGCAGCTAACAAAATGGAAAACCAAAGCTCCTGAGGAAAAGTCAAAAACTAGAAAATGCAATAGTTAGCTGATAAAATGTCTGCTTTAGTTTCAGCCAATTTCCTTGAACCTGGCCCCATCACAGTGGCCCCCATTTGAAGTGGAAAAGAGGTCTCAGTGATAAATCACCCTGCCATGAAACAGCACAAACTTTAGTAAATTATATGTGGAAGCCAGAGTGGGTACAATAATGGTGCACAGGGGCTGGCCAGCAGGCCCCCAGTGGAGTGGAATATTTGTCCCTCCTTAGCCACAGGGTACCTTCTGTTCATTCATAGATGGAAAATGAGCTGGGCGGTTCTCATTGAAGCATTCCATTGTATCTGTCAAGAGTAAACCAAAGAAACACGTAGAAAGCCGAAACGTTGGCAGAAACCCTTACCTCAGACACAGAGAGTCAGAGACAGCCTGGATGACCCAAGTCAACTCTTACTTCTCAACATTAAAAAAGTCAAAGGAAAGCAAACTAACTGAACTAACACAACTAATCCTCTTAAAACGCAAGAGAGTTAAAAAAAATATCCTTTACCAAAGCAGCTTAGCTGTTGTGTGGACACATCTATTCCTCTGCTATTCCTGGGGGAAAGAAAGTAGGAAAAATCCTTGGACTGTTATAGAAATTCAGGCCACACCTGGTTGTGTACCTGCATATTTTGGTGAGGAGGTGAAGTTGTCTAAGAGATGTCCCCTTCTTGATGTGATGGGATGTTGAGGGCTCCCTGTCCTCTGGTGGATGCCGAAGCAAAGCAATATACTTTTCTCCACCTGGAACCAATTTCTGTTTGAGTGCCAAACACCCAGTCTGTGAGAGGCCTGATTCTAACATACCAAACATTTCTACCTCGCACTGAGGGATCAATGCTGTTTGTGCACTGTGTCCCCTATCAGACTGCAAATTCCATAAGGTCAAAATCCATCTCTGATCACTACGGCATCTTTCTCTGCTCTGCCCACATAGTGCATATTCAATAAATATCTGTGGAATGACTGAATTATAATATCCCCTATTGCTATTCTCCCTAATATTTCAAGTACCCCACTGTAATTTTGGGGCCAGTGGAGACATTTTATTTAAGTGAATGTGGTATTTTTCTTTAACCAATAGAATTATTATTATTATTATTATTATTATTATTATTATTTGCAGGATTGCCCTTCCTTTTAAAAGCTGAGTCCAAATAATTACTCCTCCCTCGCCAACTAAATCACCAAATATGTACCAGTAAACTACCTTTGATTTCAGTAGGTTTCCCTGTGCCTTTTCCAGCAAATTCCAGAGGAGCCCCACACAAAGTGTGCTTATCTTGTTAACCCCTCCCCTCCCGCCTGCCTGAGCTTGATGAGAGTTGAACATTTTCAGACAGTTCCGTTGTTGCCAGTGAAATGCCAAACAAAATGGTGTTCAGCGGGCCTGGGGACTTTACATGAGGAGCTGCCTGGCACCCTGGTGTAGGCTGCATAGCGCCTTTTCCACGTAAGGGCAGCCAAGTCAAATCCCTCTCCTGGCTCAGTCTGAGAACTGGAGCCTCTTCGGGAAGAAATATAGATTTAAATGACAAGGTGTTTTATCCACATTCATTTCTCTTTGTGGAGACTTTCTGGGGAGCTGAAGAATCCTCTCACTCAATTCAACTTCTTACACACACACAAACACACACACGCACACATCCCACCCCTGCCCAGCCTCACTTACACTCTTGGTTATCTGAGGACAAGAGTTGGGTTGTTTACTATTTTCCCGGGGTACAAAGTCTTGAAGAGTTTAATTGTGGATGTAATCTGAAGAATCAATCAGCCTCATTCCTCAGAAGAAAGGGCCAAGTGTGGGAGAAAGGAATTGGTCACTCTTCTTGGTGCCCAAAGCAGTGTGGCCCACTCCTTTCCCTTTGAGAAAGGTGGTGGGAGGGGCGGGTGGGTAGCGGGCAGACTCAATTGTCCTTTTTACAGATGATTCTCTGGTTTTCTGGGTTCGCCTTCATGGCTCCTTATTGCTTACTGAGTGGCCAGCCCAGGCTGGGCTCTGTAGCTTGTCTGTCCACAGAGAGGGCATTCTGCTTGGGACAGGTTCCAGGTGGTGGCTGCAACTGGTTTGAAGAATGAGCGGAACCTCTCTGCTTCTTCCAAACAGGAGCTGGATGGCAGCCGGGCTAGCAGAGGGAAGGCTGGAAGCTGGTGATACAGCACTGTGGGAGATGGGAGTCTAGCCAAAACCTCCCCCATTTTCCATTTTCTGAGGTTGAGGGAGAGATGAGATTAGGGAGATGGGTAGAAGAAAGTTGGATGGGGAAAGGAAACTACAAGATAAATAATTTCAGTGTTCTTCATAGACAAGTTTAGAGCTCCAGCGAAAACTAACTTGAGTTTGTCCAAGGATTGTACCTGAATCAAATCACCAAGGGGCAAAGAGGTGTTCTAGGGTGCATTTTCCCCAATGCCTTCCAAGCTGCTGCCCATGTCCTGCTTCCAGTGAGGTAGTAGTTTAGTGGGAATGAATGGCAAATCAAAATCTTGAACATAGTATAAATAAACCTCCTCCCTGAGCACTAATATCGACATTAACCTTGG
The DNA here is from genome assembly GCF_000247695.1 of Heterocephalus glaber. The sequence continues at coordinate 8,337,528 of NW_004624755.1, forward strand.
TTTCATTTTTATCTTTTTAAAAGGACTTAGATCAAGTCCGCAGCCAGCGCTGCTCTCTAGGAAAAGGACCAGTAGCTCACTGAGTTCATCACCTGCCATGCAGAACACAGTCTGCCAGTGGAAGCTTCTCTGCACTTGATCTTAACCCGTACCATTGTATTTATGATGCTCCTTTGAACGTTTGATGTTTTATCTTTTCAAATCAATAGATCGTTTTTGACAGATAGTGATGGGATGTTTTTATGCATACCACTCTTCTTGGTGAGTTAAAAATTATAGTCTATAAAGTGATTTCATTTACATTTGATCCTATGTGGGACCTTAAGGGTCAAACAGAGCAAGTCAGAACTTTTTTTTTTTATTATCTTTTAAAGTATCTCTTTTTTTTTTTTGGATACTGGGGATCGAACTTGGGTCTTTGCGCTTGCGCAGCAGGCAGCGAAACCACTGAGCTAAATCCCCGGCCCACATCAGACCTTTTGAATCTTTACTCTTATCTTAGCCCTGATCCACCACCGGTGATGCCTGTGTCCCTATTCCCACTGTCTTCTGGAATACGCTGTCTTCTCTTGTATCCTCTTAGCAGGGTCTGTTGTTAGCAAGAACCTTACAGCGCTGAGGAGATTCTTGCGATCTGACCCAGGCTTCAAGTACTTTTTCTTTGTCCTCCATTTGTTCTCCATGTGCTCTGCTGAGCTACTTTATCAGGGCATGAAAAAGGGAGAACATTCTGTCAATAACAATATTTTATCTAGGGCTCCTGACCAATTAGTGTAAGGGCCATCACTCAAATCCTATTTTCTATTAGTAAGAAGGTGGGGTGTTTTTTTATAAGGGGCTAAAGCAAGAAGAGAGAATCACCATTCATTTATTGGAAGTTCGAATAGAGAGTGAATAAAAGTTGAACTGCCTCTCAAGGGGATTTACAATTCACTTCTTTTTTAAAGGAAAAAAAACACCTCGTTTTATTAGATGAAAAGAGATATTGCAAACTGCAGAAGTCCTCCCTGAAGCACAATAGCCTCTAAGATGTGGAGAATCATTGAATGCTAGTTTGATTTGTGACCTTAGAGATTTTCTATCACCACCTCTCTATTTGAGAGATGGAGAAACTGAGGCTTGGCATGTTTGTATGATTTTTATCCAAAGTGGTAATTGAACACCTAGCATGTAAAGACAGATTGTTAGGGCTCTGAGACTGATCTTGTCCAATGCAGCCTATGAAACTTATTTGGTGAGTGCTTTTGAGGCCATTACAAGTATATGCAGGGCTATACAGGCTAAAAAGAACAAAGATAGGCTGCTGCCCTCAAGGAGCTTCATGGTTTTTGTTTTGAAAATTAAGACATATTCAAATGAAGAAATTAGAGAAGGGTGAAGCTTGGTATGTCATCAAGTGCTAAATTATTCAGGGCAGACTCCATCTCTCAATATTAGTCATGTTGGGTTGTGATCTGTAAATAGGCGGAACCTAAATAAGTCACAAAGAATCGGGAGAATATAGTTATATAGCATGAGCAGGAAGGACAGAGAATCAGGGTTGGAATAAAATATGTGAAATAGGGCTGGCAAATACTTGATATTCAAACTAGTCATCCTTCTGTTCATGGCAGCCATCACTCATTGACTGCAATACTTTTCCTACAGTTGAGATGTGGTCAAACCTTTTTATTATTATTTTTAGCATTTTTGCTAAAGCCAGTATAAAATCATTAGAACATGCAGGGAACAATGAAACCCATATGCTAACCTCTGTGCTGGGATAAAAAGATCTTTCTGGCTAAAGTGATGTATTCCTATTTTAATATTAGGAGATAAAAATAATATACCCTACCCTTGGTAGTCATAAATTATATTTGTCATGATGATCCATTGTTAAGAGGTCTGAAATGTTCATGCATGATCTATTTGGAATTTAAATCCTTTTTTGTCACATTAGACCTTCCCAAATGTAGTGCTTACTTCAGTACCTGGTTCATGTTGGGCAGGCAGTAAATATTTGTTGAATGAATGAAACTCACAGAGGAGTTAATTGTAGCCTTGAAGAGGTGAAAGGCCAGAATTTTATAAGCTGAATCCATCCAGCTCATGCTGGGACTAGAGCCAGGGAATAGCACATTGCAATATATCTCCATGTATAAACTGCCTCCTTTTGTAAAATTGGTATCAGCAGGGCCCTCCGTTTCCTGCCATGCACATTTGCTCCTAAGTCACAACATTAATTAATAGAGAAAATTTATTGTTAAAAAAGAAAAGCAATTCTAATTTACTTGTTTTCATGCATTTGGATATCCTACCCAACTCGGTCCTCTCACAAATAATAGGGCAGGTTTTATTTTCAGTGAATATATTGGCACTTTTAATTGCAGCTTTGAGTCAATTGTAAAATACATAAGATTGGGAGTTTCAGTCTTTATTTTAACTACTCATTCACAAGAGAACAACATTTCTCAAGTATCTACTCTTTGTAGCATTCTATTAGGCAAAAGGAGGAGCACAGAGAAGAAAAGATATGTTTTGCAATCTCAAGGAGCTCAGTGGATAGGAGGGGCACTGGCATAAATCAAAATAGCTACAAAATCTGCCACTTCCAACGTGTACACTTTCCATGGGAGTTACTTGGTGAGTACTTACACACATCATCTTTTTATCCTTATATCCTCCACATGGGGTTAGCAAATATATTTTGTCTCTACTGTCTGTTCCAGTTGCTTCAGAATGGGCACTTGGAGTTCATTGTGAAAAAGTCTGAGACCGCATGGAGATGCTGGGGGAAAGAGCAGCAATCACTTAGTGATGTTAGTCTGTGTGCAAAGGAGGGTGAGCAAGCCTACACTGGGGAACAGTGCACAGTGATGGTACGGAGAGACTGGCTCTGGGGAATAGTCCTCAACACCTTCCCCTAGTACTGATTCAGTAGTTCATGTGGTTCATTGTGCTCAGAAGTGGAATCCCTAAATATCATGCTTTTTAAATGGTGATGTGTATGACTTCTATGTGGTTAAAGACAGAGTAGAAGACCTTTCAAGATGTTAATAGTAATGTATAGATAGATATTTATTTTTAAAATGATGGTGATGATAAGTAACATTAGTACATTACTTTAGAGTTCACAAAGCACTTTCATAAATTGGAAACAACTTCACTATGTGTGAATGGAGAACTGGCTAAATACATCAAGGCTCTTGCATACAATGGGATACCAGGCAGCTATTATAATAAAATCATGTAGGTCTTTATTTCCTGATATGACACCCACAATAAGTTTAAAAAATAACCGGGTGCAGAGCAGTATATGGTATATATCCAACTTGGTTTGAAAATTATATTTTCACAAACACACACATACATGTGATTATGTAGAAAAAAATGTAGAAATGTATACATGAAAATGCTAATAATGATTCTGATTGTTGGAATGCAGAGACTTTTACTTTGTCTTTTCTCTATTTTTACACTTTCTAAAACCTTTATAATGAATGTATCTTATTTCCATGAAAATAGAAAAATTAAGTGATTCATTTTAAATCACGTTATTGCTTTTTAAGGTCACTTGATCTTTACAACTTTCCCAAAGAAAATTATTATTCTTATTTTAGAAATGAAGGGCCAGAGTCAAATTAACTGCTAATATTTATTTTTCTTGTGTGCCAGAGTATGTTCTAGTTCACAGATAGACAAAGAGATAGAGATAAAAAGACAGAGATGCTCATTTACTTTTCACAGCCACCCTTTGAGGTTAGTATTAACCTAACCCAAGTTCTACAGATGACACAGTGGAGGCCCAGCAAAGTTAAGTAAATTGTCAAAAGACACAAAGTTCAGAAGCTTGTAAGTGGCAGAGCCAGTTTCAAAGCGAGACCAGCAGGTCCCTTGATGATGGGGTCGGTATAATTCAGTTATTCCACATGGCCTGGTAGGAGGCACAGGGAGCGTGTGGTGAATTCAGTAGCTGAAGTCAGATCTTTAGCACCAAACTTTGTTCCCTTGCCACTGTCCTTTGCATATGCATTTTATTTGATGCCAATCATGGATTGTTAGGCTATTATTTCTTCACCCTGACATAGTCTCTTGTAGCCTGTTGTAATTTCTGTATGGGACCTCATGGTAAATTTCTGCAGCAATTCAGGATTGGGAATAAAATATTCTCCTTCTTCCTCTCATGCTCCCTCCCTCTGCGTTCCTCTCCTATCCTCCCCGTCCTTCTCCTCCTCTTTCTCCTTTTCTTCTTCCTCCGTCTCCTCCCCCTCCTCCTCCTCCCCCCTCCTCCTCCTCCCCCCTCCTTCTGTGTGTGTGTGTGTGTGTGTGTGTGTGTGTGTGTAATGTATGTAATATACCAGGCACTATTCTAGGAAATTGAGATACAATACTAAACAAAATAAAGTCTCCTGTTCTCATGAACTTTATATTCTAGTGAAATGAAGAAAAATGAGTAAAAGATATAGCATGCACATATTAAAAAATGTTGTAAGAAAAATCTAGAAGCAACAGAGATATAGTGTCTGAGCACAAGCAGAGAGTTGGGATTGAGACTGAATTAAGGAGGGTAGAGAAGTCTTATTTCCTTTTGTTACATAATGAACATTTATTTAAACCAACACATTTAAATTTTTGTTCAAATTGTGTCAAAACTCAGAGATAAATGCAGAACTTAATTTTTAAAAATGTAGTTCATTCCACGAATATGCTAGGAATTTTACTTCCTTGTTTTAAGCTGATATGATCTGGTTTTCATTTTTATTATCTTCATGTGTCTAGCTTTATATATAACCCCAAATGCCACTTTTGTAGATAGATAGGATGCAAATTTTAAACACTAAAAACAGAAATGCAATCAGTACAAAATACAAAAGAATGAGATGGCCCATTTTCTTCCGGCTCATAAGGGTCTCTCTTCCTATTTGACCAGGGATTCTTCCATTCTGTTTATCGCTTTTTCCCCAAAATTAATGATATGTGCTTACACATTAGTGAGTGCATGCTCTTTCCTAATCTTCATCTCCAAGACACCAAGAAAATCCACATTTGTGTTTGTTGAATATAGATGGGCTTACTTCTTTAAGACACAAAGATTTTTTTTTTTTTTTGGTGGTGCTTGGGATGGAACCCTGAACCTCCTGCATGATAAGCAAGTACTTACTAAGCTACATCACTAGCCCTGAGATTAAAAAAATCTTTACTTCTGAGTTGCTATAACCTTCTTGAGTAACTGTGGAACATTTTATGCCCTCCATGTTACTTAGCAAGAGTCATGAATGTTGATGGATATTGTAGTTTTCCAGGGCAATTAAAACTACAGTTATTTATAAGGCTTCATTTAGAAATCGCTGCAATATCTAGCTGCTTTTAATTGATGATAAATATACACAATTTATCAATACTGCTATGTATTTACATCCACATCTTCTGTTTCTGTGTTCATACTGTTAGCATTGAACGCTTACAACACAGTACTTTATGCTGCTGCCAGTGGCTGGTCAGGGATTCAAAACAATGATGTTCACTGAAATCCCAGGCAGGTGAGTTAGAAATCAGGCCATGCTGACCAGAAATTAGCATAGTTATTACAAAAAGAAGAGTCTTCTTTTGAAATATAATTTTGAAGGTATGTGTGATACACATTAACAATATTCTACCATGGTTATCTACTTTACATGAAGATGAAATAAAATACTCTCAACTCATTCCATTTGGTGGCATTCAAAATTATGTTTTAGAGGTTGGCATACTTACATGACAAAACCTTTGTAAGATTGGGGAAGTCAGACAGTCTGAAATTATAGCTGCTTGTCAATCTGTCTCCTCCAACAAATTTAAGGACAGATACTGTTTGTTTCTTAAATTGGTGCCTATAGTGTACTTTTTAGATAGTAAGTGATCAGTAAGTGTTTTAAAAATAAAAACATGAATTTATGCTTGTCTGATTGCCATATAGAAAGGACTATGAAAAATATATACCAGATTTCCTTGTATATGAAGAGAATCAGCAAATAAATACAAAGCACTGAGAACAATACTATTAGTATATAATGCAAATAAAATGTTGCCATTATTAATATTATACATTATACTTTCAGTTTTTCTAGGGGGTAGCATAATCCTTGGAAGAGTTGGCCATACTAAAGACTGATTTAAGAAATGAATGCATAAATGAATAAATGAATCCCACCTAGAGGAGAGCCAGGTGTCTGTCCCCTGGGCTTTCCCAGCATCTTCTGTGTGCCTTTTCTCCAGCACATAGCACTGATGTAATTATCCTTGCATGTTCACCGGCTCACTCACTAGCTATGAGTGGTCCCAAGGCGAGACTGTCACCTGCTGCTGCACAGTCCTGAGGCTGGTCGTGCCCAGGAAAGGTGGAGCCATGCAGTGCACATTGGATGCGTGTGTGGATGCGGAGATGGACAGATAAGCACATCTCTCTGGTGCAGTCCTCAGCTACTAGCTCAGTGTAATTTGGGGGTTGATACCAAGTCATAGGAGAAACATTTTCTGCTTACCTCCACAGGGCTATAGAAGTCTCTCATTCATCTGTTCATTCAACATATTTTTACTGAGTTGTCTATCACCATTTTCTGACCCAAGAATGTAACTGCGAAGACAACTTCCTTGTCTTTATGGAATTTATGTTCTAAACATCTTCTCTAAGTTGCATTCTATTCATATTTCCTCTCCTCGGAGACTTCTTAATTTGCTTTTGAAAAAATTACATGAAAAATAACAATCCTGAGCTTTTAGCCATTTTATCAGTTAGTCTACTATTGATAAAGGGCCTCTTATCTTTCCACTTCGCATACTCAGTTATTATGCTTGGGTGTGAATGGGAGGGAGAGAGAAAATAAGATACTTCAAGGACAGCTCACATGTCGGGGTTGGCAAAGATGCAATTTGTAGTACTGGTCATCAGGCTGGAATTCAGTTAGGACTCAGTATTGTGGTTCTGAGTTAGGGCAGGCTAGCAGCCTGGAAACTCAGAATTTTTAGCTCACAAGCTTTTCTCCTCAAGGAACTTCAGATTTTGCTCTGAAGCCTTCTATTGATGGGAGGAGGCCCACCCACAACTGATTAGTAATATTAATCAATCACATGTACAAAATACCTTCTCAGCACAGCTAAACTAGCACCTGATCAAATAATTGGGCATCATAGCTAAGCCAAAGAGTCACATCAGATTAACTTTCAGAAGTATTATCTTTTATGAGCCTTATGGAATCTGCATAAGACCCAAGAAGCAGGCACAGTGAACCCTACTTTACAGATAAGAAGCCTGTTACCCAGAGAGCAGGGTTGCCTTTCCTTAGGCCTGAGGTCAGTGTCAGAGGTTGGGGTGAGAGGTTCTGCTCTCCCAGAATGCTTCTTGCCTGGCCTGGCAAACTCAGCTGAGAACCTGATTTTAAAAATGTGATCTTCTCACCAAGGATTCTTTCATTCAGCCTCTCTCTCTCTCTCTCTCTCTCTGTCTTAATCTTTTTAACAAAATTTTCAATTTAAAAATTAGTTTCTTATATTAGGTGTCTTTTAAAAATAATCCTAATAACCTGTTTGTGGTTCAACCTTACTATTTATTCTGACTGTTCAATTTGTAATTGGTTAAGCTTGGGGGCACACAGATTACTAAATAACCTCCAGGAATATGCTTTTTTGAAAATAGGTATCTTTTAGATTTAGGCATGCACGATGATTAAGTTAATGCTCTATGGCATTATACATATAGTTAATAATACTGAATCATACACATCATAAAAGTTTAAGATATTTCTCATGTTAAGGGACCTTAGCACAATAATAAAAATGAGTCTTTTTAAAACTACTCATTTTAGCACGTATTTCTTGATAAAATTCACATTCACATAATTTTTTAGTTTTTAATGACCATCATCAATTTTTTTGTCCAACTGGAAAGTTATTAATTGCAGCTTGACTTGTGTTTCTTGGTTAAATTTATGATATTTTATCTCTCTTTATCAATAATTAACACCAAGTTCTTTCAGAGTTTAGGTGGTCCTTAGGAAAACCATCCGGGAATCATCAGAATTGGTAGTGTGATTTTGGCAAGATCCTATATATCATGCCTGTCATTTTAAGATGTCAGGTCATAACCACAAAACAAGGCAACTTGTATAAAAATTATTTTGTGTCCATACTCCTGACCTTACAAGATCATAAATGCTTTGTGGAGAGATTGCATTTTGTTATACTTGTAAATAAGATCAGTGGGAAATATCATTATACTGATCATCCAAAGATGACAAAGCCAACTATTTTTACTAAATGTATCATGCAAGGACAATGATTCTTAGCCAGGGATGGGAAGAAAAAGATTTTCTTCATAATTTCTCCTTCCCGCTCTGCACCCTCTTCAGGCAGCCTGGGTTTCTCTGCTCTTCTGTGTATCTCTTGCTTTGTCCTATAGATTCCTCTATTTCCCCAGACTCAAAACTTCCATTCTTCCCATTAGACTGTAGGTATTCTGTAGCTGAGAGCCAGGTCTTACTCAACTTTGTAGCTTGAGTGGTTCACAGGCTTTTAAGTGGAAAAGATCTCAAACTTGGGGAAGTGATAGAGGGAAATAGTTTAGTGGTTGGAGTGTGGATGAATGTTAGGGGCATGCACGCTGCAAGCAGACTGCCCAGGGTCAAATCCCAACCTTCTTGTTCATTAGATGTGTAGCCTTGAGCAAGTTACTTAACTCTATCCATCTCCCATCAGAAAAAACAGGCATAAAAATAGTTCTAATCTCATAAGATAACATGTGTAAAGCCCTGAGAATAGTAGTGGATTCATGATTGACATCATATATGTGATTAAAACTACCCATTTCCATTTTAAATTAACCTGTATTTTATTTCTCTGGTCTTCTAATGATTGTGGCATTTTGTGAGTTAAAGACTGATTTTCACGGTAAGATCACATTAGCAGGTGCACCCACCACCTGGGTAAGAGTCAAATCTCAGCTGTCACTACCTTTCCTATTTCTTTATATTTTCCTTAACAGCTAACACTGAACCTCAGATGATTCATCATTTGTCACCAGGACTTTGTATATTCTAGCCCCCTTAGTATTGAGGAGAACTAACATTTACCAAATGTCTACCAGGTGCCAGCCTAAGTGTCTGATGCTTATATACTCTTGAGGAAAATGGTGTCATCTCTATTTTAGAGATGCCCAGGACCTCAAGTATCTTGAACCATCCAAAGAGTTAGGAAGGGGCCTAGTAAAATGAATGTGGTTTCTCCCTTGTTATCCTTCTTCCCTTTGTCTCACACCTTTCTAGGGTCCCATGAGCCCCCTCACCAGATTGTGAATAGCCAGAGGAATCCATATGCTCTTTTCCACCCAAGCATGGCTCTTGCACCCTTTTGATATGCATCCCAGAACTTGTATTACAGGGCCTATGAATGGATGTGCAAGATCCTGGCAAACTTCATCTATTTTCTCTTATTTGCATGTTGGCATGCACACAGGATTGCTCAGTGCTACACTAAACTAGTGATCAGGGAGTCCAGTATAGCAGGGCACCAATATAGGGCACCAAAAGCTTTTCTTTTGAAAGACTATCATTGTATTTTTTAATGTAATCATTGAAACAACTGTTACGACAAAGGTTAGAATTTTACTGGGCATCTCTATGCACACATTACTTAGCGATGAGTCTAGTTTTACTTTTAGTTACATATGGGTCAGGGGTCTATAAAAGTCTTGATAGGGCCTGGTTATATTTATAAGATTAAATTGGATGTATCTGCAAATGTTAACAGATCCCCACCCCATCTCCCTCAACAGACTCACTTGTGTTGTATTTGCATGCCTGTATTTTGAGTGATAAGACTCTGTGTATTTTCAGGGAAGATATTCCCAAAATCTTACATACATTAAACACCTGGCACATTGCTGGACCATCTTTTTTGAAGCACAGCAAATTTTTATTGAGGTTTCCCCTTTTTATGTTGTGTTCTACATATCTGCAGACATGTATGGTCCAGCACATGGGTTATGTGTGAGAGCTGTGATGTATTTTTGTCATGGTAGCAAGGAAATGGATAAATTACTTGACACCATTCAGTCTCTTAACAAGAATTTTTAGTTTAATTGTAACTTTTTAGGGTCAACCTATCTCTCTTTACAAGCTGGGAAAACAGAATAATTAGTATTCACGGGTTCAGCATTCCTAAGCTAACAACCTGAAATCCAAGTTTTTGAGAGTCAACTTATAAAAAACTTTATAGCTGATCTTGTGATAAGTCTCAGTCTAAACACAGGTGGGCTCAAAATATTGAATAAAATTCCCTTCAGGCTATGTATGTAAGGGGCATAGAAAGCATAAATGTATTTGGTGTTCAGAATCCAGTCCCATCCCCAACATATCTCACTATGTGCATGTAAATATTGCAAAAAAGAAAAAAAAAAAAAAGTAAAATCCAGGCTTGCGATCCCAAGCCTTTCAGAGAGAAGATACTCAACCTGTACCAAACAGAGTGCATCTAAGGGAGAAGGAAGTCCATTTTGCTCCTTGGATGCATCTAAAGTTACTGTCTGAGACTATAAATAACTGTAGACATGAACTGAAGAGACAGATTCCATGTGGTTAATTTCCCAAGTAGAATGGTGTTTTCTTTCCTGTTGCCTACTTCTAAGTGGTGGTGGTTATTGATAATATTTAGAAAAAATAATGTATTAATCCTCTTCTATGTCAGCAATTTATTTTACTCATTTCTAAGTGGGGATTCATAGAGTAGTTTTATGATGCAGTCATTCGAAGAAAGCTTTAGTGCATTTAAACACTCTAACTATCCAATTTCTGGTTCCTTTTAGTTTCCCTGAGTGGGAAAGTCACCTAGGGTTTTTAAAAATTTTTAAATTTTTAGTTTTATATTAAATCTGTAATAATATTTTCTAATAAATACCAAGGGAGATGTTTGAAATTTGAAAACATAGGCATTGGCACTAGGTGTTAATTTGTAATGTATCCTTCCTCAGGCATTTATCTAAAATGCAATGGCTAAGATTTATTGTGGATACATATCTTACTCTTATTTTCATTACAGAGTTTTCAGTGTCATTTTTTTTTTCCTGCATGATGTTGTTCTGGAAAAGGACCCAACTTGCACATTCATTGTGCAGGCATACTTTATACTCTAAGCCAAGTTGCCTTTCTTTCTTTCTTTCTTCTCTGTGGACAAAGCATCTGTATCAGCCTCTGTTTCCCATACATGTTTGTCTTCATAAATCTCATATCCACTGTATGGGATAAAAGTTACAGAAATCTTGTTGCACACATTTTATTTTCAAATTCCCTGAGTAAAGAGGGAGAGGAAAGGATGTGAGAACAGAGTCCCAGTTGGGCCTGAAAAATTAGAACAAAAAAAAAGCAGTTTGTGAATCACTCACTGCAAGCAGGGTAAACTGAAAGTCTCCTTATCTACCTCCGTTCCATTAACCCTGTTGGATTTCTACAGTAATTATGAGAGGTAGACATTGTGCCCATTTTCTACATGGAAAAATTAAAACCCAGAGAAGCTAATTAGCTTAACTCGTGCTGTTGAGGGAGGATGAACTGGAGTGAATTCCACACTCACCTGTCTCTGATATGCCTTGGTGAAAGCAGAATCAGCAGAGCCAATGAATTCTGCATCCATTTCAGCTCTGCTTCTACTTTGAAACATTTGTTTCTAGCAGAATAATATGTGTATCTAGAAGAGGATGATGAATGTGTTTGACTTAATACCTGTTTGAAAAGAAAGTGAAATATTACACAATGAAAAGCATGCAACTTTCATTCTGATCAGGTTATATTGTAACCGTGGTGGTTTTTGTTTTTGTTTTAGATGTAGTTGTGATAGTGGCAGTAGCCTACTTCCCCAATGGGCACAGGATATCCCTGTTTGTCTTTGTTCTAGGCCTAGAACAAAGGTATCAGATAGAAGGTATCAGAAGAAGTAGCCCCTTCTGGTCTTGTGGTTTGGGACATTTACTTTGAATACTGTCCCATTGAATGGCCCACCAGTCCACCAGATGACCAGATGGCCACCCAGGTACTCTGGGCCTTAGTTATAATTGTTACAAAATCCAGTGCCATAAAGTTCCCAAAGCCTACATATTTGTGTGTGTGTAAAAATATATTCAATGGATTTGTTAAAAATATACTAAATCAGTGATTAGAAAACTACACATTTTAGCACCTCTGTTTGAAGACTGGCCACAGTGATTTTTTAAATGATCTTAAATCATGTATCTTCTTCATATTTGACCATATTTGTAAGTGTAAACTATGAAATAGGTAATGAAAATTAACCCTATTAGTTTGATCCTGGTACAAAAAAAAAGAAAGAAAATTGACCCTATTACTGAGACTGAGATCTGTTCTAGATTATGTGAATGTATTGTACTTGTGTATACTTCATGGCCTAGACTTGCATCTGGGCACATTTGTAGCATGGACAACATCTTCATAATATAGTTTGCATGTGTTCTGCCTGTATTTCATTCTGACCCTTATTTTGAATTGCCACCTTCAAAAGAAGTGTTCCTCACGTTGAAGGAGAGATGTGGCACCAAAATAAGAGTGTTGGTTTCATTTGGGGGCTTTCCTCAATGATCTGAGTCAAATACCCCCAAGTTCAGCTGCCATTCCACTGCTCCCAACCCAGAGGAGGTGACAACCTCCTCCACCCCCTGTGGAAATGAGAAGACACATAAACAAGTCTCAAAACCAAACTTCCAGATCACCTACAGCAACCCCAAAGGGAAATGAGGTAGAACACTATGATACTCAACCACCTGAAGTCCCTGAACTGGCAACAAAAGAGGATCTGTAAAAAATGAAATAAGAAATAATTTCTTAGATAACAGCAGAGATTGTGCTCATAGTGCAGGACATGATTAATAAATCTAGAGAGGAGCTGAGGAATATGATGTAATCCCAACATAGAAAACAAATGGAATCCATAAAACAGATGCAAACAGATTTCCAGGAGGTCAAAAACTCCATTGAAAGTCTACACAGCAGAATGAGCCAATGTGAGGACAGAATTTCAGATATAAAAGATAAGATTGCAATTAGTGACCAGAAAAAGAAAAATTGCTTCAAAATTGTAAGGGACCATGAGAAATCAATCCACCAGCTGCTAGACAATGAAAAGAAGAATAACATAAGACTGATCAGAGTTAACGAAGAAACAGGAGAGAGTGTAGATGACATAAAAAAACTATTCACAGAAGTGATGGCAGAAAACTTCCCAAGTAGGGAAAAAGAATTTGACATACAGATAAGTGAGGCACATAGAACTCCAAATAGCCTTGATAAAAAAAATCTACACAAAGGCATATAATTGTTAAGATTCCAGAAACTCAACAGAAGAACAAAGTTCTACAAGCAGTTAGAGAAAAGATACAAATCACATACAAAGGAAAACACATCAGAATCACAGCAGACTTCTCAACGCAAACCCTCAAGGCAAGAAGAGCTTGGAGTGATGTATTCCAAGCCCTAAAGGAAAACAGCCTCCAACCCAGATTGATGTACCCTGCAAAATTATCTTTCAAAATGGATGGAGAAATAAGATACTTTCATGACAAAGAGCACCTTAGAAACTTCATGAATACCAAACCAGCACTCCCCAAAATTTTAGACAATATCCTAGGAACAGACAAGATCACAACCCCAGGAAGCACAGCAGAATGAACCCATTGGGTGCCACAAGAAATTTAATGTAAAGGGGGAGAAACCTCAAAAAGAAAAAGTCATGATAAAGATAACTCAATATGTATCAGTTATAACCATCAATGTTAATGGTCTCAATTCACCTGTCAAAAGAAATAGACTGGCAGAATGGGTCAAGAAGCAAAATCCAACAATATACTGCATACAAGAAACATACTTAATTCAAAATGAAACTCATAGGCTGAAAGTTAAAGGATGGAAAACAATACTCCATGCGATGAGAACCTGAAAAAAGGCAGGAGTAGCTATCCTCTTTGCAGATCAAGTAGATTGCAAACCAACACTGATTAAGAGAGACAAAGAAGGACACTACATCCTTCTAAAGGGAACAATCCAACAGGAAGAGATGACAATCATAAATATCTATGCACTAACCACTAGTGCACCCAACTATATAGCAAATACTAACAGACATGAAAAGTCATATATGCACAAATACAATTATAGTAGGGGACCTCAATACCCCACTGTCACAAACAGATAGATCAACTAGACAAAAAATCAGTAATGAAATAATAGAGCTCAATCGAACTCCTAAACAAATAAACTTAATAGATGTTTACAGAGTGTTCCACCGCACAAAATCAGAATACACATTCTTTTCAGCTGCACATGGGTCATTCTCCAAAATAGACCACATACTTGCTCATAAGAACATGTTTAAGTAAATGCAAAGGAACTGAAGTTATCTCCTGTATATTATCAGACCATAGTGTGATGAAATTGGAGATCCATAGCAAAAGAACCTGAAAAATTTCATAAACACATGGAAATTGAATAACACACTTCTGAATAACCAATGGGTCACAGAGGAAAATAAAAAAGGAATCAGATAGTTCTTTCAATTAAATGAAAATGACAATATAACATATCAGAATGTTTGAGACACAATGAAAGCAGTCTTATGAGGGAAATTCATAGCAGTGAATGAACATATTAGGAAAACAGAGCGAGCCCAATTAAACAACCTGATGCTGAACCTCAAGCTTCTAGAAAAAGAAGAGCAGGACAACCCCAAAGCTCATACAAGGGAGGAAA
>NW_004624755.1:8355391-8370399 GCF_000247695.1 Heterocephalus glaber
ACGTAATGGTGCAAATTTCCAATGATGAATGTCATTATATTGTATACCTAAAATGTACCAATTATTAAAATGAATAATTGATAATGTGAAATATGAAGAAAAGGTCTTAAAGTGTAGGGGAAGTGGGAGGGGTATGAGAAAGGAAAGAAGGGAAAGGAAAAATGATGAGAAATGGAAAATATTGAAACAAAGTCTTTGTAAATAGGGAAGGATGGAGGGGTGAAGGGAGGGCTAGGAATGGGGAAAAAATAAGAACCTAGATACATCATGTAAAGGTACAAGTTCCCAATGAGAAATGTAAATGTGTTGTATACCAAAATGTACCAATAAAAGAATTTAAAAAAAATACCCCCAAGTTCACTTCAGAGGTTGATCTGCCAAGCAAGGTACCTTTTCTCAAATGATATGTTAGATCAAATTTATAGACACTTTGTAGCAACAGCTTCTTTTGATGGGAGGAGGATGCCCTGTGTAGGCTGTTTTCTTGTTCTAGTCCCGCCTTTTCCTAATTTCCCTGGTGGCTTTAGCTAGATGTGTGTGGTGATTTAACTTTCCTTCTGAACCTGAAGCTGTGGTTCCCTTCTGATTTGTGGGGAAATTCCTAGATGCCTAAGTTATATGACTGTCGGGCACAGACAGAAATGCTATTTTTCTGCATAGCTTAGTCATTATGTGGAGTCAGAGAGGACTTGACTTTGAGTCCCTGGTCTCCCACATACCAGCTTTCTGTCTTTAAAAGTTGCTTAACCTCTCTAAAGTTCAGGGAGCTTATCCCTAGAATCAGCATAATAATAGTCCTCACTCCTACTGTTAGTGTGAGGATTAAATCATAGAATCCACATAACTGCTCAGCATAGTGCTTGGCCAACAGTACATTCTCCCCACAAGTTGGCGTCATTTCTTTATTACTATGACTGTCACTCTAGCCTAAAGATTTTAGAGAAACAGAGCAGACCTAGTTCTTTGAAACTCGAAGGGTAGGGGAAGCAGGGTAACTGCTTCATTTCCCATTCCTTAGACTTGTTCAGTACAACTGTAGGTTACCATGGAAACTTTCAGGATTAAGATGGCATTATTCAGTTAAGAATTCAATGAACACCTTGGGAAAGAAAACCTATAACATGTATGCATGGCATAAGTAGTTTCCAGATGAAAATGTTATCTGGGGTGGCAGAGTGGGTGGCAGTTACTGACTTCCTTGTCTCACAGTTTCCTGCGTTCACAGAGACTTATGATCAGGACTCAAAACTGGGATCATCTCTGCAAGTTTCCCCTTTCCCGGACCATTTCATAAAGTTGTCAATCGTTATGGCCCGCATTTCAAAATGGGAAGCCACTCCTTACATACTGAGAAGTGTGGCTTTCTGAAATAGATTCTGAAGTCGAAAAGAACTCGGAGTGTTTTCTGAGAAGGACTGACCTCCTTTCATGCCACTTACTGTGAATTAAAGCTGTGAGGCGAACGAGTTTGGGCATGTGGTACAGCACTTAGCACTGCTGCTGCCAGGGAACAAGATTTGTGTTTCTAAGGAGATACAACAAAAAGGAGAATGCTTTAAGAGCCAGCGGCTGTCAGAGTGTAAAAGTATCTATGTTTAGAAAGGGAAATAGAAGCTGAATTAAGTAATTTTATACACACGTTACAGGGTGCCCTTCTGCTAGTAATTCTTAAATTCAAAAGCAAATAGTTGTGACCACAAAGGGCTTAATACATCTCAGCTGATTTTAGCTTGCAGACTCAAACTGGATATGATTAGTATTGACCACCCCTGTGCATGTGATTTTAAGATGATCTGACTCTTGCCTATCATTCTGTTGAGTTGTATTAATAACCAGGGACAAAGGGTGACATAGTCCAGCAGAGGTTTGGGCAGACACTTGACAACATAGCCTGAATAAAATGAGAGGAGGAAAACCTCAATTCTACCAACTGGGACAGCAAAACAGAGCCCTTTGTCAGTCGCTTTAATGCCAGTATGAACCTGCTTGCATGTGTTTAGTCAGTTATTGGCATGGAAGTATGTCTTGAGTAGGTTCACTGGCTAAAGTGTCATCACAGGATAGAAATCACAGGGAAGGGAGTGCACCAAGGAAAAATTACAGTACTGCTATATTTACCTAGTGCCTCTGCACTGGGGTTTATTTTCCACAGTTGGAAAGGGAACCACCTGTCTCATTGCTGATGTCAGAGGGCTCCCTCGAGACTCAGGGCTGTTAGAAAGCACATGATACTGTACATATTTGCTCTTGTGTCCATATCTGGCTGAGATTGTGTTTCAGATTTGTGCCTTATTGTGGAGTTCACTGAGCAGTCACTCTGAGGTGCTCTCCCACGTCACTGTGCCCTTGTCAATTAAAAAGTAGCGTGTGGAAGTCCCTGTTGCAAGTGTTCCCCTAACTTGCAGTGCAAGTATTTGCACTGCAGAACAATGAATGGCACACACTTCAGGGTTATCATCTATGGATTCGGTTTTGAAGGTGAGTATCAAGAGGAATTATCTCTGCACCTAGGAGGCATTATGTTGTTGGTGTTTGGGGTTCTGTTTTATTTCTAGCAATGAGAATTAAAATATATATATATATATATTTTTGATTTGGAAGCTTTATATGTGTATTATTAAAGAAACAAAAGGATTAGTATGAACTACACTTATATTCTTTTTTGAAGCCAGTAGTGTGTCAATGTAAACAAATTGTTGCAGGGTGAATGCAATGCCTGATTTGGAAAACGTGGATATTATGATCATACATTTCAGGTGATCTATTGTAGCTGTTTGGTTTTGTTTGTTTGTCGAGGATTTTCCAGAGTTGTGTAACCCACTGTTCTAGCTCCTTATGCATGAGAGAGATTTAGGCCTTTTAATTGTAGCTGCTTAAAGAGGAGTGAGGGCCACTGTATTGCAAGATGACGGGGTGTACCATTTCTGTCATAGCCAAGGATTCCCACTTAAATTCTCCTGCTGACTATATGTACAGTCATGGAAAATATGATGTTATCACTATTACCCAAACACTGCGTAGAAATAGAATTTTTACTAATAGCGAGCAGAAAACTTGCTATTAATGAAATTGTTCTTTATTTGAATAGTGCTATGCATTTGAATTTGAATATCTTCACTGACTTGCAAATTATATGGTTATTACACAAAATAGGCGGAAAACAGAGTCTGAGGGTATAAATTACATTCTTGGGTCACATCAAATCAATGCCTTACTAGGCTAGGGATCAGCACCAAGGTTCTTAATTCCCAGGCTTACTACGATGTGCACTTTCAATTAAATTTATACCTGAAATGATGCTTGGTATCTTTTTCTCAAATCCTAAAAATAGAGTAAATAGGATGGGCTAAGACCCCTTGGTTCATCTAATCTTTCCCCTAGTATAGGATTTTCCTCTGAACCATTAAAAGTGTTATAATATATGATTGATATTAATTAGTTTTCTGTAAAGTACTGCACTCCTTAACATGAACTGAACTAGAAATAAATATATTACCATGAATTAAGATTTTATTAGTTGAGAAGAAGAATTGGATGAAGGCACCTATGCGAAATCCTAAGTACAGGCGTCAAATTGAATTAATGCCAGCACTGCCTTGAGATTAATTTGAGTACTGAATAAGAAATAGTACACCATAACATAACTGTGTTTACTGAATCATTTTTGGCATCAAAACTAAGGCTACATTATAGATGCAACAACGGGCTTTTCTCCCTTGGAAGAGAGAGGCGGTGCATTTTATAATTAAAGTGAATGTTATCCTCTGAAAAATGCCTCTAGTCTCCAGAACGAAAACAGTCTTCTTGAGACAATTTCATCCCTGTATGTATCTCGACTTTATATACCTGGTGAGGCTCCAACCCTCTTTGGCATCCTATTAGAGTTTTGTAGTAGGATCAGCTGTATTTTCCACCCTCTCAATACTGAAAGGCTGGCCAGAACTCACTTTATATATTTGCATCTAATTATTATGTATATGTTTTGAAAAGGTGTGGAAGGTGCTGAAAAAACTTATGGGATGGCCTCAGGGATGTTCTAGAAGGGATTCCTAATGATCTTGTGAGGAAAATGGATTATATAGCATTGATCGTGTGCAAACTGAGTGCCACAAAGCTCTAAAGGATCACTGTCCACAGACAGATGCCAGTGATGCCCCCTAAAGTTGTGGGCCTCTGTCTATGGCCCCTTTCTTCTGTTCTTTTTAATTCCAAAATTCCCTGACCCCATAATTCATTAACTTGATTTGCATCTATAATATCACTTGAAGGCTAGATGCAAAACTTTAAAGGTATTTCACTGTTGAATGGGAATGTTATGCACATCACATGTGTAATTTAAAATGTTCTAGTAACCACATTTTAAAAAGATAAATTTAATTTTAATGTTTTATTCAGCACAATATATCCAAGATATTTTCTCAATATGTAGTCTATAAATTATTGAAATATTTTACCTTGTTTTTCATGTTGAGACTTTGAAATTGTACCCATATTTTACATTTATAGAGCATCTCAATTTTGACTGGACCCATTTCAAGTGCTCAGTAGCCCTCTGTGACTAGTAGTTGCTCTACCAGCCTATGCTGCTTTCAACTTCTATGCTGGCTTGTCAGCGTTCCATTACACAGAGAAATCACTTTACAAATACACTTAAATATAGAAGGCAAAATACAATATATCCTTCATGTCATTTTATCAATTTAAAAAGTGATTACATGACTGATCAGAAATTTTTGAGGATAGTAAATGCTAAGACAGTTTAGTTGATAGGCTACTGGGGACAAAATTGACTTTCTATTGAGTTGCTCTGCTCCTGTGGCTTTGTTTCCCATTTCCCCTTCTGTGTACATTTCACATGTCATCATTTAACACCGCCTGATCCTTTGCTGCTCCTCCCACATTGGCAAACTCATGGTATCTAGTCAGTTTCCGTGCATCATGTGAGTGTCCTACTTCTTCACAGAAAATTCTTGAAAGAATTTTGGCTCAAATAGCTTGGTTGCCAGAGTGTTGGAAACAAAACTGTCCCCTGAACTTGCTGCTTCTAGTCTCTTTAGAGGTAGAGCCAGGTCAGGACTGGTATGAGGCTGCTTTTTGGCTTTGTTCAGATAAGCAGAGAAACCAACAGGCACTTGGCATCCCTACCACTTGTGGTGATTCTGTCACACATAGAAAATCAGCTTAACATAGGACTTTGAGAGAAAGTCTGTTCTGTGTGCCTTTGTTTATATTCTTTTTTGTGAACCAGGAAGTCACACAAAGAGCAAACACATGGACCTACTATAAGATTGCCTGATTTTAAATTGACTGTTAAATGTTGGGACATAAATATCAGGTACCATCATTGAGTATTATTCTATACCAAGCACTAGATTTGTATACATCTCATTAAACCCTAACACCAACTATGTAAAGTAGATATACCGATTGCTATTTTATAGATAATATATTTGAGGTTCAGATAATGTAAGAAGCTTGCTTGAGACCTCAAAAATGGGTACTAAGTAGCAGACAGGTATAATCCTAAACCATGGCTCATGTTCCTAGAGAAAGGGACCACATTGTCAAACCAAGCCAAAGACACTCTTCAACAATGGATTTTGAACCAAGGATAAAAATACTAAAATTTTTAATTTGGAAGACTCCATCATATCATTTATTCAAAAAATACACACAGACAACACCTAATTCTACCCCATCTTTCTATTGAATAGAAAATGGACTAAAAAACTAAACAGTTTTGTCCAAGGTCAAACACACTAGTTCCTTGATTCATGCTTGACTACTGTTTGTCTGTGTGGGTTAATGGCCTCTTTACGAAGATAAGTTGAACATTTGGACTTTTTTTAATTAACAGAAAGGAAGCAAACTTGAAAACTTGGTGCTATAGAAACATTCCTTTTTCTTTCTTCATTAAGCATTTTAAACTTTTATTGAACCATAATGTGGATACTAAAAAGTGGATATATCAAAAGGGTTTAGATGAATGACTTTTTCCTAGCTGAACACACCCATGTAACCAGCACTGAGCAGGAAAGAGACCATAACTAACTCCCCCAAACTGTTGAGCCTGGCTTGGCCTGGCTACCATCAAGGGCAACCTCTCTCCTGCCTTGCAGCCACGTAGATTGTGGATTAGATGTGTCTGTTTCAAGGCTTTGTCAAAATGAAACCATAGAGTATACACTTTCTGTCTGTGTGTCTGGTTTCTCTTGTATGATGTTATGTTTGTTGGATTTATCCACATTTTGGTACATAGTAGAAGTTCGTTCATGACCATGCTTTTGAAAAATTGGATCTGCAATAATTATGAATAAGTTTCATTAACATTAATTCTTATTTATTAATTACTTATTATAATTATTATTTAAAATATTTTTGGAAGGAGGAATTATTGGCCATGTTTTTGTTTGATTCAATCTAAAGCAAAATAACTGCTTTGAAATATAGTATCTCAGTGGTTGCAACATGTGACACATTCTGGAAAACTACTCTTGTCCTGTGTTTTACATAATATGTGACATTGGATAATATGATAGAGAAGACAAAAAGCACACAGGCTGAAAATACCCACAAGAGAGTGCCGAGTTGGTGTTCGCACTTAGTGGCTTTGTACGGCTGTGCAAAGGGCTTGGTATGACCTATTTTTAGGTGCCCTGCATGGAAATGAATGTACTAAGATGGATGGTAGAAAGTGGCACCTCAGGAGCTGTCAGGGATTCCTGTTTTGAATTGAAGGAAATGAATCCGTTCTGATCATCTGCTTGGGGCAAAGTGTAACCTGGGGTCGTCAAAGAGTATGACAGTGTATGTCTTGTTTTAAAGGGAAACTCTTGTCACCCTCCTTTGGCAGATTATTTCATGGGCACAGAAATCAAGCTTTCTTAGGTTAGATTTCTTATTGTTTCTCTTCTCTTGTTGCAGGGAAATGTGAAGTTAAACATGCCTTGCTAGTGAATACTGCCTGTGGGGTCACAGCATTGGCTGAGAGTAGCTAGTGATGTTTCATGGCATCCTTGCTTAGGTTTATCATTTGTCTGGTCCAGCTTTGCACACTCCAATGTCGTCCTGCTCCTTCTCCAAATTTTCTGGCAATGAATTTAGTGCACCTATGGCCATTCATTCATTCATTCATTCACCAATCCCTAGCTAGGTGGGATTGGATGGCACTGGAATATAGCTCTTCTCCCTCCTGTTAAACAGCACTGTACATACAAAGAAAACAGCTGAGCAAGGAAACTTTGTAATCCCAGGGATACATCCCATGATATGGAACTGATTTAACACATTTGCTGATAATACTCTGATAAAATATTTTAAGCATATGACCTTCTTTTCTCCCTCTATATCCTATAGTAATATGTCAGCTAATACCCCCCAAATTACAAAGATAGGAGATCTTCTTTTATTGATTATAATATACTTTTTATTATGTACCATTGCTCTTATACAAGGAGACAAAGGATGGCCTAGAACTCTTTTTTAAGAGGCTACAAAACTTACTCATTTACAAAATGTTAAATTTAAGATACACCTTCTTTTTAAAATCTTTGAGTAACACTTTCCTATCTGCTGGAAATCTAAATCACATGTCTGTGTAGCATATTACATCAATATACAGATGTAAGTGAACACTATCATTTGCATGGAAGTTGTGTATCTTTCACTCTTACTGTGCAATTGGAGTCTTGGCTGTGCATATGACTTGTTCCATTGAGCATAAGTAATGGTAAAGAAGCTGCTCTTCTCCAGGCAACTCCCAGGGCTCTGTAAGAAGTACAGGTCTCCGGGGGCCAGATGCCTTCCAGCCGATATACAGTATGTGGTTGAAAGTACTATGTTCACAAGTTCTCTTCTATCTTCTTCTAGAATGGTTAGTAATTCAATATTCATAGTGCAACAGAAGTAATGAAGCCATACTGTTTCACCAATGGTGAGCACCAGGAACCTTTCTTGCATGTTGTCTCTGTCTCCCAGTGTTTATGCCATGAGACATTTGGGTTCATCTTGTGCAGAGAAGTCTTCTTAGTTGGCTATGTCTGTCAATCCAGTCACATTGTGATATTTTAGAGCCAGAAGGGATTTGAGTTATAATCAAATCTGGTAATCTCCTTCTACAGGAAAGGAAACTGAGGCTCAGAATCATTAATTGCATTGTGTGAAAATTGCTGAGTAGTGACACAGCTGAGTAAGGACCAGTATTCTTTGTATTCATCTTTTCTTTTCCATATTGGGCTTCATCAAGAGCCACAGAGAAACCCCACTTAGAAGATAGACTTGTGCTTCATGTAATCATCTTATATCTCATACCCTTGTTTTCAACTATGTTACCCCTCTTCTTACACAAATTATTATGGCCACATAGTGATCACCCAAGCGCAGGAACAATGGCATATGGATAAGGCCAAGGAAACTGCAAGAATATTAACTTGATCTGGCTAATAATAATGCTTCCATTCCTGGGGGTCTAGTCAGCTTCTGGGACTCGAAGGTAGATGGGTTTATTGTGGGATATTTGGTCCCAAAAAAGCTTACTTGTCAAGAACAGAGTTGGCCCATAACAGCTTTTCCAGTAGGCAGCCCCACATTTGGGGATAGACTGTGTTCCAGAAGTTCACCTGGAAGTCACTGGTTTGTAACTTGAGCAGTGTTTCCTCATCAAATCAAAGTCAAGGGTCTTCTTGGCAGCCCCCTTTCTAGCAGGTCTTCCTCCCAGTCTTCTCTGACCCCCTCCCCTGCCAGTAGACTTTTCCTGAGAAATGTGCTCCCTAGTTTCATCATATGATCAGTAAGATGCTTAGTATTCCTTTCTTCTTGATATATGCTTTCTAAAACTCTAGGATAGAAAAGAAGAAAAACTATGACTAGCAAATAGTTGGTTTTATATAAATGGCTGAAGTTTTGATGCTACCCAGTCTCATTTTTGAAGAAAGAGTTTACCATAATATTGTAACATTTTAAGTTTAGGAACAGAGTGAAGATGGTAGTGACGTTTGGGGCCCATCTTGGAAGAAGCTAATAGCAGTTGTAGCTTCTCTCTCTCTGTCATATAGGCTTCCAAGAGGGCTTCCAAGAGGGCCAGCTAATGGCTTTTCTCTGCCTTGCCAATGAGCTTTGAAAACTGAGTGCCACAACAGCTTGACTTCATATGATAGAAGTGGCTTTATTTTAAATATATAAAAGATATTTAAAATTGTGATGGGGTAGTGAGGGCTATTTCTATTTGTTCCATTCACTGTATGTTAAGAAGGCATAGCCCTAATTCTGAATCTCTCTATACCTCTCAAAAATAAAGAATTCTTCTTTTCTGAATATATACTTTACATATGTTTATAATAGAAAATTTGAAACTTACATAAAGGAAAAACTACAAAGGCCTTATAATGTCGTCTGCTACTGTGACCAGCTTATTGTATGTTCTCTTCCGCTCTTTCTTTCTTCCTGTGTATGTGTGTACTTTGAAATATATATATTTAGAAATAAACTTTTTATGATTACAGTTATTTCCATTTTAATCTTAAATCTTAATATAGTTTGAGCATTTCCCATTATTCCACTAAATGTATTTTAAAGTAGTTTTTAATAACATTAAATACATATATATACTGCTTTATAATTTATAATTCATTTAACTAGGCCTATTTGTTACACATTTACATTACATTCACATTTTCAACAATTTAAAGTGTAACATTGACTATCTTCATATCAAAATCTTTATACATATTCCTCTGTCATTTCTTTAGGATGAATTTCTAAAAGTAAAATTTCTGGGTTTATGAGCCTATTCGTTTTCTAAATTTTTGATACATATTGCCTATTTGCCCTCTAGAAAAATTGTACCCATTTATAATCCTACCAGTAACATTTGACACTAGATTTTGACTGAGGGGTTAAAAGTGAAGGTCTAGGGCTGGGAATTTAGCTCAGTGGTTCTGCTGCCTGCCTTGCAAGGGCAAAGACCTAAGTTCAATCCTTGGTACCAAAAAACCCCCCAAAATCCAAAAGTGAAGGTCTAGCATAGAAGTGGTCTTCTTTGTTAAGGTTATTTCTTTGAATCCTGTATCTAAATGAGTTAGAGAATATCAAGTAAGTTTATATGGTGCCACAAAATTTAGCCTAGACCTTAAACCTAATTATTTTCTAAGATGAGAATTCATTTATTTTATTTAATTTATTTTAATTCATTTATTTTCTACTTCCCCAAATTTCAGGGATATATATTTTAATTTGCTAGAGTAAAGCACTAAACAAATCTATAATAGAAACAAAAGCAAAATTCTCAAAACTTTTTCCAAGTCTCTTTCCGGTGCTACAAAAAAGAAGAAAATAAAACACAACAAAAAATCCTCATTCATTTATTCTTCCATTTTGAGGCTATGAGAAAAATGTATTTTTCCTCTCCTAAAATCAAGTAAAATTAAGCTAATTAGGACCCAAGCTCCAAAAATAAGCGGCAAGGGAACAGTTTGACTACCAATTTTCTTTCAATTTAATAATTTGTATACCCTAGTTCTCTCCAGCCCTTACTAGCTACAGCTAGTTGGGTAAAATATCTTATTACATAAAATATGTTTTTGAGGTGCACAAGCACTTTGAATTTTTAACTAATGACAAGTTTAACAAAATGTGATATGGCTTATTTTCAGTCTGGTTTTTTAAAAAAGTAAATAACCCTATTGAACATTTCTTGTCTAAATGATCAATAACTGCATTACAGGTGAATTAACCTGAAATAATTAAGGTAAATGAAAATATCTGTAAATTTACAGTTACAGGGGAGTTAAACATCAGACAACATCAGATTTTAATCATTCTTTATTACCTCTTATCTGTGTTTCTAATAAATACCCTTCATGCTTTATGTTTAGATTAGTCCTGCTGACTACAACTTAGTTTAATTTTCACTTTTTTTTTGTTAAAAATGCCAAAAGCACATTTTGAGGGGTAGGTTAAAATAGAGGCTGACCGAATTCCACAGGGCTGATCTGCAGAAGGTTTTATTGGAGATGGGAACTGCGTTGCTGAGGTTGTCTATCATGTATTGTTTATTTTAAAAAAAGAAAAAATATATAAATGCTAGGAGGCATTGAAAATGTCCACTAACTTTCCTCGACTTGCTTCCCCAAAGGTTCTTTGTTCACATTGCCATTACTGTGTCAATTTGTGTAAAATAAGATTTAATTTGAGAGAATTTATAGAATAGAGGTCTTTGTTAAACCTTACTCTGCTTCTAACTCTTGTGCCCTGCACAATCTCAGCTCTCAAGCCAGAGACCCATTGCATGTGCTAAGAAGCTGGGGCAGAGTATCAGGATAAGTGTTCCCCTCTAGGAATTAAAAGCAAGCAATTGAATGCCTATGAGCAGTGGTTAATTTTAAAAATATTAGCAATTCTGGACAAGCCCCTTTCCTTTCCTGGAAGAATGCTCCAGGCAGGCAGCATTCCCAGGAACATTGGTTCCCAGTTATGTAGAAACTTTCTGGGAGACAAAGTTGCCTCAGGGGTCTTGGCTGTGCTTTTGATTTGTGGATGATTATTATGTATGGAATTTTAGTTTTTCCTAGAACGGCTTTCAGGGATCTGTCTGCCTGGTATTTGAAGCTGCTGTTCAAACTCTTAGCTGCTTTATTTTTCTCAATTGTAAAATGGGTACACATATTTTCTATGTTGGGAAGTGTTGAGGACCACATTGATTGCAATGTGGTATATGAAGTGCTGATACTAATGGCTAGCCCATGAAAGCTTGGCTGTACATGTTTTCCTTTCTACTTTTCTTCCCTGAAAATCTTAGCCTTATATGTAATTTATTTGTAATTTCTTGTATGAAGCATATAAGAACAATTCAACAAAGATATTTATACTAGTAATCTACTGAATTTCTTCCTGAACTCAATTACCTAGAATATTGACATAAAAGCAGTTGATTTTCTAATTGTCTATGGTATTTGAGTTTGAGTGTTTGAATTTGATTGTATTTTTAAAGAAATGGACAGTTGTCTGGAATATGGTGAGTGGGAATATCTATGTTTTGGTGCAGGAATGGAGAAGGAATACTTCTTTTATCAAATAGTTTGGGTATAGAATTGATCTATTCTCTGGAATTATTAAACCAAATCCTCCTCCCATTTCTTGTTTTCCTCTCAAAGGATACATTCCCCTGCCTCCCCAGTATTGGGAACTTGGACAACATTAACAGAACTCCTGAAGAGAGGGATTCTGTGGGGGTGGAATCTAGGCTCTGTGTAGGTATACAGCATTATGGGCACTGGAGAGGTGTTAATAAATACCTCTTCTTATTGTTGAGAGAAAGTGAGGTCAATTTGTGTGTGAAATGCGATGATCAGTCAAAGGACCTTGTACCTAAACAGGGTGTGTTTTAAAGTGTAGAAGAGGAATCAGGGTATTGAGTAAAATGATATCACTTTTTCATAGCAAAGTCTTTTCCTCTTCATTTTTAAGAACTGTCAGCCCCCCCACCCCCAAATTGCAAGCTCCCTATGTCCTTGTCACACCTGCTTGGCAGTCCTTCCCATGCATTTCTGTGCACACAATAAGGTTTCAATAGATCTTGTTGATTAAAACAAAAATTTTGGAAGCAGAGTTACAGAAGGAGTGAACGGAAGACTGTGGAGAGGGAGGAAGAGAAGCAGTCAAGGTAGAGAGAGAATTAAATATAGAAACTGCCTGGGGAGCCAGAAAACACCAAGGTTGGCGAGCAACTACAATTTATGTTCTCCTGAGAATAGGTTAAAAAAAAACTGGACAGAAGAGAATTTTTAATCTGAAGAGTTAATTAACCAACTTAGAAGATCTTCAAAATGTCCCTCTCATTAGAGTTGTAATTTTGAGACTTTAAATAGTGGAAGTTACTCTAATTTGTCCTATGAATCTGTTTAAATTTAATTTGATTGATAGTGGAGATTTAAGAAGGGAAATACAATATACTGTAGTTTATAAGTTCTTGAAGTGTTTTTACTCCTAAACACCCTTGTCTTAATATGAAGGGGAAAAAAAGCAGCATATGGGAAATGACCTCTGGTTTCAGTGGATATGCTGATTTCCTTATGTTTTAAAAGTTGAATCAGGTGGCAAAAGTGAACAAGAAAACCCCAACAACACAATGTGAGCAGTCTAGAATATCACAAACAATAATACAGCATGGCCCAGTGCAAAGAATGCCTCCACAGTGTAATGGTTGCCTACTGCTGGAGGAAGACAAACAGAAGTATCCGTGGCAATCACAATGCAAGAATCACTTAATAACAATTAATAAACATAGATTCTTTTTAGTCAAGTGACCAATATTATTTCACAGCTAATTGTTGAAGGTAGAGCCTATGACCTTTGTCCTGAATTCTAATAATTGACTGAAGTTTTACATTAAGTCAGAATATAATTGAGAAGAAAATTAGTGTTTCTTTGAGGGGAGTGCAGAGTAATACCACTAATTGCATGTATGAAAGCATTCCCGATGTTGTATTTTCCTGTTCTCTTTTGATTTATAAAATTAAAACCACAGTAATTTTCTGCTATCTGAAAGAGGGAAAATGCACCAGTGAAATGTATTCAGCTAACTTAAAATGTCAAAGCTGTTGGCCATCTTTTTATGTCTGGTAATGACAAACTGTCAATTTCACTGCATTATTCAGAAATTTACTAGCAACTTGTTGCAGATATCAGAGGAGACAAATCTTTTATGATATATGTAGTCTGAAGGAAGAAGCAGTCTAGCAGATTTTTCGTTTTGTATTTCTTTCAGTTTACTATTTGAAACAACTTACTATTTAAGATGGCCACTTTTTTCTTAATAAGAAGATGATTAAGAACATATTAAATTAACCTCAGTAAAATAAGAAACTATTAGTGTTTTATGAATTATTTTTAGATACCTAGGGATTTCTTTTTCCAGACACAGTAATGTCAAGTAAAAGAATTGAGCTGATCTTTCATGAAAAAAATGTTTATTCACAAATATATAGACATCTGTACATCTCAGTGGAACTTTGAAGGGTTAAGTCTGTGTGTTGTAATATTACAGGAAGTGTTTTTCTGCTCTATCTAGTACCTCCACTGTGTTATGTATTCAATATGTAGTGTCATCATAAAACATTTGCACCTGCGTTAGCCCTCATTGTCTCCAGGTACAAGCTGAAAAATAAGAAAAAGCCAAGCTGGAGAAATGAATATTTCTGCTAATAGTAAGTCGGTATTTTTCCTTCACTCCATGAACATTCTTGATTTCAGACGCAAACTGCACAACCCAGGGCACTAGGGTTGGAATCCAATGTTTATTCAAAAAAGCACCCTGAGGCAGTTAGGGGGAAAAAGCAACATGTATGGAAAAAGGCAGCTGAGAACCTAAGCTGTTCTAGGGACAGCAGCCCCGACTGTATTTACTAACATTTGTTTCCTGGCAGCCTCTGGGAGAAATGGAAATAATTCGAAGGGACCCGAAAGGATGGGGTTTGGTGGCTTGCTCTCCTTATATGAGCACAGCAAACTGCAGTAACATTTCTGAAGCTGGTAGTCCCGTACTGGCATTGCTACGGGGACCGCCAGTTTCTGGTGGAGGAGTTTGTTTATACCTTAACAAATCCAGGCTACTTTGTTGATTAAACAAGCAAAAAATGCCTCATTCGCTGCTTTCCAACACTCCCCCAATTAGAAACTATCTCATAAAAACCCATCATGTGATAAGCTCTTGCCTTAGTCCCCAAGTGAACCAGGGTCCACTTGCAGATTTCCCAGTCCTTAGGGAATACACATTTTAGCTAAGAGTCTAGTTACTCTGTCACGAAACAGGGAGCTTTGCCACTTGCTTGGTTTGGAAGAAAAATAAATTAAAAAAAGATTGCAGGGGATTTTGGTTATTATATGGCCAGGGCTCCGTTTAGCGTCTGTGGCATTCAGAGCTGGCTTTAATCACAGCATGACACTTGAAGGCTCCAAAAGTCCAAGTGTTTCCTTTCTTTCTTCTTTCCTTTTTTTTTTTTTTTTTTTTTTTT
>NW_004624755.1:8371172-8460752 GCF_000247695.1 Heterocephalus glaber
AATAATCCTACCGGGCTATTTTAGATTGCTTTTCCCACAGAACACAAAGCAAAGATGCTGCTTCCTTTAAAACTCTTGTATGTACGTGGTTGAAAGCTTTGGCCAGTGAATTAGGAAAAATAAATAAATAGATAAATAAATAAAAAGACTTCTAGTGCAAGGTTTCAGTGTTCGTCGGTGGCAGGGAAGCCAATGGTTAAATCTCCCTGTACCACGGAGAGCTGCCTGAAGCGGTAGGAAGAATAGAGTTTAGGCAGGACGGTGTGTGGAGCTGCTCGCTGCTTGTGTAAAAATAGACGGTAATACATCAATTCCACAGTCTCTGCTGGCTACAATTCATACAGAAGGGGGAAAAAACCCGTAAGCGGTTTCCTCGTAATCTCTGGAGTCTCTCTCGGGGAGAAAGGACCTGGGCGTGTTTGCATTCAGCACAATGGAATGTGCTCCGAAAGTTTGGGCAACTTGGGAAACAAGCGAAACTTTCTGTGGACTCCGCTGAGATGGAGCCGACTTGGATTGCAGAGGATCCGAGCTGCTAACAATGAATGTAGCGAAGGACTGCGAGCGTTTCCTCCGGGTAGCTGGGGGCACGTAGGGTAAGGGGGAGGATCCAGTGCCACACGTGATTTGATTAAATAAGATGTCCATGCGGTGCAACGATACACATCTAAAGTGAAAATAATTTGGCCCAGGCCGTTCGCGAGTGCATTTTTCGTATCTAGCCAGGCATACCCTGGATTCTTAACTCTTTGCTGTGTTTGCAAATGTAGGCTCTGTTTGCCGTCCCCCTGCCTTAGCAGACGGTATTTTCGGGTTGTAATTGTCCTTATCTTGTGATTTCTTGGTAAGGAGTTGCAGATACGGATAATTCACATGTCCTGTAGCTATTAAGCTTCAGGGTTCTGAGTGGCTTCAAAGTCCTAACTGAGTAGCTGGAGTGTCCTGTGGTTGGTTGCCTGGCTGGCACTGTGGGGCTCAGCTGCTGTAGTTTCATTTTTCCATCATGTATAATTCCTGATGCTGGTAGTTGATTGAGGAACCAGATCATATGGAAATCAGGAAGATTTACTTTAATCATCAGAATTGCCGAAGTTGTGTTCAAATAAGTATCAGAGCCATTTTGAACAGTGGCCTTTTAAATTTCTTTTCTTGAGGAGGAGAGGTCTTGGGCTCATTGTCCAGCCGTGGATTGAGTCTAAGGTCAGCTGGGACTGGCCAGCCGCTGCTTCTCTGTGAGCAGCCAGCTGCCAGCAGCTGTGCCTTCATGGCTGCAGCTTGGGGAATCACCTCCGCCAGACTGAAATATTACGAGCAGCAGGTAGCGGAGGCAGCTTTCATTTTTTGAATCATTAATGTTTGCTGTCATCCTAAAACGTATTATGCTCTTTTGCACATAATGACAGGACAGCACAGTGGTTAATAAAGGCCTCTATCACCAGAGCTTCTGAGAATCCCGGTGTTTCACAGTTTAATGAAGGTGATGTACAATAAGGTTACTAAGATTGATAGAGACAATCGACATGACATACATTCCACAGAGACTGTCATCCTTACTGCCCCTCTCTCCCGTTCCCTTCCCTCTGTTCCCACTAATTTTTTTTAAGAAGTTGAGATTTTTTTTCATTAATATAATTAATGTGGCCGAGTCCACTCTTTTGTCTCTCTCTTTAAAATTTACCATCAATGGCACCAAAACCTCCAAAAGGTTAATGGAGAATTATACTTAATTATAATGATTCATTATCATCAGTGCAGTTAAGCTAATTTATTGTCTGCTCCTTAACTAAGAGAAAAGTCTGTTGGGGTGAAATAACATACAATAATTAGCCTTCTGTGTTTAGTGACTGCTTTATCCTCTTAAATCTTATTATAAAATTAAGACTACAGTTGTGGCATTGCTGTCATAGTTGCAAAGAGGCAGTAGAATGTGTCTCTGTAATTGCAATAAAACACACCTGTTACAGATGTATAGAGAAACTGTAAATATCAGCATGTCAGATGAGGACAGTTACAGGGGTTAGACTGTGATGTCTGGCATTGTCCAAAAGCCAAATATAAATTAGTAACAGGAACACTTACTACTACTAATGTGTTTTAGATTAGCAGAATAATGCTACATTCAGGAGCACTGACTTTATTAGCATGTTGACACTGGAAAGAGTACAGACACTTTTTTGAACCATAATGTAAAACCAAAAGTTAGAGAGAGACAAAGACAGTGGGAGAAAGAGAAACAGGGGTACATATACGACAACAAGAATAGAACAATTTGATCGGGGCTTTTCAACATTTTTCAAAAGTTGCTTACAAATACATATTTTCAGAAGGTGAAAGGGTTTTGAACAGGTCATGCCTGTAGAGGGGAGTTAAAGAGATGCTGTCTACCAGCCTCCCTGTCAGTCAGTCTGACCCTTTGGGGTTCTAAAACATGGTCCCTGTGCACTGCAAAAGAACATAAGTCAGAGGTAGGCAGCCTATGTTTTCTAGCTTGGATTTCTTTTTTAATGCTGTTTTTTGTTTGTTTGTTTGTTTATGATGTTTTAAAAGGACTGCCCTGCCATCCCTGCCAGTGAACTTCCAGTGTTTTTTTGAATGGTTGATAAAGTTCTTGCCTTGTCTCTGAATTGATTGTGTTGGATAAAAGTTAATACTCTGCGTGGTGCTTGGGGAACAAGAGGTGTGGGTGAGAATGGAATCCGTGACACCCATAACACAACTTGAACATTGGACCAGGACAAGAGCTACTCTTCAGCCAAACCTCCACTTAGAAACCTGGTCTAGTGTACTATTCTGTAGCTTTGAGGTTACTCAGATAATAAAAAGGAAAGGCTAATAAAATAATCAGAAAGATGCAATTGAGAAGATAACCCTTTCTCTGGATTGCCTTGTGCCTACTTCCATGGAATCTTTCGGGCAAGGTGGTCTCAGGAAAGAACTGCAGTGATCTGCAGGCTCCTCCCCCTCTCCTCTCACTGACTGCTGACTCCGTTACCCAGTACCTACTTCTCAGCATGTGGCTTATGATCACACTGCAGCATATGACCTGTGTAATGTAGCCTGCCAGGGATGACAGGGGTGCTAGAGGAAAAAAAAAAAATCTGCATAAAACTTATTTTATTAAAGATCTAAATGTCAAGGAAGCTCTTCAACTTCATGCCCAACAGCTGCCTGGATGTGAATAGCATCTCTCCTGACCTTAGAAAGGAGAGGCATGAGGACCCACAGCTGAGCGTGAGACCCTCGATTTAGACAGTTTGGCTTGCAGGTGGATGTGATTCTTATGGCTCTGACATCATCAGATGCCACAGTGGGAGTTTCTGCAGGGCTCCTTATAGTATGCAGACTGGAATCAACAGCTAGATAGTCAGTTCAAGTTTTGGAGACCACCTGATTCATAAGGGGGTCTGCTGTACTGGAGAGCAATGGGGTGGGACAATTAAAAGAATATGTACTTCATGTCATGATGAGCTGCCAACACCCAAGGATATTTTAAATCTCTCAATATACTGAAATCATTTTGTCACTCTAAACAAAATTAATAATTCTGAATTCAGTTGAAGTATTATTTAAAGTTTCCCTAAATAATGATCAAGATGTAATTGTGGTGTCCTATTGTGGTTTCTCTTTTCCAGGTTCCAAGTGATCCTGACCACACACACACACACACACACACACACACACACACACGAAAAACTTGCAAATTACTCATAGTGACTATAAAGGCCACATGTGTAAAAATACTAATTTTTGTTCTCATCTCAAGGAATTTGCTTTTGACCTGTTAAGGATGCAGTCCAGAAACTCATAAAAAGTCAAATGAGAGTAAACAATTTAAATAATTCAAGAGAAGCATACATGAATCAAAGGATTTGCATCATTAGTTGCTAAATGAATTATATGGATTATAATGCTTAAAAGGAGTATAAATGGAGAAAGTTTCCTAGTTCAGTTCTTGCATTTATTTTTCATTCAGTTGTTGTTTATTGAGTGCCTATTGTGTGTAATGTCATTTCCAAGGTAAAATAAAGCTCTGGTCCTTCTCCCAAAGGTATTATATGCTAAGGATGGAGTTAAATTTTGTGAATAGGTAAACATAAGATTATTTGAAACTTGCAAAGTACCGCCTATCTAAGAGGTACAAACAAATTCTGTTGATTTCTAACTGGGAGAATCAGAGCAGGCTTCCTGGATGTATGGAACTTACCATAGCTTAGGCAGTAGAATTGTGGATGGAACAAATCAGTCAAAGTGTCCTTTGGGAACCAAGTGAGAAAAGAATTTAGGGTGTTTTCCCTGGTGATTAAAGCCCCATAGGACAGCGTTGGTGGTGTTGCTGAATTAACCAGGCTTAATTCCCATCACACACTATTGCAGTTTAATAAATTCCTGCAGTTAATGAAAGCCTTTTTCTCCTTTTCTGCCTCTTGCAGTGTGCTGCTTTGGTTGGTGAAGACCAGCCCCTTTGCCCAGATCTTCCTGAACTTGATCTTTCTGAACTAGATGTGAACGACTTGGATACAGACAGCTTTCTGGGTGGACTGAAGTGGTGCAGTGACCAATCAGAAATAATATCCAACCAGTACAACAATGAGCCTTCAAACATATTTGAGGTAAGGACTTCCTGTGGAAAAATTAATTTCTCATTGACCTTGGCTTGGGCCAGACTAACATGGTAATAGGCCTGAAGACATAATGGGTTCTTTCTGCTGTCATTGAAAGATTTTTCATCACATAGACTTTCTGCTTTATGGAAAAACAATATTTGGAAAACAAACAAGGGTATTTTTTTTTTTTTTTGAGAATTAAGGGGCTATGAGCTGACGACAGAGTGCATTAAACTGTGTTGAAATACAACAGGTTGTGAAAGAGTAACAAAGAAGAACAAATGCCTAAACCTATTTATTCCTATTTCCCACAGAAAGAGACTTAGCAGTAAACACTGCCTAATATAAATTAATATTAAAATAAGGTATTGCTTTTTAACCAAGGGGTTAGATGTCTATCTTTATTTCTTTCATCAAGTAAGTGAGCAGTTCTGATTACTGCTATTATATTTTTGGTTCATACTCCTAATTTCTTTGTAGGGTGGAAACTTCTAGGCTCAACAAATCTAATATATACTTATAAATTAGTCAAAATTCATTTACCTTTCAACAGTGAAAATTACCTCCCAGACTCCAGACTCTTATTATAAGCCTACCCTATAATAAAGAATGTTAATCTACTCCTGTTAAAGTGTTACTTAGAGAAAACAGGCTCTTTCTTACAAGATCAGCATTCATTTACTTGGAACTAAATCGTTTCATATAGTGACAAACATTCAATGAGTACTCCAGCAAGTGAATTGAATAAAAATTGCCAAATGAAGTAGTTTTGAAAATCACAACCATCAGCCCCACCACCATCATCTTACCTTTCCTGAGCACCTACTGTGTGCCAGCCCCTATTAACCTGTTACTCATCTGTGAGAACATTTATTGGTTGTTGCCAGTATTATTATTTTTAAATCCTGACTCTTCTTTTTTTTGGTACTGGTATTATTTTTTTTAAATCCTGACTCTTTTTTTTTTTTTTTTGGTACTGGGGATCGAACTTGGGACCTTACACTTGCGCAGCAGGCAGCGGAACCACTGAGCTAAATCCCCGGCCCTAAATCCTGACTCTTAAGGAAGCCAAGATTATAATAATAATTGAGTTTCCCCACCATTCAGTACATGGAAGGCACTGAATCAATGTTGAATAATAAAGGAAAGATGACTATGACTATATTGATGACAACAATAATAATAACAACAATGACCAACATTTGGGTGGGGGGCTTCTGATTTCTGTATGTCATCATAAGCATTTCATAAAACAATCTATTGTATAGATACTATTATTATCATCATCATCTCCACTTTACAAATACAGATGACACTAAATCTCAGAGAGAGTGATTTTCCCCGCATCACATGGTTGACAAAGACCTGCATTTTAATTCTAAATTTATCTGACACCAAAGTCTGTATCATTGATAAAATAAAGAAACAATGAATTTGGGTGAGAGCTATCCTTTACAAAGTTGTATCAGTCTGCTTCTCTGTTCCCTATATGTATTTTAAAATAGAACAGAATCTTTCCTTTCAGTGTTGGTTGACATGGAGGTATGCATAGCTGGTGAACCCCAAGGAGCTGTAGGTTCTTCTCATTGCTCATATTTTATAATATGTCTGGGGCATCAAGTGGTTCTCAAAAGAATGTTTAAAGCAGGGGGGTTGGACTGGGGCTCTAGAAGAAGGTGAAGGAAACACCAAAGGCTTGTGGTTAGTTCAACTTTCCCAGGCTTCTCAACCGGGTCTTAGAAAGTTCATGTGAGGACTTGGCTGGTTAGAACTGGTAAATTGAACATTCCTCATTCAGTACACTTGTCAGGTTACAGGCCCATTCTAAGTCATGCAGCATTAAATAAACAGCACTTTACAAAGCGTCCATCTCTATAGACCGTCTTATCTAATCATCTGCTTTTCCACATCAGGTGAATGCCATGCATTTTGTACATGGTGGTTTCAGAATAACTAAAAGGTGAGGGAGGTAACAAGGCAGCCAATGCTTCCTTGGTGGGCTGGTTTCAAAAAGGATGAGTTTCTCCATGACCTTGTGTCTCCATATTTTGCACTGTGCTATCTGGATGGGGTACTTCCCATTTACATCACCAGGAGACTTGGCTCAGCCCCTAGTCAGTTATCTATATATAGATGCTTAATCTATGCAATGACACTTGTTTTGTTTCCCTAAATAACTTTTTACCACTGATAGAATTGTTTTTCAATGTTCTAAAATACAAGGTTCATTTAATGTAATCTCTCATTTGGTTATTTTAAAACAATGATTCTCAACCAAAGGTGATTTACCCCTCAGGGGACATTAGGGTGTCTGGAGGTGTGTTTGCTTGTTATGCCTCCAGGCAAGGCAAGGTGGAGACTAGGGGCTGTGCTGATATCCTGCCATGCACTGGGCAGCTCACCGCCACAAAGAACTATCTGATTTCAAGTGACTGCTGAGTTTGAAAAACTCTTGCTTGTTTGGGCTTTTTAATGGCCACTAAAATTCCCCTTTATGAAGTTCAAAAGATGAATTGGTCAGATTGCTGAGACAAAACATCGTGAGCGTCTGAATATAAAGGCTGAGAGGCCATATAAAATTATTGAGAAGCCAGGGGCCTCAGGACTAACACATTAGCTATTCTCTTAGTGACAGAGTAAGAGCGACTGTTTAGATAAGGTCCCCAAACCAGCTTTCTCTGATGTCACAGGACCCATTCTTCTCTGTCTAGGCAAAGGGTAAGGTCGTATGTGGCAATACTGTTCCAAACAGCAGCAGTGTCCTGAGCATTTGCATAGTGTGATGACACCTCTACTCTTTGCCCTCTAGTGTTTAAATCAGACATCTCTTCTATAATGGGAAAGGAAAGTGTGTTTTGAGCACAAATGAAATTCTAAAATTGGGTCTTCCCTGGCAAAGAAAGTCCATATGCAATGAAATAACCTTCGAATGGCCACAGCTTTGTGTTGTCTCTACCAAAGCAGCATTTCACAGGAGTCATTTCCCAGGGCCACCCTATCACATGGACTTTTCACCTGTGGTCACCTTCTCCTGATTCTCAAAGCCCTGTCTCATCACATTTGAGAATGCCTTGCACTTGAGCAAGCTAAACAGTCACGGCTCTGCCTTCGCTGACCTCCCCGTAATAAGCATTATCTACCTCTGGTTGCTCCGAGTGAAATAAGGCACCGGGCAGTTAAACACTTTTTCCTGACTCAAGTGGCACCTTGAGGACACTGCAGGAAGCAGGCCATGGGATTTCTGAATTCTAATCAAAGCAGAGAGTGAGATTTATGGAGACATAATGATATAGAACATAAGAGCACTGGAAGTACTATATAGAAGTCTCTTCCTTTTGCTTCTTACATACATTTGAATCTAAGCTTAATTTTTATTCGACTCCACAATATAAAATAAATAATAATAATAAAAACAAGGAAGTCAGATGTCACAATTTGGGGAATTTTGAGTGGGGTGAATCTGTGCTGACATGCAGTTGTACATGTTGGTTGAGTAACTGGACACACAAACAACCTCTACTTGCACAACCTGTGTTTGGATGTGTGAATGCAGGTGACCACATATAATTCAGAAACCGCTTTGAAAAACACAGCACAAGACCAATAGGTGCAGCCTCTGGTGAATCTGACCCATGTATAAGGAAAACAGGATACTGTCCCTGAACTGGCTGGTGGCAAGATTTATGTTTCAGAATATTGCAACATAACTTCCTTCCCCCTGTTTCCTTTGTGCATTGTGTGAAGGAGGAGAATAAAGAACTGCTTTTAGAACACGGCCATGTGTAAAGATGGGTGGCGTGGGGTTCTTTTAAATAGCACACAGGCCTTTCTGGGTCACTGCAGGCCACCTTGTCCCTGCTTTATTTAACACCTGTTTAAATGCTTTCATGATACAATGAAACAGGCATCTTTCACTCATTCACCTGGTACTTCTGAATGTAGCTGCTTGGGGCAGTCACAGATGAGAAAATACCTGTGTCATTACTCACAACGTGCCCTGCAACTCATCTTTGCTAATGGGGAAGGGACTCATAGCTATCACTAGCATTCGTGGTTGGTAATTACTGGAGCTCTCAGCAAGGTCTGAAACTGGGAACTTCTGCAGGAGAAGGAGGAGGAGCCGTGGCTCCATGCTATCTGTGTATATGGCAACCTGCTACATGCCAAGCAGGAAATGAATGGCGAAAGTTTCCAAGAGCACTCAATCACTATTGGGAATACAGATGATTGTACTCTCTTCTCTTGGCTCTCAGTTATGTTCTAAATTTTTAAAGAATGAGCATATAGTACATACCTATCAAATAAACTGAATGTAACCAATCTTGGCATTCAGCAGACCATGAATATTTTGAAAGTAGAGAATTTGTCTATCTTATTCATTGGAGTTTTTCTAGACATTTGCTTAGGAAATAGTATATAGTAACTACAAGCACAAAAGAGGTCTGCTTTCTAAAACAATTTAGATATAGTTTGGGAGGTATAGGGAAGAAATATGAAACAAGTAGCAAACAATGCAAGACTGTGTGTATACATATATGCAAGTATATATATGTATTTATATTAGTAATTGGAAAATAGTGTATGCATGTATGTGTGTATACATATGTGTGTACACACCTAGGGTTATACATATCACGGATACTAGCAATTGACAAATACTGCAAGAGGTTGTTTGCATTTATAACCATGTATGTGGATTCCTAGCTAAGAAGGGAAAGAGCAATAATAAATTCACGCATGCTGGGAAGAGAATAGCATTGAGAGTTTTATAGTGTATAGAGGCCAGAGCTTGGTTTATTCAAAATCAAATACATATGCATGAGAACACAAGCATAAGGGAGGTACATTTTGGTTTGTTTCTATGGTAGATGTGAAGTTATGTTTGGCCAGGAGAGCCCAGTTGGAACTATTTAGAGTTTCCATGGCATATATTAGTGCATCTTTGAAGATGTTTAGCAGGAGAGAAATGCAATGGAGGTGGTGCTTAGGAGTAATGATACCGACAGATTTAAGGGGTATAGGTCCATAAGAAGTAGGAGAAGCCAGAGAGGAGGCCTGGTTGTATTCCAAAGCTGGTCTGGTACAGGGGCAACAGAGGGAAGAGGTGGTAGCAGAGGGGATGGCCTCCAGGGAGCAGACTCCAAACACCCTAGAGGAAAATTCCATCAGCCCTGATAAGTGTGAGCTAGTATCCCGGGAGGTGGCAAGGAATGCTAACTCCAGTGTGTTCCAAAGAGGATCGGAACTTCATGAATACCTTTCCTGGTGACATGTTTGCTCACTTTTAGGAGCTGAAGTATTTCCTTAGACTTGTGAGACATTTCACACAGGGGCTCTCTATCTCCCTGCTGCCTCAGGGCCAGCACATATTTAACCCAGTGCACAAATTAGGTGCCTGCTTTTCCTCACTTGTCTCCTTGGAGGAAATTCTGTAGCCTTCCATGGTAATGAATTCCTCCTTCTAACTGGCCCTGTGGTGGGACAGAGTTTTCTATGAATGGCAAACCTCTTGGAATTTGAACAAAACAAACAGAAAAAAAAATGCATATAAAAACAACCTCACCTTAATCATCCAGAGAATAAATTCTCCTTTGTTATGTGAAAAGAATGAATTAATTTACAATAAGCACTTTTTAAAGATTTCTGGGATTTCCAATTTGCAATCAATAAATGTTTGTCATTTAAATTAAATTTACAGAATTTACAGCCTGCAACCAGATTTTTGCCACACTTGGTAATGGCCCTTATGGAGAACACAGACTTCAAGTAAGAAAATAATAGCCATTTAAGTGGGGAGATAATTGGCTGTAACATAAGAACATTGAAGAATGTTGAAGCTCATGGAGACTTATGGAGTATTTAAAAAATTTATGTTGTACTTATCTTTGCATTTGTAGTCTACCACAAAATTCCAAATTCTGCGTATAAATCAGGTGTTCATCTTGGAGACTCACAAATCAGAAAGCAACAATCTGATCCAGTCTGGGTGTTGTTTTATTTTCCACTTCTACTGTCGGCTTATCTTGCAGAGAAGCTAACTAGGATTGTTCCTGTGTGTGTGTGTGTGTGTGTGTGTGTGTGTTTTCATCTATACACCTCAGGTAAGCACTGCTTTAAACTTCTTGAGTTGATAACATCTGGCTTATCTTGGGAACATCTGGTTTATCACCCTGTTTCCTCACTACCATTATGCTGACCACTGGAAAAATATGCCTCAGGAGTTCTGACCCACAGGGCTGCATCTATTGGCACCAACCCCTTCTAATAAATAGCAAGTCACAGGATGCAGGTTACATTGCCATGGTTCACCAGCACTAACTTTCCTAGTGGTAACTTTTGTTGATGGGTTATATTACAGCAGATGTGGTTGGCTGCTGTTTTTCATGAGACTCAATTCAGATCTCATCTTCTACAATCTGGAAAATGATAATCTATATTTTCATAAGTTAAAATTACTTTAAAAAGGAGTATTTTGTGGGAGTGTTTTTTAGGAGGAAGGGGTAGAGACCAAAAATATCATTTCAAATGCTTTGAGCACTCCAAGAAGTGGGTGAGCTATTTTATAGGCGTGTCTTAGGCTTTTCCAACCTCCTAGGCTCTCCTGGAGGTCATTTACATAAGTAGAAATTCCTCTCTCTGGATATCTCGGAGGTCAAGAAAGTGGAGACCCAAATTGGAGAAATCTTGGAGTAGAATCCGGAAGAAAATGGCTCATTGCCTCTTAAGTTTACTGCAAAGAGATTACTTTAGCTTATAGCAATCAAGGTTCACTCAGAATGCTGCAGTGGCCATGGTCTATTTGTACGGCAGTGGTGTGTGGTGTGTAGTCACTATATATATGTGCTGTCTTTATTTCTCCATGTTCCTCCATCCATGTGTGTGTCGTGGAAGCAGGGCCCAAGAGTTGGCTGACTTTAGAATGAACACACAAAGCAGATAAAAAGATGAACATTAAAGACCACGTTGTTAAACTGAGAGCCAGATTGTTCCTCCTCCGCTCTCTATCTCAGACTTCACGTTTTTAACAAGGTTAATTTGTCCCTATAATTATGTGCCTATTCTCTCAGCAATGAAAACTTTTATTGTGGGTTTTATAAAATGAATTGCCCATGATATGAAACAATTTTGTAAGGACCATTTTTATCTTCTTCCTTAACCTCTCAGGTTACTTTTAAGACTGTGAGCTCCAAGGTACAGTTTGAAAGCAAAGCAGGATACTGAGTTTTCCTGGAGGCTGCCAAAGATGCTGATATAAGTAGCTAGGATAAGAGCGAGGGAAAAATAGAGAGAGATCCAGAGTGAAAAACACATGCTTACTCTCGGCAAGGGCAAAAGTTTTCAAAGACAAGTGGCTCCTTATCTCTTAAGCCATTTATCCTGAAATGATGACAGGAGATACTTTTATGCCTTTTCTTTTCTAAAGTGGTAGAGGAATTTGTACAGCTTTAAACACTGATATTTTGTGGTCCTGCCCATCTCCATTACTACTGCAAGTTATTCACTCAAGGTTTGCAGCCAAATGGATTAATGAATTACCAGGTCTTAGGGAAAGTGACTTGGCTTGACTTTTATACAACTACCTAACTACCTTATTACCCTCCTGGCCACCCCCCAGTCTTGTGATTGGTGTTAATAGGGTCTAGAAATCAGTCTCCTACAGAATTTCTCCCCAGAAGCAGCTTCTTTGCGAATCCTCCTACTTTTTATTATCTCCCAAACTTCTACTCAGAGACAGAGGGTTAAGCAGGTATCATCAGGCTAATAAGACAGGGATGAGAGGAGGAGGAGACTCAGGAACCACATCCCCGGTGGCCAATGCCCTTTGCTGTGCCAGATCAGCATGATTTACCCGAGCCCCTCTTTGACTGAGCCGAGTCAGGAGCAAGTTCCCCAGTGTTCCTCACGCAAGATGTATAACTGAAGCTCTGAACTTTGAAGGAATGCCTCAGAGCTATTTGCAAAGTGCTAGTGCTTAGTGAATACTAAATTACATTTAGGAAATAGTCTATGGCTACCAGTTTTACTTCATTTTTATTCTTGACACAGACACCTAAATCAGAGAACGGTAACATCTCAGAGATTATGGGAGCAGTTTGGGTACGTTCCAGCACCATAATAGGATCAGAATTTTAAGGCCTTTTGTATTATTACCAATAGTCACTTAGTTTCTACTGCAGTGTACTTTGTAGGGAATTACAGCTTTTACTAAAAAGATTAAAATGCTATTATGCAAATGATTGCAGTATGTTATTATGTTTACAAATTAACATCCATGGCTCAACACACAAATTAACTAACTATTCTATCTGTGTTATTAAGGACTTAATAAAGTAACTGTTAATAAAAATGGGTAGCTTGGAACACTTAATAGGAAACAATTGTGATTTAACATACAGAACTGGAGCATTGTGCTTAATGTTCTAGGTGATATAATGGTAAAATAAAGTTGAGGAAAGCCATAGAAGAAGCAGAATTGTGTGAATAGCAGAGCTGCTTGCTTGAGACGCTGATGAACTTAAACTTAATAGCTTCAGGTCACAATGTACAGTGGGCAGCATATCAATAAATCTAAGCAAAGCACACAAAACATCTTCTATTAATAAATAGTTCATTGAAATGATAATTGCCCACCATTACATGTTTGATATGTTCCATACTCACAGAGAATACTCTCATTATTCTAAAATGGAGCTCAGAGCAAATTTTGCTGTGGTGAACAGGATTTAGCTGCAGAATATCGCTGGATGATAAAAGAGGGGAAGGCTAGCTTTAGACTGAGATGGCTTCACAAACAGGCTGCAAATTTCTATTCCTGGCTGTTCATGAGAGATCATAAAAGCAAAGAGATAAGAGCTGCCAGGGTCCCTGAGAAATGAATGTATGCAATTATGTTATCTGGTGGGTTGGATTTGCTAGACAGACAGACAGCACCTTCTCTTTAACCCAACAGGAAAAGCAGAAAGTGATGCAGACTTTGGAGAGCAAACTGTGTTGAACCGGGAGGAAAGTTCCAAAGCACTACAATTAAAATGTTCCAAAAAACATTTAAATTCTTCAAGATTCTTTGTTAGGACTCAAGACAAGGGTTATTATCTAGTGTTAAGCAGACTAACAAAACAAACCAGAATGACTATAAAAAAGATTTACTATAAACAAAAGAATGACTATAGAACGCCACAGAAGCCTTAATTCATATTTCATATACTTTGATTTGTTTTTCTTACTTATATATAGAAAAATCGAAGTCTTTGATGTCAGTAAACAATTACCTGTTTAGGTATACCTCCGAGGCCTGCTAACTTGAGCTTCTTGGCAGGAATATCTGAGTGTACTTGGGAAATGTACAAGCAAGGGAATGATCACAAAGTTGGTCAAGGTTTGTGCCCTTGCATACAATACAAGCAATTTATTTTGTTCCAAATAACACCTTTGTTGTTGGGAAACTACTTATGCAAATTTTTGATATCTAGCTTTAGCAAGGTGCCTGGTTCCTTCATTTCCTTCCACATTTGGATAAATTGTGTTGTTCTTCACTATTCCAAATTTGTCCTTGTGGAAGAGAACACTTGCAAATTGGTCGAAACTTGCTAAGAGCAAGAAAGGGAGGGGAGAAGGAAAGGGAAGGAAAAAACCTGACCAAAGAACAGTTGCTGTGACAGCTTATGATTTGATGGTTTGTGGCCTTGTCCTGTTCCCAGCCACCTGATCAAGAAAGTAGTACAATCCTGTTATGCAGGCATTCTGGAAATCTTGCCAACGTTCACCTGACATGACCAAGGTTTAAAGTCCTTGCTGTAACTTTATGAAGTAGAGTGGAAATACATGTGTGTGTGTGTGTGTGTGTGTGTGTGTATGTGCATTTACACCCACGTTCCTTTTTTTAAAAGGAAAAA
The DNA here is from genome assembly GCF_000247695.1 of Heterocephalus glaber. Next base: position 8,385,670 of record NW_004624755.1, read on the forward strand.
AAAAAGGATCCTTGCCATAGAAGGGTGGTAAAATAATTAGTCCAGTAGACAAATGTCTTGGCCCATGTTTAAACAGAGCTTTAAGGACTCTGTGTTCCCAACGCTCACATATCTAAATACAAACCAGTGTCAGCTGCCATGCAGACCAAAATGTAATAGCCTTCTTTCACATAGGTCATCGTCAATCCATTTTGGTCACAGTCGCACTGCACATCTGTTTCTGTGAGCTGCAGCTTCTTAAGGTGGCATTTGGACTTCATAAGAGCACAAACAACCAAGCTATAAATTGCCACTGGCGGAGTTATTTTGAATAAGTGTATAGTGTTTCATATTTATAATGGCGAGGCTTCATAATATTCACAGTGAATATATAACACCGATCAGTTCAACAAGCATGAAATTGTATGTTGTCAACTTGTCACATAAATAGAGTCATATTCTGCCTTGCGATAATGTTGCAATAGCGTTTTTTCCCCCAGAATTGTCGAGAGGGTCACAAAAAAGTGGGGAGGTAGCACTTGCTGTGGGTAGATAAACAGTCTGGGCTATTGTAAAGTTGATATTCCTGTCTATGACTTCCTTCCTTCGCCCCCTCTCAGGCACCACTTTTTCTTGGGTGAATGCTAATTGGTTAATTAGATGTGGTTTTTCTGTCATCCAGTGGCATCATTTTAAGCCACTTCTCGGATCCTTCTGTTGGGTTGTGTGAGAGTAAGTAGTTTTTTTCTTTTTAATTCTCCTTTACAACAATTTTCTTTTCTATTCTTGTAGTGCAAATCCTTGCTAATTGTCATGAAATTCCCTAACTATATCTGGCAAGCTTTCTCCATGGCTCTGCCCCCCCAGTTAACTCTTAATTCATTATGAGAGCATTAGGAAATAGTGACAGCCGGACACTTTGCTCAAACTTTCCTGAGATATAAAACTTAGAGACAGACAGAAAAGAAATTATCAGACCAGATTTGCCATTTACTGAAACGGGAAAAGAAGAATACAATGTACTCACCAAGCTCGAAAACAGCTCAGAGACCAGTTTCCACAGGGGGCTGATATGCATACAGGCATGAGTAGAAACTGATGCAAGTAATTTTTTTCCCTTTTGAGAAATTCGTAGATGTGTCCACCTCTGCCCGCCCTTCTTCAAATGGCCTGGAGAAAAGAAGGCATTGCAACCTGGGTCTGCAATCATTTTGATTTACCTGGTTAAGTTGCTAACTTCAAGACCTCAGGGCAGAGCTTTAGCTCTTCTAAAGCACTATGCAGATATTACTGAGGATTATTACAAGCACTGTTCTTTACATCTCATATCAAGTGGAATATGGGTGCTCACATTTTCTCATAGGAGAAACAGTTCCCCGCCTGAGCTCTTGGTTTCTGTTGCTTTGCACATTTGCACATTTCCTTGTGCTTATGGATTTAAAAAAATCATCTATTCTCTCACTGCTTTATTTACCCACTTAGCAAAACATTAATTACTATCAACCATGAACATGCCTAGCTACTTGGCAATTTCTGGGGACACAATGGTTAACAGCAGATGCAGTCCCTGGATCCACGAAGCTCATGGCTACTGATGAAGACAGGTCTTTAAAATCAAGGGAGATAAGCTCTCTGATAGAAGAAGCAATTCAAGGACTTCTCCACCTGCCTATTATCCTGGTCATCATTAACAAATAAATTCTGCTCTTCTTACACTTGTTATCTTCAGTTCTCTTTGAAGTGGAATCTTACTGGAGAACCTTTCTCCTAGCTAGAGAGATCCCTTCTCCCAATCACAGACATGGGGCCCAATGATTCCAAGGCTATGGCACAGAATATCTGGGAAGAAAATGGTAGACCTGGGATTTATATGTCCTATACATAGTGCATTGAGCAAAACAAGCATTCACTCATTGGAATTACTGAGGGAAAGCAAGAGGAAGTCAGAATGTGGGCCGAAAGTTCTTTAACTGGTGTGCAGGGCTTATGTGGCCACAATGCTGCACTCCTGGCAACATGTGTGGCTCTTCAATGGATGAGAACTGTGTTGTCCCATTTTAAGTACACTGACCTTTCTCTCTGAGAATGATATGACAATCCAGCTGGAAGGGCTTACACGCTGTTGGGCTACAAGTGACACCCTGTTATATGTGGCTTTTCTCCTTTGCACCCTTTTTCTGGATCTGATAGCTCATTGACTTCCAGGGTGAGGATATCCAGGGGCTTTCTAGTCCCCCAGAAGAACCCTGACAAGAAGAATTCTACTCAGCTCTTTCTTCTCTCACAGTAATCAAGCATTATGCCCCTAGTGGGGCCCCTATGCAATTAGATCCCTTTCAAATACCCCTAACACTCTAACCTAAAGCTCTTTTCCTTAGTCCTTTCAGAGAAGTGTGTTTCTACAATAGAATGGCTCCTACCTAAGGGAAAACTGCCTCTGTTATAGGAATGCCTTTGGTTTTTCCATGGGCTCTTGGCCCGAGGATATTAACTTCCCTGGGTGTCATCTCATCTGCTCAGATGTGAAGTTGGAGCTTCTGTGTTCCGGGCATAGCTCTTCGCCAACTCAGATTCTGTCCAGAAATGTTCTCATGTCAGGACTCTCTTGTGTCTTGCCAGCCCATGCTTAGCGGGGACACCCTGCTCTCTTCAGGCCTGCGTATCTCCATCTGGATTTTTCTTTTAGGTAGTGCTGCCTGATAAGCAGGCTCATCTCCCATTCTCACTGGAGAAGAATCTGGCAAATGCCTGGAAATGGGAATCCTGTGTGGCTGTAAGAATAAATGGCTTCTTTCCCCTGCGGGTCCCCAATTCCAAGGCTCTGCATGCAGCAGATTTGAGAGTTACATTAGGTCACAATGCCACTGTCTAGCTCCTTTAATCCTATCACCCACAATCCCAGCAATGTAGCTGAGGTGGCTGCCCCTGTCCTAAAGGTATTTGTGTCAATTTCTCCTGGGACAGATCTAGTCCGGACTGCTTTACAGCATTTGTTCAAACTGAAAATTTTGACAAAGATATTCTGTCCACACACAGCCAAAGAATTTTCTGTGTTTAGATGCATTTGGAGGTAACGAAATGTTGCCTGGTCTTGGCAGATAACTGAATCTGTGAATCCACCTAGTGCACACCCTGCCCTGTTTAATTTGTCTTTGAATGGCAAATGTGTTTCTTCTCTGAGTCAGCAGAAGGGATGATACCCTCTAACAGGACTGTGTGACCTCCCTGTTACTTTTGTGATACAGAAAAACAAAATATGGATCCCACTTTTTCTCCTTTAGTTACCAGTTCATTTTTATTTCCGGTTACATGTTCCATGGTTGAAAGAAAAGATGTATGCATATTTTACTTAATCATAGTGGCCATTTTTATAATTCATATGAGAAGACCTCATTTCTTTGGCCATTATCAACTTAGCACTATTAATTTTCTGAAACAGAGCAGGGAAACAACCCACTTTGTAAAAATGGTTTTGAGAAGCCATGCTACATTTAGAAAAATTCCCTTGTATTTAATGCATTTTATTCTCAGATAAGTCTGTAGTTCTCATTTAGCATTTCCTTCCTTTTATTTAACTATTAATTTAAATGAATCTAGTTATCTCCTTTTTGAGCATGTAGAACATGAGAATAATTGATTTAAAAAGTTTACAAGGCAGTAAAGACAAAATTACAGAGAAACTTAAGAAATGACCGAAAGATAAGACTAAAACCTATGAAAATTCAACCAAAACTCAAAATAGGACTCTCTGGGGCCATTTAGTTTGAGGGCAAATAGCTCTATGCTTCTCAATAGGTTCCTACAGTTATTTTGCAATAGGGTATAATGCTATGAAAATCAAATTCCGTAATTTTTAAAATGGGAAAACTACGTAAATGATTTTGAAATATTTTCATTAAAATGCTTTAATAAAAAGTTTGATGCTTAAGCAAATCAGCTTCTTTGATTTATCTGTACAAGTGCCTATGTGGGTTAATGCCTGATGATGTGAGAGATAAATGAGGCCTTTATGCAAACACATATACATGGTGTTAGTTCTAAAAGACTTTCATAGAGCCTTGATATTACCCTATGCTTCCCACATAGCTATCAGTGGTAAATAAGAGAACGCTCCATGAAACGCTGAGTTCCACCTTACAATCTGTTAGAAGACTTCCTCCCTTAAAAACTACAACTGAACTGTTAAAATTGCCTGCAACAGAGACTACTGACTTTTTCCTCTTGTCAATTGTAACACTCTTTTGGTACAAGGAGATTGGGGAAGACAGATATAGCTCAGAAGAGTTATCATTAAGCAATTCCCTGCATTCCCTTAGAGTGATTTGCCTTTAGGTACTGCCCCACTGCTTTCCATCTTTATCCTATGCAGCCCTCAGATAAACCACCACCTGAGCAAGGCATAATCTCTTGTCTACATCTATCTGGGGCATGCTAAATTAAAGTATCTGCACCAAGAGTAATTCCTCCCCTTTTCTTTCCCCATTTTGTGTGGAGACTTGTAAATAAATCACCAACCTTAGTGCTTGCAAAGCAATCATCACAATATGCTACTTGGTTTTGCATAAAATATTTCAATTAATGCACAAGATGGAATTTCCTAAGTCTAATTTCTGTCTAGAAATTCAGGGAAGCCTCTAGCTTTGTATTTTATAACAAACTCTTCTGCCCGGCACTGGCACCTTTGCACCTGGAAGTAGACAGCTTGAATTTCTCTATATGGACCCTGAGCCTTGGTTAGGCCATGAGATCTCATTAATATTCAAACTTTGGTAATTTCAAAGAGTGCTGTCCTCCCTGACCACTGCAATCAGTCCAGCTCCCCTGGCAATTTCTCATGCTTATCCTTTGTACGAAGGCATTTGTGTCTCTCTTCATGTCCCTTCTAGGAGTCATTCTTCCCCTTGTTCAATTTTTCCCTTTCTCTTTATGGCTGTCATAATAGCCCCTGATGCAGTCCTGCAGCCATGACCCTGTCCATCGCTCACCTGCGAGCTATTCTCGAACCACTCGATGGTCCCTGAGTGACCAGATTAATTGTGCCAGCACTGGGCCTTTTGGCCCGACCTTTCATCCAGTGGCATAAAAGCTGCTTTCGGGCTGTGTGCAAGGCAAGTTGCCCTGCCATCGCTGTGCCCTCCATGGAGCCAAGCAGCAGAAAGGAGAGCATCAATGCAAATTAAGTGCAGAGACAGGAATGGAAGAAAGTGTGCAGCTGGCTTATCAGAAATTAAATCAGCCTTCCTTTGAGTGCCATTGGAAAGAAGTCTTAAGGAGGGGGAATCCAAAGGAAATTTTCCATGGACACCATTTCCATAAACGGCCTTGTAACAATGTGCTATTTTAAAGATGGGTTGTTGTGGTCTCTCGTTAGTTGGAGCCTTTAGCAGGCACAGGATTAACTATCAAGTCCCTAAATTTAGGAAGGTATCTGTGGCCCTCTTTGGCACACAGTGAATTGTTTTAGTCACGTGTGCAAAGGTGTGTATTTTGGCTTCGTTAAAGGTTTGAATTGAGGTACAGCTGAATGGATAGGAGCTTTTAACTATATCCCTGAAGCTATGTTATAAACCACAGGAGGGAAAGCTGGCTTCCACAGTGCCCAGCCCATGGGGACTTTCTCTGCTTCTCATTAATGGCTGAGATTACAGTATTCCACCAAATTCAGAAAGAGAGAGAATAAAGTGACCTTCCCAGCCATTCTGACCAATCAGGCTAAAAATAAGACATGTCAAAGATCTGAGAACATGCTCTCCACAAGGTGGCTTATAAACAGAGCCAACAGTGGCAGCAGTACATTGTGTATCTGCCAGGGTGGCTGTGAACTTACCTTCTAACTCACCAAGCAGTCTTGCTGTTCAGATGATGACATACGGGTGTTTTCGTTGGCGGTTGGGAGACATGCAGCTGTGTTAAGTCAATGTGTGCATATAAAGGTACTGCTAAGGACACAGAGCATTCTCTCCTCTCCCCTACAGCAAAGGAAAATTTCTCATACTTGATGAAGAGCTGAACAACAGGTACCTTTCTGGGGTTCCAGAGCATCCCAGTTCTGTGTGAGGCTCCAACTATTACCTGGGAATTCATAAAAAGGAAGACCACAGATTTCCAACAAATTGCTCCCAACACTGTGCTTGGTCTATTGTGACCTGCTCAATAGCTTCAGACTTTAAGTTTTTGCAAATATTTTGTTATCATTATAGTTTTCTCATCAACAGTCGCCATGAGAAGAATTTGCTCTTGTGGACCAGTGATTGTAGGATTGCACCTGTGCACTGGACCATGATTATACAGCAGTTACCTAATTTCTTGGAAGAATCAAGCATAGTATAGTAAGAGATGCTAGGATAGGGAGGATGACTAATTCTTCAGGCATTTGGGATTTCTCTAAGTTGAAAATGATTTTGGCCTTGCTTTCTTTTATGGGCTGTGATCATGAGAACCAGGGTACAAAACTAGCACCTTATTTTCTCTCGCCTTATTTTTCTGGTTTCTCTAGTACAATTGAATTCACAGTCGTCTTTACTATTTTAGCAAGGGCCTTGGGATACTCTTTTAGAGGGCAACAGTCTTCCCATTTTAGAACTTTAGGAAGAATTAGACATTAAAATTCAGTGTGTTCTTATGCGGGATGTTCTAGTACAGAAACTGATTTCACTCATGCTTAAAATGGAACCCTTTATCAACTGTTTAAAGACTAGAACCACATTGGGCACTGATGTTTGTGTTCATGATACAAAGATAAGTTATGTACAGTATATCTAAGACCCAGGGTTCCCTTTTCAGGAGCTACTTGTCTAGTGAAGAAGATAGATGTAAACAAGGAGTCTAAGACAAAGGGATGAGTTCTGCAGCCAGGGTGGACATAAAGGGCCATGAAGCCACCAGTGAAAGAGTAAATGTGTTTGCCAGAGAAGGGGAAAGAGAGGGAAAATGATCATTGTTGGTATATTTTTTTACTTGTAAACTGCACTTGCCACCTATTTGGAGGCAGACAAGAAAAAGGGTACACATAGTAGGTCTTAATCATACATTGTAGTGATTTTGCCTTCCAACAAGTCCAGGCTATATCATGCTTGGCAATTCAGCAGCTCATTAGATTTCAACAAAAGCAGCACAGCTAAATAAGAAGGATTCCTTAGTCAAACGCCCCTGGACAGTATCTCTGAGAGCAAATGTGACAAATAGAATCAGAAATGAGTTAAATAGTCAGCTACAGCAAGCCAAACTGAAAAAAAAAAGCCTTCAAATGACCAAAAATGGAAACATATTACAGTTATCTGCATTCACAGTACAGAGCAAGTTTGGTCATATTTAAGATAATTCTCTAGTGCCTGCTATTTTTAGCCCAAGGGTAAGCTCCTCTAAGAGTCTTTCTGTATCGCATCCCTTTAACCTGGCCTAACAAACTAAGCCAATAAGCTGTCTGATTTTCCTTGTCCATCCGGGAGGAAGAGAGATAGCTAAAACAAACCATTTGTGGGGAAAATGTTCAGCCTATCTTGTATTAAGAGCTTTTTTCATATAGATTTTTAAAACATCCCAATATTAAGTGTTGCCTGTCAGAGACCAAAATGTCAAACTTTGCTGTTTTGAAATTGTAGGCTCATGGTTATAAAAAGAGGATTTTATAGGCCTAGTCTAATGGAAATAAACATTACTCCATTACCTTCAGTAAAACCAAATCTTTACCGTCCAAGCTATCATTATTAATGTCTATGAGAAGAAAGAAACGTTGCCAGGGGTTTATTTATTTATTTATTTGGCAAAGAAAGGCCGGCAAGCTGTACCATAGCAAATGAAAGTTTTCTTAAAGCTTTTTCCTTGGTGACTTTCCAGTGTGTAATTTAAAAGCAGAAAGCAAAGAAAATGCAGTTTTAAAAGACTAGGCTGGCTGTTCCTCATATCTTTCTTTCTTACATATTAACAAGTCTATGAGAGTATTGTTCTGTCAATTCTATATAGTGTTTACAAACAACCTGATCGGTTCTTTAGTGTTCACCTCTTTCATCTTTGTGTGTGTGTGTGTGTGTGTGTGTGTGCGCGTGTGTGCGCGCGCATGTGTCTGTCTGTACAGGAATAGGTGCAGGCTGAGATTAAACAATATAATCACATCTGTGGCTTACAACACTTAACAATGTATTAGCTTCCATTCGATTCTTCCACCTTACTGCTGTCATCAAAGTTGAAGATCATTCCCAGGTTTATCAGGCTACCCCAATTTGGAAGACTGCAAATGCCAGTTTACCAGTGGGGTAGGTTTTAGCCACACATACTGCTGGTGAGATAATCAATCTTCAGCTATTTCTTGAGCTCCTATGACCTGGAAAGTGTTAGACGAGGTGTAGTGGGAGGAAGAAATGTGTCTAACATGGCCTCAGTCCTTGAGCAGACTTGCTCCTGAACTGTAGAAATGAGACGCCTGTGCCCATAGAAGGGTGGTCAAGGAAGTTTAGAACATTTATAGACATCCACCTATGTCCCAGACACCATGCCTAGGTCTCCCCTCTTCCAGAGTCTCATTCAACCTGAATGACTAGCCTTCTCATAAAACATTTTATTGGGGCCTTGCTAAGTGCCAGAAACTACCCTTGGTTATGCATGGTTTCTGTCTTTCCACAGATTAGGAATTTAGAAGTTAGTATTTAACCAGAACTCAAATTTCCTGGTTCCCACCACTTCTCCTCAGTGTCAGGGAGATGAAATTGGTATTTTCTGTCTGGAAGCCTCAGAAACACTGGCCAGCCACACAGCTATCATGGAGGGTGGATGTGCTTCATTGAGATGCCCTGATGACTGTTCAGCGATCACATAATGCCTATTTGTGAGAGAACCAGTGGGCTCTGGCCACTCATTGGTCTGCAGTTGTGCCTCCTGCCAGGGGGAGTCTGGTGCTTTGCAGGCTGTGCCTGATCTTTAGTCCCCTTTAAGTCTGGCTGTTAATCTTTAGTACAAGGCTGACACTGCAATGCAGGGCACACTAGGTTGCCTAACTTTTGTTTGTGTGCTTCTAGGGATCAGAAGCCACTTTGCTGTTTTTCTCCCAAACCCCAAGCTTCAGGTCACTATGCCTGTCTCTCTGTCCTTTGTTCTCCATGTGGAATCTGTGATGAACTCTCCCTTCTTGTTTGGTGAATGTCCAAAATCCTCTTCTACCATTTGCTTTGAGTCTTCACTGACTCGTACGCATTTAGGAGATCATAGCCTCCTGCCTCCTCTGTCAGTGTTATCCTCCGCTAACACTGAAGGCATCATGTCACATACATATCAGACTTGGTGACAAATCAACTGTTGTTTTGCAGCTTCTGTTGGGTGCCTATAACTCCAGTACACACTAATGAAATATGTGGATTTTGGAGATTATCTTCCTTATGGGATGCACAGATGCATGAGGAGACAAGACTTCCCCATGTGACACAATCTGGCAATGGAAGAAATGTGGATAGTCAGAGCCCTGACCCAGGGACCATATGAACATAAGATTTAATGAGCTAACTCCTGCCTCCAGCGTCCATTAGAAACAATTGTCCTGGGCTGGGGATTTAGCTCGGTGGTTTCGCCGCCTGCAGTGCAATCACCAAGGACCCAAGTTCAATCCCCAGTACCAAAAAAAAAAAAAAAAGAAACAATTGTCCCATGAGGAAGCATGTGGCCATTTGTGAGGTTTTAGCAGACTCCTCAGAGGCTTAGAGATGGGCAGGGACCCATGAAACCTGGGGTAGAAAAGGAAGGCAGCCTGGTGGAGGTTGCCTTTGAATGGATCTTCTAGATGGAAAGAGATTTCCATCAGCAGAGGGGATATGTGAGTATTTCAGACATCAGCTTTTATTTCACTATTACCTTAGCCCATACTTATCACCTTCTATGTGCAGGAATATATGTTATGCATTAGAATAAAGAGGGGATGGAATAGTGGCGATGGTATGAACAAAGCCATGATGACAAGGAAAGCTCAAGAGAGGATTAAAAAATAAGACTAATCTAATTGGACAGAAGAGAAATTAGAAAGTAAATGGGATCTTAGGATGGCATAGAATTAATGTAAGGAGAGATTTCATGTAGTACACTCAAAGAGAAAGAGAGAAACTGAGGCCCAGGGATGTTAAGTGAGTTGCTTATAGAATGTCAACATTAAATCAGTGCAAGCAGGGAGGAGCCATTATATGGTTTGGTAGAGACCACGGACTCTTGTCTGCAGGCACCATGAAGGAAAGGTTGGTTCTTTCTGGCAGAGATGGAAGACAGGAGCTCACTGATGATGCTATTGTGGTTTCCAAGCCTGAGGTGATGGGGCTTGAATTAGGACAGCTATGGTGACAATGAAAGGAAGTGATGGATGTAGGAGACTTTGCGAAGAAAGAATTAATGAAGATTTTTATCATTGAAAAAGACAGGTTTGATGCTGTGGTGAGAGAAAAAAAAGAGTAAAATTGGCTGTGGTTTCAAGCATGGGTGATTTGGAGAACTAGAATTCAGTGGAAAAAATAAGAGAATCGGGGGCAGGATACGTATGGTCCAGTGAAGGAGAGAAGGTTCCAGAAGGTAACATGTGGATGGTCAGGCATGTAGACTGGCTACCACTGAGGCAAAATATCATGGGAACCTAGCTCTGCAGGTGTCACTGGCAGAGGCATCTTAAAGGAGCTGTTGCTTTGGCAGATGTACTGGAAGAGAGGCATCAGGGCTCTCCTCTGTCCCACACTCTAACGCTATTCCACTTTTGCTATGGGGTCAATAATTTACCAAGTTTCTTCTTGTCCATAGTAACAGTAGCTTTGAGGGGTAATTTTGTGGGCCAGGCAGTGGGAATAAACATGTTCAAACAATGTTTAATGTAAAATGAAAACATTAGTTCTGTCAAGTTTAATTTGATAATTAAAAAACACTCATCTGATTCTCATAATCACCATAATGGCTTGATGGTGTCACCTCATTTAGCAGTTTGGAAAGCGAGGCTGAGCGAAGTAACCTGCCCAGGTTCAAGTCACAGAGCAGTAAGTGGAAGAACTCAGCTCGCCTAGCTCCGCGGTGTAAGGTCCTGCTCGCTCCCTATACTGCCTCTTAGTTAATACCACTATGGCAAACTGCCGAGCATCTCATGCCCTCCCACTTGCAGCCTTTTTCAAATTTTCCAAATCCCTAGAATTATTTCTGTTTTCTTATTTTCAAGCCTCCTGAATTTTAAAATCACAGAAACCTCTCGAATTCAGGAAATGCTCCTAATTAATTCCACCTCTACCTAAACAGACAGAAGAACCACCTGATCTAGTCCAAAGAGAAGCAGTGCGATTTAGTGGAGAGATCAGCATGATCCACCCTGCTCCGGACTAGCTGGCAGATGAGAACTGGCGCCCTGCTCTTCATAGATCTGTAGACATTTTTGTTTGCAGAAGAGCACAGTTAAAAGTATACATTGAAATTGGGAGGCTAGAAACTGTTAGTCTTTCTCCTCCACTGTTAAAGCTCTTGATAGGTGTTGACCAACTGAGATCTTTGTCGGTGCTTGCTTGAAAAGAGGCAACTACAAAGTATTGATAATGCCTCCTAAACATAGTTTTAATGTCCCTTATTGGACTCTTGGGTGTATCTTTGTGAGCTAGATTTGGTAGAATATGTCTGTAAGGAAGTCTACTGAATTTAATGGATAGAACAACTCTTTTAAAATGTAACTTAAAATATACATATTCCCCTAAGTTCTTACAATGCCTCCAAATTTTTACAAATTATGTTTATCCCTGACTATTTCCCCTTTCCTTACTGGTCACGAAATCATTTTGTATTAGTTGGCTGTGCATTTTTTAAAATATTTTGTTTTCCTTTGCTTCTGTGTAAAAGATTGAAACTATGCCCTATTTATTTTTTTTCTTATATATAAACCTTGCCTAGAAGCGGAGTCCAGTTAAAACGTTATAAGACTCCATGTTATTTCTCAGCTAAGTTATAAGCCAAGGTAATGAGTTTTACTTCTTTTTTGTTTCTGTATTCTCCTAATGATTCCTAAGATTCAGATTCAAACTTATGTATACCTTCTTTCCCCCAAAATAAGACCTAGCTGGCAAATGGATGGATGGATGGATGGATGGATGGATGGATGATGGTTAAATTGTGACACTCTAAACCATGCTGAAAATATTTTATGGGAGAGAAAATATTACCTAGGTAATAAAATCCCTTGAGTAGCTTGCTGGGCTGGGTCTGGTGACTGTATCCAAATCTTCAACTAGATCAGTAATTCCATTTCAGCTAGTTCATTCTTTGGTTCAAATAATACAGGTTTTTTGCATCACTGTTTAAGATAAAGTGGTGCCCATTTGGCATTTCTGGTTATGTTTACAAAACAGTGTTTTATTGCTGTCTAAACATGAGAGGGCTGATAGCCACTCCCACCGCAGCACATTGAGAAAGGGCCCTTCTGTGTCTTTGCCCTTAGTTTGAAATATGTTGTCCTTAGAGGTCATGGTGTTCTGGTTTGGGTAACAAACTATTGATCAGGGTATTATGGTAACAGCTGCACTACTGATTGGATGAAGACAAATACCCAAGAATGCACCTGGCAATACCTGGCATTATTGTTTTTCCTGGGAGCCTGGTCATCCCACAGTGCTTTTGTAGGAATGACCAGGAGGCAAATATTGTCCAGTCTTATTAGGCATAATATAAGTCCATGCTACCTAATTCCTCCATTAACCATTATTTGTATTCTGGCCTTTATTTCTCCCATTATCCATCTTCTTTCTCTTTCCTTCCATCTCCTTGCCTTGACTTTTTGAAGTTTTTCCATTATTCCCCATTTCTTCTCTTTTGTTTTTGCTGAAATATTCATATTTTCATTTATTTTTTGAAGGATTATAAGGTAATGATATTGTTTGTAATGGCCCCATTTTTGAGTTTAATAGTGCTCACTCTGATGTCATAAGACTTTTATTTATTCATTCATTCATTTACAGTGTTAGAGATTTAACCCAAGGCTTTCACACTGAGCTACATCTTCAGCCTTTTTTATATTTTCAATTTAAGTCAAAGTCTCTGTGTCACTAAATTGCTGAGGCTGACTTGAGCTTGCAGTCCTCCTTCCTCAGCCTCTCAGACTGCAGGGATTACAGATGTGCTCCACCCCATCCAACAGAATTTATTTCTTTAAAAAATGTTTACTATGTATATTTAAATTGTACAGCATCACATTTTAATGTACATAGTGAAATGGTTATAATAGTCAAGCAAATCAACATATTTGTTACTTTTCCTAGTACTTTGTTGTAATAGAAGCACCTAAAATGTACTCTGAGAACAACTAAGTACCCAATATTATTAACTATAGACTTTATGTGGTCTGTTAGATCTCTAGATTTCTTCTAGAACATAACTGCATGTTCTTGTTCTTTGATCTACTTCTCCCCAGTTTTACACACACACACACACACACACACACACAAACACACACAGAAGGGACCATTGCTCTACCCAGTGCTGTCTTTAATTGTCTAACACCAAAGGTGTTAGTCAGGTCAGCAGTATTCTGGAATTTTCTTTGCTATTTGAATTTTTCCCACTGACTGAGCTCTCTCCCTAGGTGTTCTATTATAAATAATTGAGTTTTTGTTAATGTTTCTTTTTATAATCTGCTAATTGCCTTCCTTTTTCATTGAACATACTTTTTCTCTTTTCTTTGGTAGAAGAACCTAAAGGTACCTTTCTTTTGCACTTTAAGCATTTAAGTAAGCTAGAGCTAAGTGGACAAGCCAAAGATGATGTCTGCCGTGGCTCCCATGGCTTCTCCATCTGATTGTACTAACACTGTCACTAAGCTAAACACTTGTTCTTGGCCTCACTTGGGATTGGCATTTCAGGCAAGACCTCCTTTCTCCACTTAACAGAGGCAACTCAAGAAAGAATGGCTTCTGAAATTATGCTTGAGTGTCACTTTTTCCCTGAGAATTCCTCAGAGTTGATAATTCATTTGAATAGTGTACTGGTATAGTATAGTATAGTACTATCTTACTTTATATTTATAAATACTTTCATTTCTATAAGTTTATATATTATCAAAATTTATTTTTAGATTTCATTTATCTCATAAACTACAAATTAAATTTATACCTTAATATATACTGATATAATTATATTTAGATTAATTTATATGTATATTTCAACTCACAGAGCCATTCCATTCAAAGCTCACTTATTCGGTCTTCCTACAAGTCAATATTTTCCCATCTGAAGTTGAATCTCAGAGTTAAGAGACTTGGCAGTCCACACACTAGCAATGGCTAAGGTGGGATTTGACTCTCAATTTGTTTTTCTAAACATTAAACAGACTCCCACTTTCAGTATATTATCTGGACATGGCATTTCCCATACGTGTGAAGGATGACCTTAAACTTTCAGAAACCCTATCAAGGCCATATCTCTACTCACAAAGAGGAAGCCAGGACTGGGAGGGGATTGCCCAAGGTCCCTGGGGTCTGCATCTCTCCCTTCTTTGTATCCCAACAACCCAAAGGCACTGTAGGAAGATGGTCAGGAGATTAGACTCTGGAGTTACAAAAGGCCTGCTTTTCAAATCCTCCCTCAGCCATTTGCTTGAGATGGGACCATGGATGCATTTATTCATTTATAAAATAGTGTCTGCTCCATAGATTCATTTATTCATTCAGCAAGATGTTAGTGATCCCCTACCATGTGTGAATGTCTCCTAGGTACAGAGTAGTGACTAGGGGGGTTCAAATTCCTACCCCCATGGAACCCATGTTGTTAGGTCAAAATGAGATACTGCATTGAAAGAGCTTTCACAATACCTGCAAGAGAGAGGACCTATAATACGTGGCTCTTTAAAAAAATGAATACAGACTCTCTAAACACTTAGACATGATGATACTTTCTTCCATAAATGCATCCACAAAGATAATGTGATATTAACAAAACCTTTACTTTTTCAGGAGCCATTTTCTTCCATGGAAGCCACTCAGTATTTATCTATAGTAGTTAGGATTTACAGTTTGGAGTTCCTTGATTGTAAACAACAAAATCAAAATAACAATAACAACAACAACAACAACAATAATAAAAGAATCGATGTTAGTTTCCTCAAGCAGAAGGGCAGAAGGGTACTTGTGGTGGATGAAATTGGTGAGAGGGTGTTGAATTTGGCTTGACAAAGAAAACACCTGGACCCTGCAAACTGAACTGCGAGATGATTCTGGTCAGGATTCAAATGTCACAGGTTTCCTCTGGGTTCTGTGCCAGCCCTTGGGAAGCAAGGAGAAAGTTAAGCTTCTGTCCACTGATTCTCAGTGTGCATTAAGGGAGAAGGAAAAATTCAGTAAAAGGAAATGTGATTCTATTACAAACAGGTAAACAAGAAATAATCCATGATCCTATGGGCTCTTAAAGCTGGATGGGAGATTTTGTAAGCACCAAAGTCTTGAGATTAAGGAAAGAAATGGGGGTTCTTTTTCCCAGCTAAACAGTGGGAATTCTACCACCCAGTGGTTGTCCTTGAAATTCCATGAAGTGAAATTAGTGCTTAGATTTTAATTACATTTTGCCTTCAAAATATAATTATGTGAATATATATATTTATCTGTACATATATATATATATATATATATATATATAAATATCTGCAGGCATGTGCCTTATGGAATTCCATCCCTGAGACTGTTTGTCACAGATAGACACTTCTTCTTCCCTTCCTCTCGTGGCCTGTGCATCACTTGGGCACTTGTCACTATGCATTCGCTCCCATTTGTATTGTAACACAGTTCCAGAAACACTTACAAAGCATCAGTGATGGCATCTTTTGTAAGTCCGGTAGTGTGTTGGCTTTGGGAATATGGAGGGACATGTTACATCACATTCTATATGGACACAAACTTGCTGTCCCTGAGAAATCATTCATGTGTTTCTGCCAAGAGACATTAGCGGTTCCATTTTTTAAGTTCTCACATAATATACATAGAAATAATATAAAGAAAGTGCATAGTTCAATGCTTGCACTTAATTGGTAGTCAATAAATGGTAATTTGTGGGAACATGCACCACCTTGCACTTCCTGGATAGTTCTGTAAAACCCCAAGTGTCCTTGAGACCCAAACTGCATGAGAATTCTAGTTAAGATTCAGCATTAGGGAGAGAGAGAGAGAGAGAGAGAGGTATTCCATGCCAGCAGAGGGAGGGGTCTGTTTTGTGTGCCACTGAGACTCACACCCACCACAGTTCTTGGCACATGGTAGGCACCTAAGAAATACTGGTTGGAGAAATAACCAAACTGGGAAGCTCCAGACAGGCCACAGGGAAATGACTAAGCTACTTGCTTGAGTGGCTATCATTAATGCATGATTTTCAAAAGCGATCCTAAAGGGGCGATATGTTTGATCTCTGTCATGCAATGTAACCTTTGGAGGGAAGACAAGCAGCCACAGTGTGACTCCTCAGAGTGCCCTGCAGCTTTGAGCACAGCTCCTGCCTCTCTCTCCTGTGGCTGATGAGCAACAAGGAGCACAGGCATTTGTATGTGCAAGGGAACCACATTTAGACAACGATGTTTGCCATGACTAATGAGTCCTGGTAAACAGAAACCGGGAAGCAGGAAGTGTGGCCTGCACTACAGAAAATACCAGCACAGACAGTCTTTGCTCAGAACATTGGCTACGAGAATTGAGTTAGCATTTGGCATTTTCAACACCGGCTGTTTGATTTTCTTTACCGTTGTGGCAGCACATTCTGGAAAGGCAGTAAGCTCTAATATATTTGTTGTGTGAGCTCTGTGGGGTAGAGGCAGGGGATATAAATGTTTTGTTTTCTATTATAACTGTGGTGACAAGTTTCCAAATATCATATTTACTTTTGGCTCAGGACGGGAGAACCTGGTAGTAGTAAATGTCAGATGGTTCCCATAATATAACACTAGTGTAATTGTTCATTTTTTGTTGACTATTTAATGAATATCTGCTATATGACAGGTCTGGTGACAGCTTTGGTTTTTCTGGGTGCAAAGTACATTATTTTGCTCTAATGAAGCACATCCTTTTATGCACCTCTTTGCATGCATCATTCCTTATTGACAACTACATTTTCTTTCCTATATCACTTCTTCCAAACCACTATTCCCGAGTACCCTAAAACAGCTTAGGTGCCTCTGCTGTGCTCCCTGAAGCAGCTGTACTTTCCTCATGATTTCTCAGTCTGCCTGTTCCTTCGTTTTTCTTCTTCTCCCACTGGGTAGGAAACTATTGAAGGGTCTGGGCTGTGATTTTCACTATTTCCATTACTTAATTCAGTGTCTGAAGCGTAATATATGCTTATTAGATATATGTTGAATGAATACAGAACAAGGCCTTAAATAAATCTGAAAGTTCTTTTGTAGAATATTATGCAAAGTATAAAACCAGATATTTTTCTGAGCATGCAAAGTACTTGGTTGATCCAAAGGAGCCACAATTTAACTCAAAAATTCTCACATATTTTGCCCAGTGATTTTTGAATTTCTAGCATTTTCCAGGTTACCAACAATTTGCAAGCAAAGATGAGTATTTTAAAAATAGTATTAATATTAGAAAACTTCTTGAGTGCCAAAATGTAGGCAACACAATGAGGAGTAAGAACTGGGTGGCTGGAAAGATCCCTGAAAGAGGCTGGTGAAATATTTTAACCTATTTTGTTTTGAAGAAAAACCCTATCCTTTACCTCCTTCTCCTTTTTTTTTCTTCACATGTGTTCATTCATTTGGGAATTATCCAATGTCTGATTATTCCAACCGTCATATTCAAAAATTGGAATACAAAAATAAATGGCAAACACTCCCCAGGAAATACATGTTGCTAAACAGTTTTTAAAGGTTAACTTTGCCATTTAGCTAAACAGTTTAGTACAATGATTATATTCGGCAAAAGGGACAAAAAGCACCTTTATTTATGCATGTTTATCCTTCTTTCAAGCTACGTTTCTTTGCTAAATGTGAGGAAATGTTTGATGTTTAGGCCTCTAGGTCAGGTTAGCCATAGTTATGGGAAGTGGACTAGGAAAATTTTTACAAATTTCTTATATCTCATATAGGTTCACCGTCAAGTTTTGTGAGAATCTAAACACACTTATGATACGCCTTGAGTCCCCAGGTCAGAGGGAAAACCTGGATGCCCCACTACACCCAAAAGTGAGAAGTCCTTTTAGAAATAGTTTCTGAAAGGACTTCTATGACCAAAATAATATAACTGTGCTAAAAATCCTGTGGCATGATAAGAAACCCCTTGCCTAGAGGATTCTCAGCCACATTATTTAAAACTCAAAATGATTCTCCCTTCTCAGAACTAACCCTCAGTATCTGAATGTCTTCTCTGATACTTGTGATATACACATGGCCTTATGGAGTCAGTTACAGTTTTGACTGTTCCTGTCTGACTTCCTTGACTACATTATAAACTCTTTGAGGATAATAAAACTAACATTGATGAGAGTGAAAATTTATCGAAGGCTCTTTTGTGCCAAGTCGTATTCTAAGCACTTACATATTTTAATTCATTTGTGCTCTTTGCAGCAAGCTGTGAGTCAGGTCTTTCATCATTGTCTTCACTTTGGGTTGGAAACGGAGTCTGAGAAGACAGGTAGCTTCCCTCAGGCATGATTTGTAGCTGTGGTGCAGTAAGGTTCCGGCCAAGCAGTCTGACTGCAGACCCCAGACCCTTAGCTACTTGTTACATAACTTCTCTAGAACTCACATGGTTTACCACATGGTGATTTGCACATGGAGGGTGCTCCAAAAATATGAAAGCATTGATTTATCACACTATGTTCTAAATGTTTTCATAATTTTATCAAATTTCTACCTCTCTTTCTAGGTAGAAGATATAAGGCAATTACTATCTTAATATTTTTGGTGAGAGGCTAAATGGAGAGCAGGGATTATTTCAGGTACAACAGAGAATTTCAGGCCAAATCTTTCCTCATTTTCATCACACAAATTCATAGTGGCTGCATGTTCATCAGGTTCAGACACAGAGACATGTCTGGCTCCAAATTTGAGATTCATCAATTATATTTTCCTATCTCAAATGTATCTCATTTACCTGAGGCAATGTGGAATACATGACCTAGGAAATCTTTCTTTTCACCTGTTTAACAAATCCAAATTCCTTGGCTGCTTGTAATAGAGCATATAAAATACAATAACCCTGGAGTAAATACTTTCTTAATTCTTAGCTTTTTGCACCATCTTTCTGTTTTGCATATTTGTCACTTTCCTTGCTGTAAAACATGATTGAAACGATGCTTTTCACTAAAAAAAGATCCTCTTTCTATTTTTACCTTTTATCAAGCTATAAACCTTTAAATATTTTAAAATTGTGATTGTCTTTGCTTTCTCTAAGGGAACCTTTCTAATATAGACAACCAGTATCTTAAATGGTTAATTTTATCCTAAATTTTTAATTTTAAAAAATTCTTTCAAATACCTTATACAAAAAGGAAAGCTTATAAAAGATTTCTCATAGCTCCAGAATCAAATCAGCCAGTAATTTTGATTGTAGTTATTTCACACAGACCATCTTGTTAGCCAGCAGATACAGTGCTTGTAAATTCCTTGAGAACTGTGACAATCTAGTTGGAAGCTGAAGTAACTGGTGCACACTTATGTACATACACACATGCGCATATGATTGTCAGGTTATGGATCTTTCCATATCTATTTCACCCTCTAGATAAAGGCTGATTGAAATGTGTTTGTGGGGACTGGGTTGTAGTTTAGTGTTAGAGACCTGCTTAGACCACAGGGGGGCCCGTGTCTAATCCCCAGCACCAAAAAAATGTGTCATGAAAAAATTTTTTTAAATAGTCTTTATATGATAAGTATAAAACATGGCATCATGTGCTAACACTTTAGTAGAGTCAGGTTGGTGTACTTAATCAATATCACATGGCACAGAAGAAATCAAAGCAGATCTTACAACCCAAGACTATGAAAGAAAAAAGAAAAAGAGGAAGTATTTTATATCAAAGATGTCAAAATGAAGAGACAGGAAAATGGGGAAAGGATCTGAAAAGGGAAATGAGAATAGAGCGTAAGACTAGTGCTGGGAGTGAGCATGCAGGATTTCACGCAAGTGACGTGGCTGGGGGGACGGGGCGGGGCACGACAGACAATGGATGCCAGTGGTCACTAAAGCTCAGTGCTAGTGCTTTGAAGACAGAGAAGTCAGTGGAGCCCTAGAGTGGGCAACCTCTGCTAGAAGGGTCAGCTGCTCTTCACATCCCATCCATCCAGATCTTCAAGTTAATTTCTAAAAAGCAAAAGTTTCAGATGAAATGTTTAGCTCAACACACATTATTAACTAATCAGATGACATTTTACAATGTTTTATAGGCAAAAACCATGTCGGTTAAATCTAACCAGTAGGCTAGGCTACTTTCGACTCAAAGACTTCGAGCTTGCAACCTGGGGAACAGTGATTGGAATGAAAGAAACGTCTAAGTCTTCATTTAAATTGTGGCGCCATGCCTCTGTAGCTGAGATAAACTGTAATTCAACAAAACTTTTCTGCCCTGCATGATGGGGCTAAGTACTAGAGAAAATGTGCTGAGTTGATGGAGAAAACTAGAACCTTGCTACTCAGCTCATTGTTGTAGACCAGTGTCTTGAGCATCTCCTAGGAGCTGGCTTGGAGACTTACCTCAGCCTGCACCCAGTCTTCTGATGCAGAAACTGCATTTTAACATCTTCACGTGATTGTGCACATTAATATTTGAAGAGCACCCAACTTAATGTACTTAATGTTCTTGGATTTAAATAGCCCCTTTATAACAAAGCATGGAGCAGAAGTTTGTAAAGGTAGCAAAATTTCAGGGAATCTTTATGGTTACCAGTGGAACATGAAATGAGAAAAGGTCCACTCTTGCTGATGCTTGAACAGAGCAGTTAATTTGGTAATGTTGAGACATTTAATAATGCATTCACAGTATTAAGTTCTTTACAAGAACTTGGTGAGCCAAGTACAAGACTCAACCCGGGTAATGCATTTATTTGGTAATCAGTAAATTACCTTATATAGTCAGTAAGTTGTTTAATTCTGGACAACTGTTAAGATCATTTGCTTTCACGTGTTTTTTTCAATATTGTGCTCAGCCTCAAGTATAAATTGAATAGAGTGACCTTTTGGTACTCTATGAAATTGACTGCATTTCCTAAGATTCTGTGGTTTCACTTACCATAAATTTTTGATATTGGGTCCACAGCCATTACATTGGCCCCAGCATAATGATATCTTGTCATTGTTTTTGATAACACAGTCAGCAGCAGTACAATGTGTTGTTACTAATATGTATGAGAGCGTGCGTGTGTGCATGCATGCGTGTGTGTGTGTGTGTGTGTGTGTGTGTGTGTGTTTCCAATCAGAGAGAGGTTCATGATGTCAGGTACACAAACAATATGCTGTTTACCTAAATCAAATCTAATCATTGAGTGGATTGCAAATTTTGAGTAATTTTTGGCCCAATGATGGAAATTGTGTTCTAGGTTGCTCGCTGGATCTTGAATTTGTGAGATGGATAAGTCAATTAGCGGTTCTTCAGTTTATTAGCAACTTAATTGTCAGAATGTAATGAAACTTCTGAACTGCAACAACTCATTAGAAGCAATGAAACATGTGACTTTTTTCTAGAAAACTTTTCAGTGAGCTGTTTGTCCCCCAAAGAGATCTTGAAAATAAAATTAACAATTAGGTTTAAATTTATACCTGCAAAAGTATAAGGACTTTAAATTCTGCCACAGGAAAAATGCTTGGAAAATGTTGGGGGTCCTTTAGAAGAAAGAAACTTGGGTTCAAATTCCCACTGTGCCACAGATTACCTAACCGTCATCTTCTTGAGTTACTTCTTTTCTTCAAGCCTCAGTCTCCTCTCCTGTAAAATGGTGATATAATAGTCATTTCAGAAGAATTATTATGCAGGTAAAAGGAAATAGTGCTTAAGGATGTCCCTAGCACATAGCAAGTTTAGTCATGACTGCTGTTGTGACTTTTTTTGTCAGCCTAGATGTTTTTCTTCTCTTGCTTTTATCTTGAAATGAGTTCTATTTAATTTTTTAAGACTAAAGGTAGACTCATTAAAAAGCGTGTAGCCTGTCATATTATTTACTTGTCAGGAGGTTGTATCTTTGTATCTTGCTGTAATGCTTGTGCTTTGTATATATTGATGGTTTCTGCCAAATCAGGAATTCACTTTTTAGTTCCCTAGTAGATTAGGGTTATTTTTATTTGGCCTTTATGGCAATTATTACTGATGACTGTCGCAGGAGCTCAAAGGGAAATCTTGTTTTCCTTATAATGCTTTATTATAGCTACAGGTCCCCAAGAAAGTCTGAGCAATGTTTAGGAATAAAGAGCTTTTGAAGAGTTGTGAGTGGTGATTAAAACTTTAATTCATATTTCAAAGACAGTAATTATTTTCTGAAGTTCACAGCCCAAAAGAACAGTATAATATGAAAAGAGTATTTCATTTCCAGCTAAAAATGAGAATAACATTATGGGTTTTTCTATTCACCTCTAATTCCAGTTTTTGATTTTCATTTTCCTTTTTCTGCATATTTTTACTTTTTAGCCTATCTCTACCTTCATTCGCCATGTAAGTAATTATATTACTCTGTAGACCAGTGAATATGGGTTAGCTACGATGCTGTAAACTTCATGCGGATAGGGAGATACCTGAGATTCCTGCTAACCAAGAATATTTTCTAAATCTACAAATGAGTAATTATGGCCTCTTTTCTTTTTTCTTTTATTGAGACAAAATATCTGTGTATATTTATGGGCACAGTATGATAGTTCAATACATGTACACAATATATAATGATAAATCATTTCTTCAGTATAATAAAGAATTTAATAAAACGTCTACTATGCTTACCAAAGAGACTTTTTTCACTAGTCTTATTTTTAAATTAGATAAATTGTTTCTTCCTCTATCCTCAAATGCAGTAAATTTTCATATATAACCCCTGTTTATATTTCCTATAACTCAGTGGATCTTGGATTTTTTTAAAAATGATATTTAGTCCTAGTTCAGCTATTCCAAGTTGAAGGCAGTATCTGCAAGCCTTTAACCGGATATACTATACCCAATTCATAAAGACTGGGATAGAGATCATCTTAGGTAATAGATTGATTTCTTAAGTCATATAGTTTCCTGGGGTTACTTTTTAAGTTTTACTCTTGTATTGTCACTGTAACATTTTGAAAATTATTTTAATAAGGAACATCATTACCAAAATAGCAGGAAATATTTATATGGCATTTTATAGTGTTTTATGCCCAATATCTCACTTAATTAACACAATGTAATGAAACATCTATCTCCACTTTTACAGTTGATAATGCTGAGACTGAAGGTCCAAAATGCCTTCACGAAAGACATAGGCCTGTATGTGATAAAATTAAATCTCAAATCCTATTCTTCTAGGGCAAAAATTATTCACAGTGCACATAATACTGATAGGAAGAGCAGAAAAATGAGATGCACTGGATTAATTTTTCAGGAATATTTCATATGGTTCCAGGAACAAATTGAGTGACACTTGATGCTATAATGACATTGAAATATTTTGCTATTAATCGCTAAAGCCTGACGTTTTCATGTGGTGCCTGGCAGTGAAGGGATCTACTCCAAGGCCATCCCAATGTGATAGCATCAAATCCCTCAACCCTGGTGTTATTCCAACCCTATGACCGTTGATTTCACCTGGGCCATAAGGACTCTGGACTAGTGAGTGGGAGAGCTTCATAGTGTCTCCTCTGCTTCTGTGGCTTTGCGGTAAAGTCTCAGACAAACACCGATATTGATTTTTACAAGTTGTCATAGTCTACTTTGCTGTTGTGAAGTGCTGTGAGAAATACATTTAAGTATTCAGCTATATAAGTATAGAAAAATTCAGTGAATATTTTTGAATGGTTTTTTCTGAAAAGCATGATTCTGAGTACTACATTTTAATATAATTCTTGTTATTTTGTTTTTCTTACATCTAATAATTAAGATAGCCATGCTACCTTCTTACAGATGAGAAAATGAAGACTCAAGGAAGGTTAATCCAAAGCCAGGTCCATAAGGTTGAGTCAACCTGGACTGACTTTGGTTAAATATTTAATCACACTTTAGATTTTCTCTGACCCCTCTTCTCCCATGCTAGAAACACAAGCATACAGCTTGAACTTTATTTTAATGTTTTAAATTTGTAAGTACAAACATGATACTTATTGAAAGATTAGAAGGCAAAGTGATTTAACTTAAAGTCTTCTGAAGTTTCATTTCTCGAACATGTTGACATTTATTTTTTCAAATGTTTCTTAGTATACATACCCAGATCATGGTATGTACATTTGCTTACTTCCTGATTGACTTAATAATATTGAATGGGCATGATTCATTTTAAGAAATACTTACCTAGATCATCATCTTCATTGATGTAAAACATTTCAACATACGCATTCCCCTGGATATCTGTTTATTCTTACATACGTGCTTGCATGGCCTGCCTGGCCTATGACCGAAGGCAACGCTAGTGTGGTCTGTGATGGCATTTTTAATAAAGGGATTAGTGTGATGTTGGTGTCCATGGTAAGGAGGCTCTTACTTGTGTGTGTTCCTGTCACACCAAAGAGTGCTGCTATTCAGTGGACTTCTAAGTACTAAAGTAAGGTCTGGGTAGATAATTGAGGGGAACTGGATCTCAGGAGATGAAGCATCCACATTTCATGGAACAAGTGAGGGAGTGTGGGCATCTCAAAGTGGGTCAGCTGGTCCTTACTGCTGGGCCAGCCTTCTCTGCTTCAACTGAGAAATAGATCAGAGCATATGTTTTCACCTTTCCTCAAAGATGCCTTCTCAGTCCTGACATCCCACCTGAGGAGTTTTTAAAAATATCAATTCCAATCTCCAAAGATTCTGTCCAAGCGTAAACACTTTTTTCACTGCACACATGATTCTATTATGTACCCAATGTTGAGAGTTACTGCTTTGTAGGCATCTTTCCTTTTTTAAATAAAAGATAGTCAACAGGAAACTTCTTTGAGTCAAATTTTTGTACTACTAATTATGTTTTCAATAGCTTTAAAGATTTAAGTGTTGCTAAGTTATCTCAGTATGAAATCTTTTCTAAGAAAGATTTCACATTCACATTCTGCTTTAGTAAATAAACATGATTTTTTAAATGTTTGGCTTTCTTAACTACAAGTAGAGTTCTTATTGCTTTATTTGTTCATTTATTCCTCGCAGTTGTTTTTTAGGTTTAGAGGTAATTTATTTTGTCAGCCATCTCTCTTCCTCTGCTAGAATAAGCTCTCTGAGGGCAAGAAATCTTTAATTATTTTGTTCACTGCTCTATCTCCAGTGTCAAGAATGCCTGGTTTAGAGTAAGTACTCAATAAATATTTCTTAATATTTTTGACACTCATTTTGATGCATGGATCCTGATTCCTATTCCCAAGAAATTTAGGATCTATTGGAAAACATGTATTTAAAAATTGATAATTACAGTCCACTATTTACTTAGAACTTAATATAGCAGAATTTTACATTTACAATATTTTAAACTATGCTGAAGTTTATAGAAAGGAAATGGCAAGTGCAAGAGAAAAATACTTCGCTATTATTTTCTTTTATTCTCCTGGGAAGCAACGTGGTATATTAGCAAACTAAAGCTCATTGACCCAGAACAAACGCACACTTACATCAGCAAATGACAGACTTTGAAAAGCCTGTTTAACCCTTTGGGTGTCTGCTTTCTCATTTCCAGTATCATATCACTAGATAAGTTGACTCTTTGTAGCTATAATTATTCAGATTTTCCATGTCACTACATCCTGTCATTATGTGAGCCATTAAATGGCAAGTCATTAAATCATTTGTTTTCTTCTTTTGTTGTTCTGTAATTCTGAAATTTTTGTCCAGATTGATTTGTCCCTGTCTTGTATTCCCTGTCCTGTTACAGGGGTCTGTACTTTTTAAATCCCGTTGTCAAACTCACGTTTAAAAAATGCCCCCTTTGGTGTTATCAGCCACTTTGTCCAATCTGTTGTCACATGGTCTTTTACTTTGCATGTTTACCACATGTGCATACAGATCAGTGTTCATCATGAATGAGTTTGCCTTCAGAACTGATCTGGTGTAGAATAAAGATTTTTCATGAAAGGTGCACTCGGTCTGGCATTAGAAGAAGCTCAGTTTCTAATTCCCAGGAGATTGCAAACTCACTTTGATGCTTAGGGAGCCTAAATGCATATAGAAGTCGTAGATGGAAAGTCAGTGTGAAAATGAACCCTTTGCATTGCATTTATTCAGCAAGTAGCTATTGACAACCCATCGCTCTGTGCAGAACACTTTAGTGGACATGAAAGTGGCTCAAGGAATCTGAGGTCCAACCTCAGGCTCTAAGTGGCTCCTGCTCTCCTGGAGAAGGGCCAGGGAAGGCACAGAGGATTACCAGAAAGAACACTTGGATTTCCTTTACCCTACATGGCTCCACTGAGAGGATAGCCTTGCCTCTGAAGAGCTCCCAACCACCTTGAGATAATGTTCTTATTCTGGTGCTACTGCCAGCATATTGCAGTAATCAGAGCACTCGACATTGCCTGTGTCTCAGTATACCCTACCTGCAATACCATACAGAGCCAGGTGCCAAAGATCCGCAGCTGCACAATTTTACACATATCTCCTGGTGCTAAGTCTTTATGAACAAATAGCATTGACCTTTATGATGATGCTTTCTAAGCACTTCTTTTAGGCAGAAAATGTATTATCATGTAGAGAATTTATTAGTTGTAATAGGAAAGTATTAAACCTTGCTTACATAGTCAGTTTAAAAAATACTGCTTATATTTAATAGAGTCTGCTAATTTGCTACAATAAAGCCTGTGCATTACTTACAGGGGCTTTATTTCTGTAGTTCTGTTGCTGATGTTCCAACAGATTAGTGCTCATCTGTAGGGTTGCTGAAATGTTTTGACTATGCCCCCTTCCTATGTATACCTAAATGTAAACTATGAAAAATTAATTTCATACTAATTGCAAGTTTCTATATAACCTTTAAATTTGCTTTTACTCTTTTTTCTACTAAGGACATTACTTTTTCAGCTCTTATGGCTTGCTGCTTCAAATGTCATCTCTCTATAAACAGACACACAGATACACAGACATACACACATATGCATATTTGAAGTTATTAATGGACCTTAAGTATGTATTTTGTATTCTGTCTGCATATATAGATGTGTATTACACATACATGATATAATATCTATCTATGTAACCTATACATGCATCTATGTGTTCTATCCATTCACCTATCTATATTTGGCAACAGCTGATTTGCCTATTGTCTGCCATCGTCTCTTAGTCAGAATAAAATATGTTTTGAGAGAACAGATCTTTGCATAGAGTAGGCACTAAGATATATGTAATCAATAATATATACATTTGTTTGTAAGAATGCATGGAAATATAAGTCTGCATGCTTGTGCACAAATAAAGGGTGTGTAAAATATAGATATCACAATTGGATATAGTATGGATGTCAGATTATCACTCCCTGTATCAACCTTGCAAGTAACTGGTTGACGCTTGTCTTGATACAAACTGTATGGATTTCTGAGCATTCATAGTTAATAGTTTTGATTTCACACTTATAATTTCCATACTGTGTAAGTATATCATGTAGAATATTTTTCTTTTTCTCCTTAATTTGCTCATATTCTATCCCTACCTTTCCCTATCAACATTAAGTTTTACCTCCATTATAAAATCTTTGTCAATAAATCCATTATTTTGATTCACTTATTTTGAAATAAATTTAGTGCATGAAGATAATGAACATAGTTCCTCAGTCTCTACCACACACTGTAAGAGTTTCATGGATTAGCTCAGCTGACTCTCAAAATAACAGTATAATGTATGTGTTGTAACACATTTCTTAGCTATGAAGCCTGAGATTCAGAGATATTAAGTGACTTGCTGAAGGTCACATACTCTGTAAGTGATGGGCTCAGGTTTCAAAATCAGGCAATTTAATTTCTTTTTTAAATCATTTTTAGTTTTATTGATGCAATTTAGATTTACATAATGATCACATTCATCATAGGGAATTTGTACCTTTACATGATGCATCTTGATTCCTTTTTCTCCCATTGCCCTCCCTCCCCTCCCTTTAAGCCTTCTTCCCCTTCCTTATTTACAAAAGCCCCGTTTCCATTTTTTCCTTCTTTTCTCATTTTTTTCCTTAGGCAATTTAATTTCAAAGTCTATATTTTCCTTCATTTCCTCTTTCATAAGAATACAAAGATATTATAAGGCCTCGATACTCTAGGATGGATAATGGGGGATGGATATTAACAAAATATATTATACACATTGAACCCACCTAAAAATGTGACACTAGGGAGAAGAGTGAGGCAAGAGAGTTAACTGGGGGATGAAAATGACCAAAGTATGATGTGTACATGTACAGATCTTCCAAAATAGCACTGAGCAGGAAATTCTATAACCAATAAAAAAGTGGAAAAAAATCCTTAGGAAGTGTAGTGCATTAGTCTGTTTTCCATTGCTGTAATAAAATACCTGAGGCTGGATATAAAGAAATGAGTTTAATTTAGCTCACAATTCTGAAGGTTCAGGGCATGGTACCAACCTTTGTACTAGGCTGTAGGGAGGAATTCCTGGGCTGAATCACATGGTAGATGGCATCACGATAGTAGTGTGTGTGAAAGGGAGAAAGTACATTGTAAGACAGAAATCCACAGTGATTCAGGAGTTAGGCTCGCACTTTTATAGCTACCATCTCACAAGAACTAAACAGGATCCCATGAAATCACTCTTACTCCCTCCTGAGGGCCCACCCCCAATGACCTACAGACTTCTACTAGGCCTCATCTCTTAAAGATCCCACACCCTCTTAACATTGTCATACTGGGGAGCAAGCTTCCCGCACATGGACCCTAGAGGAACAAAACACACCCAGACCATAGCATCTAGAAATGTTTAGGAACTCTGTTAAAGAACATAGAGGAAAGCTAATCAGAATCATGCTGTAAGGATAATCTTTAAGAACATAATCACATTAATAGAAGGTATTGTGAATAGGAACTCACATAGAATAAATAAAAATATTAATTTCCATGAAGAATTGTGTATGTGCCTGTGTGTGTGTGTGTGTTATTAGATGAATCTGGCATTATAAGTCTAGAATTGTATGTTCCAACTTGATTTATACACACTCAGCAGCCACAAAACAGCAAATCACTCAAACTTGGTTGATTAGCAGAGTCACTTGGGCTGCAAATCAGAATTGCAGAATCCTGGATTGTTCCTCTAGGGCAGTCATTCTCATGTAAGAGCAGTTTGCCTCTAGGGGATGTTTGGCAATACCTGGAGACATTTTCAACTGTCGTAACTGTGGCAGTACTACTGGCATCTAATGTGTAGAGACCAGGGATACTGTTAATCACCCTAAAATGCACAGGACTTCCCCCACAACAAAGAATCATCTAGCTCAAACTGTCAACAGTGCTGTACTCAAGAAGCTATGGCTTGGTGATTTTGGTTTAGTGGTTCTTAATGGGGCACAGAGATGTGCATTTCCATCTAGGGACAAAAGTTGTTCTGACAGAGGATTTCAAAGCTTGAAGATATAAATATGAACTGGATTTGTTGAAAATACTTTGTAGAAGAGAATATGCTTAAAGTAGGCCTTGAGGTGGGTATAGTATATGAATAAATGAAGGAAAGGGTATGAATATTCTAATAGATCCAGTCACACCCACGGGAACCAAAGATAGCCTATGAAGTAACATGGGCCAGCAATAAATTATGAAGAATTTCAAACAACCACCTCTACATGGAAGATATACTCTGCTGCATGGAATAAGACTTCATCTTCCCGGTTAATTTGTGTCTGTTGATGTAACTGATATGTCTTCTTTACTCACATTGCCTGGTCTAATTTGAAGACAGATTGAAATAAGCTGTGATTACTCTTATTTTGTTCTAATAATCTCTTCCATAAAATTTTAATACATAAAGAAAGGGAGTGAAAGCATTATTTTATCAGATCTATCTGGTTTGATATCAAACTCTGCTTCTCATTAGCCACAGGATTTGAGGTATTAATTGCATTAATGGATAGTTTAAATGAAATAATGAATATCTATGAATTAACTCAGCATCAGGCACATATGAGGGGAAATCAAAATATACCTTATTCATCATATCTGACACTGTGTCATTTTTGGCTTGTCCCAAAGTCAAAATGATGATGGACGGTAAATGTTTTGAACCTATTCAGGACATTGAAATAGTCATAATCCACCTAAATACAGTGGACCCTCAAGTCACAATTGGCCTGACATATGAACAACTTGGGCTAATTAGGTTAATGGAAAATTCATCTGTCTCTTGTTATCTATAGTGTATACCCAGGTAAACATCCAGATCTCAGCTGTTTTGACTTACAACCAACTTGAGTTACAACCAGCCCTCAGGAACTGATTGGTTTCATAAGTCAATGGTCCACTGTATGCTTGCACAAGAGGATTTCCAGAACTGGTTCAGAAAGTGGCAACAAGGGGAGGATAAGTGTATTCGATTCAAGGAGGAGTAACTTGAGGGGATTACAGGCAGTGTGTCTTTTATTTAATAAATATTTTTAAATTTAAATGGTCACTATAAATTTTGATCTCATGTCATCAGGAACACTCAGTAAAATTACACTGTTATCACACTGTTATTTTTAAAGTTAAAATAACATTTACCTGAGAGAATTATGACATTATTTAAATGAACAGAAATAAATTAAAGTTTGGGTTTGAGACAATCATCAGTATGTTATGATCAATCTTAATAACTGGTTATTTCATAACTTGTTTTGACCAAAGAGGATTGAGAAAATCCTTTTTTATAGAAGTGAGTAGCTGTAAATGGTAAAGGTAAATTATAGATCTTAAACTTCTCACTCTCACTTTTTAAGATTTTTCCCCTAAATTTAACACAAAATGATTCTGTTGTGTTGGTTTGTGCAGTAGTGATCTCCACTCTGTTCATGATAAAATAAACAACACATTTGAGTGAGCATGTTGCTTTGCAAAAATAGTTATGTTGGTATTTAAATACAATTATATGGACACTCAAAATCTGTAGAACAATATTCACAATCAATTCTTCCAGCAACTGTACTAATGGTATTCATGCCCGAGGTTCCATAGAACAGTTTTAAAACTCATGGTTAGGATTAAAATGTATTCCTTGCTTGCAGATGAGTGTGCTCAGTGGCGAAGCGGCTCATCCTGGTCTTGATCAAGTGCATCAATTGCTTTCCCTTGATTAGTGAGCTGAGGCTCCTGCATGGGTAGATAGTAAATTTATCTGGTGTGATTTTATCTTCACAAAACCTCCTTGGCTCTTCCAAGATGGCGCAAATTGCCTGCTTGATGATGTTTTCCAATATCCTCCCAAGCAACAGAATCGGAGTGGATTAATCTCTGCCTTTACAAGACCCACCCAAATCCCACACAAAAGATGAGTGTTACAGTTACTTTTATATTTTCAGAGCCCAAGGGATAATTTCAGAATTAGAATTCAGAATCCCACTAAGAATGTATTGGCTGCTTGCCTGGCCTATTAACTGGCATATGTGAAATGAATGCCAGCTAAGTTTAACTCATAGTCTAAAATAAACATTGCTAAAAGCATAAATATGCTGGGGTAAGTGGAGGTGGGAATCAGAGAAAACAACGAAAGAAAAATAAAAGGTACATTATATTCTTTGGACATTTTAGTTGTTTTTCATTTTAGATAAGCATCTACTATTATGCCAAGTATCCTTTTTGTTTTTTGTTTTGTTTTCCAGTGCTAGAGATCAAATCCAGGGCCTCACACATGTATGCTACGCAACCCCTCTACAACTGAGCTACAGCCTCAGCCCTGCAATTAAGTATCTGAACAATAAGCAAACAGGTCAAAGAGAGTTTTCATTTATGATAATCTATGAACAAGAGAAATCGCTATACCATATACAGCGCTATAGAAAATAAGTGCCAAGAAAAAAAATAAATTAGGGAAAGTAGACAGGATGTGTCCAGAGTGTAGGGAAGGTCTCACTGAGAAGGTGATATTCAGTATTTGAAATCATCGGGGAATGGAGAGGAATCCCTGCGATCATCTGGCAGAAGACAGAAGACCCTTTGGGCAGAAGGAGAAAGGTCTTGGAGAAGGAGGATGCCGAACATTTTAATCCACCAGTGAGAAGGTCAGAGAGGTTGGAAAGGACTTTAGCAGGTGAATGGATAGTGACAGGGATGGATGCTGTCACAGTGGAGGGCAGCCATACACTGGAGGTAGCCAGATAGCTCCAGTTAAACTCTGAGTAGTCGATTGACTCTCAAAAGTGTACAATTTGGTGAAACACTATGTGGGCTACTTGGTCACTCTTACGATTTTGGCTTTTACTCTTAGAGATATAAGAATCCATGGCGGCAAAGTCAGAGGAGGAACAAGACACAGCTTAAGATCATCAATTCATTTAGTTTTCTGTGTTGAGATTGGAGTGTGATTTGAGCATGCAAGAAGCAAGTTTCTTACACTTGAGGATGAATGGAATGCCTTGCTGGCTTTTCTCAGGTCTATTAAATCTCCGGTTCAGGGGCACAACTCAGTGACTTCCTCTTCCCCCTGTTAGAAATAGACAAATAATCTTTTTGCTTCCCCAATAGCTCATCTTGCCTATAAAAACCAGGATTATTTAGGCCTTTCTATTGAACATCTATTTATACTTTGGTTCATAAACCCTCTCCAGATAATAAATTTCATATATTCAGTACATGTTTATTAACTCATGAATGTGTGATGTAAGCTAATAAGTAAGCATGGAGTCTAACTACAGGTGTGAAAATAAATTTTATGCCTACCTAAATAGGAGCATACACATTCCTTGGAATTAAATGGATTCCCACAGGTCTAAACATAGGTGTAGAAAATTCTTCAGTTTTGCTTATATTTTGTTTCCACATGATTTTTATTTTATCTTTGCAGGACTTATCCTCAGTTGTTGATCATTGCCTTCTTAAGTTACAATGGATTACTGGGAGGAAGAATTCATGTACTGACTATATAATTTTGTGTAGTTAGCTAAAATTGAGTTGTGAGAGTAGGCTCCAAGAACTAATATATATATATATATATATATATATATATATATATGTATGCACATATTCTGCTTTAAATATATGTACTTGATATATAAACTTGTGGATTCTAGGGGGAGGTATGTATAGACACGTAGTATACATACACAATATTGTAAGTAGTCTGCGTGTCCATGACAAGGTAGCCAGATGGTGAATTAAAATTTGTATTCTTTCTATTAGACCCTAAACTCTAGCAACTTTAGCATCCAACAAGACTCATAGCAATAAGGAAACTCTCAGGTCATTTGCCAGAAATGAATAGACACAAAAGTATTTTATAATGTGTGATGTGAAGTAAAGTTGTCTTTATTATGGTAATTACTTTCTGTTACACACACATGCTTAAGATTTCTTAATTCATTTTAAAAATTTTACTTTCAAGTGCCCATCCCTTCATCGAAGCGCCATATTCCACATGCTACACATACGGATTAGTGGATTACTTTAGGGACTCCTCCTATTGAATGGGGTGGGAGCTGGGAACCTTCAATGTCGGGACACCAGCCACATTTAGTTCAGTGTGTGAGAAGGTAGGTAGACACATAGTGACCACACTTGCATGTAGAAAAGCAAGAAAAACCATCATGGATTATAGACAATATAAACAGAGAGAGAAAGAAAGTTATTTTAAAATGGTGTTCAAAATATTTAACAGCTTCTTTTACAAAGGCTCAGACCACTCAGGGTGGAAATGTGCAATAAACAATCAGGGATCTAATGTCTGTCCTGATTTTATTAGTTTAATAACAAAAAGCTAAAGGCCTCAAATTCTATTTCAGTGGTTTGTTCTGGGTTGTTATCTTTTAATTTCATTTCAAAAAAGCCTCTTAGGTTTTCATTTTGATTTCTGCTTCCTGTGAATTTTTGAATCAAATGTACACAATTAAATGCAAAATTTATGCATGCAAACACTTTTTTCAATTTGTACATGAAACATAGGAGGAAGTCCAGAACTTTATGTATAGAGATTCAGGAAAGGAGCACCTATGATCAATCATATTCCTTATTTGAACCTCTAAGTTTATCATAAAAGTTGCTTCTCCATTTAGTTATTTGAACTCCTGGTGGGGACCAGTGAAACAAATAATCCAAAATAGTGGATAATCCAAAAAATGTCATTTATATTTGGCTTTGGAATATACTACCAGATGTTGCTCTAGCAGATTTCCCTTCCTAATTAGGTCTCACTTAAAGTAGAAGTTAATTTTGTCTTCATTAGCTGTTTCCAAATCAGCAGGATGGGGCAAGGAGGAATCCCAGAGCATGCTGGGTATTTTGGGGGAGCTGGCCCTCAGCTCAGAGTTGGTGGTAGATCATGCTCAAAGAATGAAGTTCAAAAGTGGGTAATCAAGATGATGGGCATATACACTGAAAATATTTATGAACACGGTCTTGAAGTGTTCTCAGGCTTTGTCAACTCTTTTTTTTATCCTATTAATAATGAGTAGGAAAAAATTCCATAAATGAATTAGGCAAAAATATCATGACACTTTTTACAGAAAAAGTAGAGGCTAAGTGATTTCTTACACCGATTGATCGCTTGGTAAACAGTATATAAGAAATTGAAACTGATTAATGAATGATAAGAAGACCCCTCTGTTTCCTTCTTATTGATGATTTGAATAATGAGGAAACAAGAATTCTCCTGGCCTAATTCGCATTAAGAGAGCTAAGATAATGAAGCTGTGATTAAATGGCTATTAAACTATTTTTATCAAACAGAGATCAAGCAAGGGTGAGAATCTGGGGATGCAGAGTGTAATTGCAATTCTACAAGATGAAAAACCTTACTATCATAAGCAGGACATGGTCCTTCCATAATAGCCTGCATTTAGAAGTCTGTGGGATACCACATGCAGTCTTCACTCTGTGGTTCTCCCTTTGGGTGTCTCTTAGCATCCTGTTAGAGTCCCTCTTCTCCTTGAGTTAGTGGATTTATTCACTCTCTGGAGTGTGCAATTGGGTGAGCTAACAGTACTATCTTCTCCACTTCATTGAACCAGTTGGAAGATCTTTTTGTCAGCAGCTCACAAAGAAGGAAAGGCCCAGATACCATATACCTGGTCCAGAATTTTAATATGGAGGTGACCCTGAGCATGGGAAGGGGCACACTCTACCTGTGCCATTTGAAATGTCAGACTTAGTTCAGGCTACATAGGGACACAGCAATCCCAAAGGGCAGTGACAGCCTCCAAATGAATTGTTCTAAAGTATCTTTTATTAAAAATGTGGCATAGCTTAGAAATTTGGGGTTGTTGGTACAAATGCCTGTATATTATCTCTTCCTGGAAATTCTTTACACCTGGAATGAGGTTTTATAGATGTGTCTTCTTTCCTTGTGGAGACACCATGGAGAGTGAAGTTTTTCGGGCACCCAGACCTTTATTTGGGTCACAAAAATAGCAGCAGAATCCCATTATCTTGTGAGGACCCAATGTTATTACCCCCCCCCACCACCACCACCACTATAGGAAATGTTGCTTGGTAGGGAAGCAGCTCCACTGTGGAAATGCCTGTAAGCCAGTCTTCTTTTACCTTCTCCCACATCCAAGACAGAACCTAGTTTGTGTAGATCTCTACAGAGTTGGATCTTTCTTTCTTCTCTTTACTCTAAACCTCTCAGCTTTGCTTTCGTTTCTCTCTTCCTTTATTTTTAACTATAGATGGACATAAGAAATGTATTCTTGTAAAACAGTAATTCCAACAATTAAAGAACAGCACCTGAGCCCAGTCTTTGAAAGGTTATCTTGCAATGTCATTTTACTGACTAATAATGTGTTTCCATACCTTGTCACTTGTGAACAGATATGTGTTCATAGGCCAGTGTACTTCATCTGCAGCAACTTTGATTTATTTGCTTTATAAATTGGGACGGAAGCAATAATGGAAAGTGACATTAATTGTTTAACAGAGTCCTCTTTGTCACATCCATTGCCTTTTGTGGGGCGTGTGATTGTTGAAACTCATATGAAACTAATTGAAATTGCTACAGTAAGGGGCAGTGTCCACTCAACTTTACATGTATAAATATTTGTTGAGCTTTGATGCAAAAGTGTCATCGGTAAACATCAAGCTTTCTTCCCAAACTTCCATGATTAAAGAAAACACAAATACTTCAAATAATAGCATATTTTTCTTCCATAATTCAAGAAGAACTTTACTAAAATCAGTGATTTTTAACACCTTTCTGAGTTATTCACATAAAGGATGATAATAAAAAATATTTTAATAAATAATCATTTTAAGTGGACACTGTAATAGTGAATACAGTTCTACCGATACATGCTGGTTGAATGCTGTCTCTCCCTGCACACATATTCCAATGCACATGCACATAAACACGCACACATAAACATGCACACACTGTACCAATTTCCTATCCCACAAATACTTCCCTCCCATTGTGGTTCCAGTAGAAAGGAGAATTAAAGTGGTTGGTGGTTTAATCAGATCTTGTAAATTAATTATGACATTATCAAGCTCCAATATTTCTGCCCTTGTATTTGGTATATATTCACTCAGGCTTATTAAAGAAATTGGAGAAAACTAGTGTTTAAGTGTTCTTTTTCATTTTGACTTGATTGGAATTATCTTAGTTTGTTGACACAAGGGATAGAGCTAAGGCACTATTGTATTATGTGATTTAAAGCAAATAGCAGCTTATACTATTGCTGGAAAGCCAAACACAAAATTTAAATCAGGGTAAACAAAATTACTCATTTATTGGTAAACATTCATAAGTATTTTTCTTGAACTGTTTTTGAACCTCAGCGAGAGAAACTTTTTTGAAAAATGAGTTACCTGGAAAAATGTTCAACTTACTGGAAGTATGTATATGTGTTCATGTGTAGGTATTTGAGATCTTTTCAAAGATTATTTTATTGATGAATATAATGATACTCATCGTAAGGCAAATCTCATGATTTTGAGGTGATTTAAAATATATATACATTTCATTTAAACAAAATTTTATTCACAAGAGATTAATAACCTGAATTGTGTTTTTGGCATGCCGGGGAACTAAAGAGGGGGTGACTGGAATTTTTGGATGCCAGATTATGACCCTGAGCATAAAATAAGAGAAACTCTTTTTACTCTTGTTATTAGGATTCCATGGATAGGGTTCAGAAGAATTGAAGCTTGGAGGTATTCAATAGGCTTTTGTTACTGAATTGTGCTGTTTAGAATTTAATGAATTAGTCTGTGTGCAGAAGTAAATGCGCCATTTTGAAATGAACAACTCCCACTTCGGGTTAGGATTCACCTCTGTGTTAGTCTACACCTTCATCCCATCGTCAGGCCACGTGTACCCCATCTAGTTGACTCAGGATCTCATATTAGAGGCAATAGGGAGATACATTATGCAAATGCAAAAAATGCCAGTCCACTGGCAGTCAGTACAAATGGCCCTTCTTGGCCTCTTGAATCACAAAGAAAAAGAAGTCTATAGTTTTATTCCTGCATAGAGACTGATCAGTAATGAGGGAAACAATTTTTGTGTGAAAGTAGAATGTATACGTGATAAAGCCCTGCCTAATTTCTCTAGTAATACAATTTGATTTTCTGATTAGCTGTCTTATTCTGTGATTCTTGTAATTTTGTCAGGTCAATTAACTGGAGTTCAGTGCTAGAGAGACAGGCAGTGTGGGCACTGCTGGATTCATTAGATGTCAGCAGCTTAGGTGCATTTTGTAATAGAATCTGTGTGGGATAATTTAGCCCATATTGTTAATGTCATAATATACAGAATTTAAAAAAGGAATTTGGAAGCAGGTCAATTTGGGCAAATAATGCGAAATGCTAAAAAGAAAAAGAAAGCGATCTGAACAGTATGCATTGTTGGCAATATATGCAGATCAATGAATTACTCAGCAAGTAATCATTGACTATCTTTCTATACCGTGTGCCAAACACTGGCCCTGACTGTCTGGGTACGTAAGCATTAGTTTGGGAGTCTTTGAGTGTTTTTGTAGAGTACTGAAAATAGTATTATCTTTTATAATGAATTGTTTACAGGTTCTTTCTACCAGGAGGTTCTTGGAGGGATACAGTTTTGTCTTATATCTTTTAATATCACCAACCTTTGATGATATTAGCATGGAGCAAGTTCCAGAGTTTCTGAAAAATTGTTAGTCAAACTAAAGAATTCAAGAGAAGTAGCAGTTTTGTTGTGAAAGGTCCAGATTTTAGGTTTTGGATATGAAGGAGGTATTATAAAGTAGAGATATCCAATGGGCAAGTATAGAGATTTATAACTAAGGTTGAAAGAGGTGTCAGGGAAAGAAATAAATGATGTTGGAGTGTTCAATAATGAGATTATAATTGAATTCACGAAAGTCTTCAGATTCTCTTAAGTTTCTGGTGTTGTTCCATTGGAAGTTTATCTAAACTTTTTAGGGCGTATGCTGTGCAGGAGATCTAAACACTGTATATCAAGAGTAAGTAGAAGTTCATTAAGATTCCTGCAAGTCCTGAGAGTCTCTAAATCTCCTCTTTTAGTTAGAGAAAGAAGAGATGCACATATGAAAAATGACAGTGAAGAAGACGGAATCATATATAGCAATAGTAACCACTGACTTAACACTTTGCTAAATTTTAGAACTCAGCAATCTGACATTGGCACAAGAGAGTTATTCATTAATTGTGTGACTCAGACCCAGAGTGAAATAGGAGTTTGAGGAAGACACTATCTTGGGATCCTGGTGTGGGCATTTAAGATTTCACATACAATTTATTCACTGGCTTAGACATGGTCAGCCTATGCTGATTAATAGTGTTAGCTAACTCTGGGAGTCAACTCACTTCTATTTTTTTTTCTGTTTTTGCAGAAGATAGATGAAGAAAATGAGGCAAACTTGCTAGCTGTCCTCACAGAGACACTGGACAGTCTCCCTGTGGACGAAGACGGATTGCCCTCATTTGACGCACTGACAGATGGAGACGTGACTACTGACAACGAGGCCAGTCCTTCCTCCATGCCTGACGGCACCCCTCCACCTCAGGAGGCAGAAGAGCCATCTCTAGTAAGAACCCTTCCTACTGTTTAGCGGGAAATGGAGTTGCCTCTGGCTACCCGCTGCATGGGTATGACGTAGTAAGAATAAGGTTCGGAGTTTTAATTCAGACTGATGCCAAACCTTTTGCCCAAGAACACTCAGAGTTGCAAATCCTGTGATTCTTTGCATAGAAATATTATAAATATAAAAATAGAATTCGGTGTTACCTCATGTTGAAAGCTATCTTTTGTTGTTTATGTGTGGTACTTTTTATTTCTTGATATTACTTCTGTTCATGGTGAAAATTTAGAAAAAGTAGACAACTAGAAAGAAAAGACTAAAAATTCACCTGTGATTTTAAAAAACATCGAATATAAAATGATCGAAGTTTCCTTTTTATTTAGAATAGATCATGAATATGAGGGTGAAATTTTAGCTATATACATAATTTTTAGTGGTTGAACAGAATAAAATTTTATTGTAAGGAAATATTGTAATTTATTAAATAATTCTTATGTTTGGATAGGTGGGGGTTTTTTCCTCCTGTTTCTCACTATCAGAACTTGTATAATAATTGACATGTTTGCATTTTTATCTTATGCATACAATTCTATAAATAGAATCGATAGATATAGGAATATGTAAAATTTTAAGACTTTGGATCCATGGATCTACATTTCTTATGACGATTGAAAAATAATAGCACATTTGCCACCTAAATTACTTAAACTTATGGTAGGCAATGAAGAGTGAAGTTCCTTCTCAACACAGTGCTTGGCCAGAATTCTATTAGTTCTAAGACACAGTTTACCTTCTCATCTATGGCAACCATTTGTCAGTCACCATAAATCTGATGTAGGAGCGTGCTGTATAAATTATAGAATCCCTTTATCCGGACTTTAATAATGTGCTTTGACATGCCATTTGGAGGTTGTTTCTCTCATATCTCTAAGCTTTTAAATGTTAAAAAAAAAATACCACATAGATATACAGAGAACTTAATCGTATTCTTTTGTATTTTGAGATTTCTGGTCTTCTGGAGACTCTATCAGAAGTAATTGCTTCTTATTTATTCTCTAGTTTCTCTATTTGTCAGTATCATTTGCTTAGTGCGCTGATTTCTTTATGTTAATATCTGATGATTTTTATTAACCGTTTGTTCAGTTGGGTGGGGTCATTGATGCATGTCATGGCAGGGAGGTACTTAAGAGTCATCTAGACAAATGAAGAAACAGAGATCAAGAAATAATAAATGTTTTGCCCACGTTTAAATAGCAGGCTAAGCTACAGAACTCAAAATGCTTTCTTTCCTTTCTGAAATCAGTGAGAGCAACTGCTTTCTCCTATACATTATTTGAATCAGTAAATTTGTATATTTCATTGTGAAACACAGTTAAAGCATTATGGAATTTTTCATTTATTGACACTTGATTCATTTTGATTTTAGAAGGGGAAATGCCTATGTACTCCTTTTCCCAACTTATCATTTAGCAAGGGAGCATTTCTTAACTCATGAAGTAGTGATTTGGAAATCACTTTAAAAATAATTGCTTTATTTTGTCTAAAACAAATTTTAAAATATTAAGAGTGACAATGCCAAGTCTCAAATGTAGGAAAAGTAGATAATATCACAGTAATGAGAAACTTGTTCTTACTATTAAAAATGTTTCCTTTAGCACTATTGTGGTAATGTGTCATATAATTAAAGTGATAGAATTTTATCATTATAATTAGTTAATTCAGCTTTAAAATTTCAATGACATAGTCTAATGCTTAGGAGATGCATAACTTGCCTTGCTTTCTTCTTCCCTGATGTGTTTCTAGCTTAAGAAGCTCTTACTGGCACCGGCAAATACTCAGCTGAGTTATAATGAATGCAGTGGTCTCAGTACCCAGAACCATGCAAACCACAATCACAGGATCAGAACAAACCCTGCAGTTGTTAAGGTACAAACATCAACATTTTAATATGGGAGGACAGTAATAAAGGGCTTTTGCTTGAAGCTGTAAAACAGATGAAAGATATCTAGGTATTAATTCAACTGGAATATTGCAGCTACCTCTTATTGGTGGGACAGGTTGTGAAATGGGTTTCCAAAAGCACCACTTGAACTTGTTGAAAGTAGGGAGAGTTCATTTTTTGTGTGATCTTTGGGTAATTGCAGTGGAAGTGCCACTGGATGCAATTCTGCCCACTTGATTAAGACCGTGCAGTAGCGTGGGTTACAATAGAATGGGCTGATAGCCTTGTCTTATCTATGAATGACTTTAAGATGCAGGATGGCTGTTTTGCCAGCTGTCTAGCCTAAGAAAGATTGCTTTGGAATCACTGCAAAAGATCTGTCTCTGCCATTAATTGGATAGAATGCTGGCAATGACATAATTCGGTTAGCATGCTGTATTAAACAATGTTTGTCTTGCCATTCACTGTGAGTGAAAACGGAGTGTTAAGGGGTACTTAAGAGAGTTGTGAAT
The DNA here is from genome assembly GCF_000247695.1 of Heterocephalus glaber. The sequence continues at coordinate 8,427,323 of NW_004624755.1, forward strand.
ACTGGGCTCCGGCAATCAGTGGTAAATTAAGGTTTAAACCAGCTTATTTTTTTTTATTCACAGTAAAGTCGCTGTGGGGTCTTGTTAGTTACATGTTGCTGAGTAGGAACATTGAAATGTAGGAGAAATGAAATAAAAAGCTGCATAAATGTCATTTAGGAATTTTAAATGTAATTTTCTTTCCTTGTTCTGCAAACAATTATTCACAGCTCATAGATCTAGTACACTTAGACTGAACACTTCACTGAAAATCTCATCTCTTCAGAAAACCTATATCCATCCTGATAAGGTTCAGTTCACTAATTTTAGCTTTCTTTATGCCTTGTTTTTAAGACCGAGAATTCATGGAGCAATAAAACAAAGAGCATTTGTCAACAGCAAAAGCCACAAAGACGTCCCTGCTCGGAGCTTCTCAAGTATCTGACCACAAATGATGACCCTCCTCACACCAAACCCACAGAGAACAGGAACAGCAGCAGAGACAAATGCACTTCCAAAAAGAAGTCCCACACACAATCGCAGTCCCAACATGTACAAGGTTAGTTGGGGACCAGAATTCTGCTGGTGAGGTGGTGAAGCACGTACAGTCCACCCCATTCGTGTCTCTCTGTGGAAGGAGGAGTCTTCTGGGACACAGGTTGAATATATCCTATTCACCTGATGGGAGCTTAAGTCACAACCACAGAAAGACACTTGAAGTGTTATCTGGTCAGAGGGTGGATTGGGGCGGGAAAGGATTTCAACATCCTTGAGGTTTGTAGGAATCCCTGAACTGCTGAGATCATTGAACATATGGGCAAGTTGAGCTAGCCAATTCATTAAACAGGTTTTACTTTTCCCCTTTCAATAATGGAAAAAATGAGGCACCAAAGATTTTTTCTCTATACCTTAATAAGTAGTAAATACCATTTATGCAGCCACTTCTATTAAGTGAATACTTTTCTTTAATGACCATATGTATGCTTCCACCTTTTTATTTTGTACATAAGGATTTGGAAATTCCTGAACTTTTTGCTCTATTAAAAATATTATCTAGATTCAGTGAAACATCTGGGTTGATTTTTATTATTCCCATACATTGCTAGAAGACTGGTGCTTCTGAGGCAGATTGGGGAGATGTTAAGGAAATCTCTCTTGGCAAAGTCATAATTTTCTTTTTTTGGCTCTTCTCCCTCAAAATGCTGTAGTCCAGGGGGTCCAAAGAGTGCTTGTTGAAAGTAACTGTTGCTTTAAAATATGCCAGCGTCCACTTTCTACCTGAAACGTTGTGGTGGAAGGAGGCGTATTCTAAAAGAGCAATTATAAACATCCACTTGTGATTTTTTTCCTTTTGTTTCTCCAACTGCTCCTTCTAGGTGCAGAGTGGTAGTCCCTGACCCCTCTTTTGAACCATGATTATTTCATACAGGTATGCTGTTGTTGCTGCTGCTTTTAATAAGTATTTTCTTTCCCAGTGTTTTGAATACCCCTCCCTCATCTCTCTCAGCATTAGCATAGGATTTGAGGGATCATTCCTTTAATATTTTAAATTGGCCTTCAACTAAGTTTTCCCTGGTGGATATGTCCAACTCACTATCCATCTCTTTCTATCAGTTTGGGGAGATGTATTTAGCAAAATGGGACAAAATACCTTTGCTCATATTAGCTTTTTTGCCCCTATGAGAACTTTGTTACAGTTTTGTTATTCAGGGCACCCTCATGCTGAGGGACTCATATTGAAGGCTTCCGGTAAATGGCATCTTTCTGGGCTTGCTCTAGAAATCACTAGGCTTTTCTTTACCTCCCCTGGGCCATGTATGCATTTTCTGGAGCTGAATTTAATGTCCTGAGATGCATGACATTGTGATCAGGGAAACTAGCCCAGCAGTACATGGTCTAAACCTCTGTATTGGGGGGGGGTGTCCTTTTTGTATTTTGAAGTTTTCTAAAATTCTACTTGCCATTAAATATTACTGTAATATAAATCATGGCAGTGAAAATTTAAATAGGCCCCTGGGGGATATATTTTCTAAGCTACATCTGGATTTTTTTAAGGGTTTATATCTATGGCAAGACATAAAAAGCTTATCCCAGAACAGAACTGTTGATTAAAGGAAAAAAAAAGAAACCCTGTAGTTATTAAAGGCCTAAAAGAAATGAAACATAGCTGGCTATTAAAAACCAATAAGTGCTCAACTACAGATTGTGTAAGTTATTATTCAAAATCAAAAAGTGAAAGTATATGAACAGAGATGATAAGGAAGAGGGTGATGTTCTGAAGTTTCCTTTCTTCATGTGCTGTAATTTGTTCTCATTGAATTTCATGTGTGCTTTCTGTAATATTGTCAGGTCACATACTTTTCAATTCTTTAGGTATTTTGAGGATATGTTGGTGTTCCATTTATTTATTCATTCATTTCTTAATGCATTTATCTAAAACTAACGTGATCTGATGAAAAAGATAAATTTCTGACCTCAGGGATCCCAGCAGTCTGTTTTTGGTCAATCAGTCCTTGGAAGGGTATCCATTAAACTCCCAGTAACCGAAGAACTCCATGTTCTTCCAGTGGAAAGTTTATTCAGGAGTTAGGTTCTGAATGTGGTTTGGGGGCTGCATCCTTGCTACGGCTCTCATTTCCTGTTTGCCTTTGGTGCCATTACATATGGGTGCTGTGGATTCCTCTTCTCTCATCACTCTTGGCCTCGCCTTTTCCCAACTATCAGAATGTTGGGGATCTTCTTTCAGCTTTTCAGAGAGCCTGCCCTATATGTTGAAAACTGGACTTTTATTTTCTGACTGCTTCTCTCTCTCTCTCTTTCTCCCTCCTTTCCTTCCTTCCTTCCTTCCTTCCTTCCTTCCTTCCTTCCTTTCTTCCTCCCTCCCTCCCTCTCTCCCTCCCTTCTTTTCAGTTATACAGATTGAACCCAAGGCCTTGCACTGAGATACATCCCTGGTTCTTTTCAATTTTTTTAAAAATTTGAGCCTGGGTCTAAAATATTCTAAATTGCCCAGACTGGGTTTGAACTTGTAATCCTGGTTTAACCTCCTAGAGTGCTTAGATTACAGGCATAAGCCACCGTGCCTGATTATTCAGCTTTTGATTTTCAATGTACATTTATCCTGTGAAATAGCACTTAGTTCCATATCTGGTTATATATTCTATAGAACCTTTATGAATTATACTAATTATTAGTTGAACACCATAAAAGTGGGTAAAGTTCTTCATAAATGCATTCTTGTTGAAAGGCTCATTAAATTAGACATACTCAAAAATTAATGTAAAACCAGCTCATTTATCTGTATGTACATAAAAGCCAATTAATCGATGTACCTAATTTGTAGGAGACAGCATGAGTTTCATATTTCTGGATGCACACTGGATAGATGATATACCATTCAATTGTTTAAAAACAAAACCTAAACCTACAGATGAAATATGTAAATAGGATTTATCCAAGTAAAGTACCTAATTTTAGACTAATTTGAATATAAATAATATTTTCACATTTCAGAGGACCTTAATTACTGAGGATGATTAATTTACTTTAAAGTCTGTTGAATACAATTTCTTTTGATGATGGGAAAAAGGAAGCATTATCTTGGCCAACTCGCTATGTAGCAAGTTTTATGACCCTGCAAACATCATTTGCCCTCTTTAGGTTTCATTTATTTGTTCATAAAATTAGAAAGTTTACTCTAAAGACCCTTTTGGCTTCAACTGTATAATTTTTATTACATAAATAATTAACTTTTGATCTTCTCAAGGTGGTTATTTAATGAGAACAATTGTCTTAAACATACATACATTTATCTCTGTAAATAGCATAGACCTCTATACATGTATTATGTGGATGTATGTACCTCAAGTATGATTCTGATCAGTTACTCCTGTTTACTGTTCAATTTTGCATTTACAAAATTGACAAGGAGAAGTAACTGAAATATTGGAGTGAGAAGATTCTGACTCCTCCTTCATTATTGGAATGTAGCTCCTATAGGAAGTAAGATTTAGGAAAGACTAAGAGGAAACAGTGAGCTCTTCCTACAACTCTGTAGATTTCTGAACTGAGAAACTTAGTATCTTACTTAGTTATCTAGCAGATTAGGGGAATTGAACTCCATTTAACCCATCTGGTTCAATGCTCACAATTCGCTACAATCTCTCCATTAATTTTCAGTGAATACGATGGTTATTACTTGAGCTTTGGCCTCTCAGAAATAACCTATTTTCTGGGCTAGATATAAAATTATACATTTTAGGAATAAAATCAACTGAATATTCATAAAGTTCTGTTGCCTTGTAGTTACTCAGCTGTTTTTTGTCTAAACAAACGTGTACTGTATTCCAAATTAAAAGAGAAAACATTATTTTTCTCTGATGATATGATGCAAATTTTGCATCCTTAACAGGATGGCACATTTTTAGGAAAATTCTGTTTTTGTATGCATTTTTGAATGATAGTTTACTGACACAAAAAATGTTGTTTGGAATTTCTTTTAGCATAATGGACTGTTATCTGACTTTGATCCAATATCCAGGGATTTCCTTAGTTTAGTCTTCCAGTTTTCCGATCCCGTTTCCAACTTGACTGTAGTAGAAAGACCACTCAATATTTCATAATTAGTTTCTTTTTTTTCCCTTTAGCCAAACCAACAACTTTATCTCTTCCTCTGACCCCAGAGTCACCAAAGTAAGTATTAAGAGATGCAACCATTTTCAGGAAGGGAAGGGGGTTCTAGTACATTTGGCTACAGCAACTCCATTTCAGTTTGTTTTTATAAATGTGCCATATCTTCCAGTGACCCCAAGGGTTCCCCATTTGAGAACAAGACTATTGAACGAACCTTAAGTGTGGAACTCTCTGGAACTGCAGGTAAGCCTTATATGTCACTTAAAACTTCTGTTTGTGTGTGAAATAGATATTAGATAACAGAATATGTGTGATCAATGGAATAAAATGAAGAGAGCAAATAACACTGGATAAGAAGTTATCTGTAAATACTTTCAGTTGCATATTTTAAAAATACCGAATTAAAAGTATTTTTTAAAGAGAAGACATTTCTTGTGTGTCAGAGCTGGGCCAGCCCTTCTGATATGTGTTTTTTGCTTTGGATCCTCAAAGAACCCTATTTTGGTTTAAAACACCAAAATTGTAAGGTAAGAAATGAGCACTTTTGATCTCACACTCAATAATTGTACGAAGTATGTAAGTGGTTTTGGTTAATTTCATAGCGACCTTATGAGGATGTTGGTTGTTGTTGTTTTTTTTTTTCTTCATTCTAAAAACAAATAAGTAAAGTTTAGAACTATTAAGTAGCTGTCACAAGATTATCACACTGGAAAGCAAGGAACAAATGTTTGAATTCAGGATTACAAATTGTCAGTGCTCCATCTGGAATATTTTTTTCATTCTTTGTCATACTTAATAGCATAGTGCTATCCTATATATGTCATTATTTTTATATCTTTCCAGCAAAGGAGAAAACTGAAAAAATGTCCATTTATCAAAACATAATGCTTTTATATGTTTGTGAACAAGAGTAATTTCCTTCATCACTTGGGACTTCTGAATTCCTTTAGCCAGTCTTTGCTTCACTTGAGGAAAAAGGAGCTTTAAAAAGTTGGACTAACTGAAGAGTTCCTAGGCAAACTTCTGAGTTGGTTGCAAAGAGTACTTTTGTACTAAGTGCTTTAGGTTTAGGTACATGAAGCCCAGAAGAAAGTCAATCTCAAGATGTCTGAACAAAACATTCCTTGGCTCTGGCCATTCCATAAGAATAAAGGAACAGTAAGTTACACAAAGATGCTTTCAACCAGAACTCTGGTGCCTACACATACCACGGTCATTGTCACTAAGTTCAATTTCACTCTTCGAGTTTACTAAATTAGCTCTTTATGAAAGGTCTACTACATGATTGCAAGATTTGGTCAAATGGTAGAGTAGTTCATTTCATGGTACATAAATTGTGTGTGTGTGTGTGTGTGTGTGTGTATGTGCGTGCGCAGGCTCTCACCCATATGTATGACACACAAATAACTTTATGTATACCCACATATATACACATATTCACTTTTAACCATGTGTATGATGTGATTTCTTAAATAAATTATAACTTACATATATGAGTAGAAGTTACTTTTGTATGAAGTTATATGCAATAAAGCCCTTATTTAACCAAGAAGGTCTAGTAATTAGTGTCTTTAAAAACTTGGTTCAAGAATATACAATTTATCATTTTTCTTTTGCTTAAAACATATAAATATATATACCTATAAATATACACTCAAATATCACAGTTCTGGTGGGAGACAGTCTTTTACCTTCAATTTAAGTGTGGTTTCTAGGAATTGACTCATCTTTTTTGCCCAAATAATACTAATGATATATGATAGATGGTATCTGCTTTTTGTTTATTGTTATTTGAAGGAAGAAAATTAAAAATATTTGTAAAAGGTCTGTCTACTAAATTTTTATGGTTTTCCCCAATGTTTTGTAATATCACCCTCCACAAAGAATGTGACAGTATTTATTTTAGCAATTTACCTTTATTGTATCTTTTTTATATAGGAATTTTCATATTCACATTTCATTCCTTTACATAGTATTTTACCATCTTATATAGCATCAATCACAATTGCAATGAACATTAACTTGTTTGAGAAAATACATCACAGTGCCTCTTGCTAACAAGTCCACTGGAAAGTATCTGATAGCTAGGAGTGTTCAGAAGATCCTGGGTTTGAGTTCATTATTGTTTTAGAGAGGAGGAAAGAACTTCCTCTGTATGTACCAATGCCAAGTTTTCCATTCAAGAACACTTTCAATTATTTTCTGATTATAAATATTATAAGCTTACTACAAAAATGTCAAAATATAAAGTAGTTGAAAAATTATTCCTAGTTTTAAGATATAAAGATATTAATAGCATTGTTTTCATCTATATTTTCAAATATCTCTGATTATTCTGTGTGTGAGTACATATATAATTTTGCATCCTAACTTTTAAATTAACATTTTAATAAGGAATTTTGTATCATCTCAGACTCTTTATTAGCAGATCTTTAGAGTATTGTATAATATTAGTTGGACTAGGCATAATAAAATTTATTTAATCATACTCCTATTGTGATATGTCTAGATTGTTTTATAATGTTACTATTTTGAATTAACACTACAGTGGAAATCTTTGTTCATATATTATCTTATCTTGTATCCTCAAAATAGATTCCTAATAGTTGTTGATGCCAAAAATAGAGTATAAATATCTAGGGGGTTCTGCTATATATGTTGAGACATTGCTCTCAAAAAATGGATTTGTTTATAGTCCTATTGGGGCACTAAATGTGCATCTTTCCTCTATGTATCTTTGGTAACATGAGTATCTCCATTTTTAAAGTGCTTTTGTAATTTATAACCATGTACATGTTATTTAATTTGTAGTTCTTCTACTGATGAGATTATGATGTTATAAAGAAACACTTATTTTTATATTTTTCTTGGCAGAAGTTTACATATTTCTTTTAATTGGCATTGTTAGTTTATTTATTCATTTATTTATTTTTGCTTATTTAGGTGTTTTGTGGGAGAAAACCCAGGTCCTGGCACATGCTAGGCAAGTGCTCTGTCATTAAGCTACATCTTCAGCCCATAGATTTAATTTTAAATAATTTATTTATAAGTTTTTACAGTTTAGTAGCCTACTATATTGAAAAGCAAGTAGAGATTTATGAAGAAACGTTTGTTAACACTAACAATATTTAGAATTTTCTACTCTGGATTTACTTTTGTCCGTGAGTCAATATTTATCTTACTAAAATCTTTTATTTTTAGTACTATTGAAAGATTATTGGACACATTAAAATTTTATCAACATATTTTAATACCAGCTCTGTGCTGGCAATACTTTAGATCTTGGATAGGGCACAGAAAGTGTAAGCCATACCGATTAATCTGTAGAGCAGGGAGCATAGTGCTTGGCCATAGTTGATGCTGCAGAAATATTTTCACATTCAAGACATCTGCTTACAGTCTATTGGGAAAAGAACACATTAATATGTAGCGTGAAAAGAAAAAAAATTATTGTATGTATGGTTTTGTCATCCAAAAACGATAGACCTAGAGAGTGGTTTTTGGTTTATTGTGCATGGAGGTAATAACTGTGATGGTGTACCATGGGGAAGCTGAGGTACAGCCACACTGCATTACATGGTAGAAGGATCTTAGGACTACAGGAAAACAAATAGATGAAAAGAAACTTGGAGGACACTGAAGAGGTCTGGAAGGTGAAATTTGGTACCTGCAGGGAAGATAATATAGGGAAGAGATAAGGACAAAATATTATTTTTTGATAGACATTCTGGGTGTGCATTACTATGCAATGTATGATGGCTATGGTCTTCATCTCCTCTAAAATCTTCAGTAATATATGCTCTTTGTTAGTAGAAGGTGTGACAAACACTGAGTGTACCTCAGGAGAATCATAATGGTAAAGGCTTTGTGCAAAGGGAACTGAAAGAAGCATGAAGGTGATACCATTATCCTAGTGAATAACATAGGTAATTCATGGAAACGAGTTTTTAGGAAATTGACCTCTGGATAAGCTAATCTACTTTGGTAAGTCTTAAGGGAGGAAAATACACCTGATTTTAGCACCGAGGAGTGGAAAGCAGAGAAGATATTTATGTAAGGAGAGAAGCGAGAAGTCAAGAAATCAAAAAGATGCCTGGATGCCAATGACCTTGGCATGGATAATTAAATCAATAAGAGACCATAGGATGGAATGCATGCTTCATCCTTTCTCACTCTTTTGATTACTAGGTCTCTTTTCTGTATCCTTGATGTTTTTTAACCTTAGTTTTTTCAATTCTAAGGCCTTATTTATAACTAACAAATGAAATTACTTCCTGACTTAGAGGAATGAAATATAGACTGACATATAATATTGTCAGCAATCTACAACTTTTACATACAAAATGGCCATTTTATGTGGTTCACCCTGAATTAAAACACTTTATAAGCAGCAAAGATCCAAATGCAAGTTTGCCCTTATGAATTTTTAGGAGTAGACAGCATTATCTTAGTGAATCTGTAGAATACCTTGCTTTTATGCTCGACAAACCCAAGTTCAAAATATGGATCTATCTTCATCTAGCACATGGGCTTGATGAATTTACTCAACTTCTCTAAGACTCAGTGTCCTTATAATAACAGTACTTGCATTTCTCTAGGTCATTGTGAGGATTAAATGAGCTAAAGCATCATGGCCAACATATTGTATAAGTAAACAAGAAATGTTGACTATTTAATGACTTATTCTCAGTTAACTTTATCTACTGAGGCCATTGTACCTTGCTTCACAGCCTTTCAACTTTGACTATCTTTATCAGTTCCCTAATATTGATTTTGCCGCTATGTCCTCTGGTATTCTCATATATGAAATTATTTATTATGTTTTTGTGGCACTCCTCCTGCACATCTGCAAATATTGAGAGACTGCAAGACTACCATACTCCTTTTGCTGTAGGTGTGGTGTTTAGCAAATCAAAGCATATAAAAGGCTCTTTCATATTCTCTCAATGACTCCTTCGCTTACTGCAAATTTGGTAATTAATTACTCCATAATTGGCATTTTACATATACTAGCTTGTTGACTGCCTGCCCATTTCATTATTGAGGAAAAAGTTTTAGATTGACGCCAGCTCTGTGTTGGACTCTGGGTTCAATTACATCTGTCTGACTAGAGAGTATGTCTGTTTCCTAAAGCCTGAATTTAAAGATAGTAGTTGACATCTGTTATGTATAGGTTTCATTTCACTTGCCAAGTGTCATTGATTGGTATTGGCTGCCGGAAGCATTGTACTGAGAAAGATTCTAAGGCCAAGTCTGTACTCAGTAGGAATGTCATGATCAATTAGTGATGTCTGCCATAGGAGCAGCATGGGGTGGAAAGGGTGGAAACAGCATTCATACCGTTGATTTGTTGATCCTTATTCTACAGTACATATCTGTTTGGATGACGCAGAGGAAGTGGATCAAGCTGTTGCCCAGGGCTTCTGAAGTCTTCTTTTTCTTTATTTTCACAAATTTTAGTGAAATTTTCTAAACATTTAAGAGAAAATGTAAAGAGTCAACAAAATTCTAAGACCTCCAGAATAACATCCCTACCCCATCTGCAGTGTCTTTGGGAGACAGGAGGAATGAGATAGGAAGTTTGCTTTATTAGGTATTGCCAGCTGGTCTGACTTCTTTGTGATTGTCCTAAACTAGCACATTTTGTCTGATAAAAAAAATTCTTCTCTTTTACAGGTATAAAAACTAATTTGATTTCAAAATAGCTGTTAGTAAAGCAAGATGAGAGAAAAGAGAACGCTTTTTTGGCAGAAGGCATTTAAATCTATTGCATATGGAGATTTTCAGAGTGCTACTGTTTTTATATTTGTTGTTGTTTCTGAATTGGAAATGGCAGAGTAATGTAAGCTCAACCAGGTGATGGTTTTTACCACAAGACATGAAGGAATTTGGTTAGCGAACAAAGTGATTGTCCCTCAAATTTCATATATATATGTATATATCAATGGTTTTTATTGTTACTACTTTAAACACTGCAACAGCAATACATCTATTTTACGTCTGATTAAGGAAACAAAGAAGAGCAAAATAATTGGCAGTCTCATCACCATAACACAACTCGATCTTAGTAGTTATTCTCCTATTGGTACATATTTTTCTATATGGTTTTAATCATAGTGGAGATGTGATTTGATGTTATTTATTTTTCACTTAATGTTTTTTCTTGATTTAAATCAGTAATCAGTCATTCACCAGTTAATTAATAACTTCTTTTTGGTAGAATTTTATATTGTCGTTTGGATTTCTCACAAATAGCATAAATTTGATGCATTTCTTTTATATGTGACATATCTTGGACAAAATAGAGCAAGGCAAAATACGAATGGCAGTTGGTAGCTTTAAAAGGAAAAATCATAGCATCAGAGAAGTGGAAAGTGATTTTGACAGGTCATGTAATCCATTCCCAGGCAGGAAGAATCCCAGAAAGGGAGACCCAACAAATTTTCTTTATAGCCTCTTCTAGTGTTGGACAACTGTGGTCAGGAGTTTCTTTCATGTTTCAGTCATATCCTTTATTGTCTGTTTTCAATCTCATTCTCTTTCTTTTTTTCTTTCTTTTTGTTTTGTTTTGTTTCCTGAACTCAGGGCCTTCACACTAAGCTGCCTCCCAGAGCAACACCTCCCTTTTGTTTGTTTGTTTTTTGCTCTTTAGACAGGGTCCTGATAACTTAGGGTTCTCCCACTTCAGCATTTCTTTCATCCTCAGCTTTCTATTGTGGAAATGATATTATCCTATTATGGCTAGATTACTATCCTTTAAGCCAAAGACATCCAACCCATTTCTTTTCCTCCATCAACTATAGGCTTTGGTGGGAGACATTGCAATGCCAGGTGCCCTGCACCAGTTCTGTAGGAAAGTACACAAGAGCTAATGAATACTGTCTTCATTTTCCATTAGAAAGAGTTGGAGAATTAGGCCTAGGCCCTAGGAATGTTCTGAACCTTTACTGTAAGATCAGCATGCTTCCCCAACAATCAGGGGTGATACAAGAAATATTTAATGGAGTAAAGACAGGGCATTCCCAGTCACAATGATGGATACCAGTCAGAGTACCAGAGTGGGGTTCTGGGGGCCCCTCTGGATCTTGTGAAGGACAAGCAAGTCTTGGAAAAGAGGGGATAGGGAGTGGAGGGTACGGAGGAGTTTTTATCAACTAGATACTTGAATAGCTGGCGAGGAGGTGCCAGCGGCACCCTGGGATTATAGCCTTCTCTATGCACTCTTGACACGCACTCCAAGTCCTAGAGGCCTAAAATATGTGAGTTGCATCCTCTCTCTCCCCAGTCTTCCCATCTTAGTATGTTTTTAAGGAAATTAGAAATGTCTCATTGTTTTTCCTTAAATATCCAAATTGGCATGTGACACAGGCAAAATCCCACTGCTAAATAAACTCAAAAGAAGGTTGCAGAGTTAACAGTAGATTTTGTCAGTGTCATCAACCATGACGCAAAGAGGAGAAAAGTGCTACAGAAGATGTTGGATGGATAGCAGAACACAAGAACTAAAGCAGGGGTTTCAACATCTATCAGAGTCATTCAATGAAACAAACCCCAAAGAGAAGTCCTCTAAGAAAATCACTTTATAGCACATAATGAAAAACAAAACAAAACAAAACTTGTTTCTGACTTTTTTTTTTTTTGAATAAAAGGGCTGTTTAAAAAAGATGACTGTGGAGTGTGTGCCACTTCTCCCGTATTTGCTGCTCAAAAGTGCAGAAGTGTGAGTGATGTAGAGGTACTTGTTTATTATAGAGCACATTTCAATGCAGTAATCATAAATATTGCTAAGGTTGTGCTCTGTTGAAATATGACCTACATACTCTTGATTGTTTGTGTTACGTGATTTGTCTGACACCCATTACATTCTGGGTAATAGCAGCCATTTGTTGCTCTGCACAGCAGGCTCTTTTGACAAAAGAAAATAGGCAGCAATAAAAAAGCTATAGTCTGAATTACATTCCGCACAGAGCTGTACTGCTGAGAGTTTGTGCAAGTGTGTTAACAATGCTCTGAACTGCCTCTTGTCAGCCTTCAGCCTGTAATGGCCATCTGTCCTCACATAAATCTGTCAAAACCTGCTAAGTTCAAGAGAGAGCATGGAATATACCTTGTACTGTCAACACCAAAATGTACACATTCCCCAGAAAATCAACACGCAGGAAATAATCCAGAGGTTACAGGAGGCATTAGCTCTGTTGATTTAGGTTTGTGGAATGAAATTGAGAGTCCAGCGATTAGTGGGAAGATGAGCAAAGGTAGAGGCATTAAGGAATTGAGTACTGACCTCCCTGCTACCTTAGGGGAAGAGATTGTGGGCACCAGAGGCGAGGTTAGAGAAATACAGCTAATTCGGAGGCAGTAAGGCATTGCCGGTCCCATCAGCTGCCCTTAAAAGTTTGGCACTAGGTTAAGAGTAAAAAAAAAAAAAATACTCTGCACTTTTGTTCTGTTTTATGTTGTGTCTCAACTATGTCTGGAGACAGATTTTTAATTAAGGACTCAGTGGTACAAAGTCTTGTCATCTGTGAGATTTCTCAGTCTTGTGCTGAGATACTCTTTGATTAAAGATGCTTGGGAAAAGAGTAAAAAGTTCAGGAAATTATCTAAATTATTTTCCCCTACCCACCTACACGTGAATCCCCAAGTATCTCCCATCCAATAAGCGAGTAGTACTTATGTGGTTCAAAATGTGACACCAGCTGAAATTTATAGCCCTGATAATTTTCAGTTACAGTACAATTTGGATTGACTCTGAGTATTTCCATAGATAATAAACAAATCTTCAAGACAACATATACTTATTTTAAATTTGAATGATTTGCCCTTTTATAAAAGTGAACGATGAAGTTGGGTGCCGAGTGTCTGAAATACCAGCCTCTGATGTACCATACCATCTAGCACATAGTAGGTGTTTTGTGAGTAGAGCTTCTCAGCAGTCCCAGGCCATCTAATTTGTGATGGAGAGAAAATGCTTTGTTTTTAACTCAAAGAAAGTACAGTCACCATGTGGCCACTTCCAAGAGCAATTTGAGAACCAGTTATTTAAGCAATAAGAAGCGTAGGTACTAGGACAAGTGTTTCAAATTTTCAAGACTAAAAAGAATTTCTATATTTAAAATCCCTAGATAGCAGAGCTAATTTTAGAACTCATCTCTAATAGTGGCCTAATTTGGCATTTCTGAAGTTTAGGCTTTCTTTTTATAAATCTAGAATGGCAGTCAAAACAGATATATTTGGGAGTGCAATGGGGCAGTATGAGGCCATGGTTTTCTATATGTGTCTGTGGGCTAGGTCTTTGAAAATGTTTGCCCAGTTTTCTAAGTGGATCTTGGGCAGCTAAGACATGAGATCCACTATGAAAGGAGAAGCCAGAAAAATAAAAGTAAAAATGAGTAGTAAAACAACATTGGAAGTCACAGTGACATCCCACTAAGAGTTTATGATCCATTTGGAAAGACAAGATAGGATACATTCAAAAAGAGATAAGCAAGAATGTGCAGAAACATGTGAGCCATATGAAGTGACTGCATCTAACAGTAAATTATTAGAGAAATAAAAATCATCCTACACTGAAGTGGTCGTGAAAAGATTTATGCAGTTTGGTGTTTGAATGCTGAATGCCATTTCCTCTGATTCAAGGGCTGCATCATTTGGCATATTTGGCTGGTATTTGCTCAGCAAAGAGAGCGTATTTATCATTATTTCTTAAGCATCTTAGCCTCCCATGAGGAATATTTGAGAACTTACTATTTTTTTTCCTGGGAATCAGTACCTTTAAATTTTCTATACTGGCGACTGAAGGTAGCCTGTGATAGAACTCAGTGTGATTTCCAGTATGAATAGGGCAGTATAGAAGGAAAACCAAATGAGAGAGAGAGAGAGAGAGAGAGAGAGAGAGAAATTTGATCATATCATATAGCATATCATATAGGAACTTCATAGATGGAGTAAAAGATACTCATTTAGGAAAGAGGAAAGAAAAGGGAAGTAGCCTCAGTGGCACAGGTGTTTCATTAAGTAGGATCCCACCTCCCCTTATAGCTGCTGTGGAATGGGGTAGCTACCCCAGAGTGGCTGCTAACCAAAGCTCTTGTGAGACTCAGGTATGGACAGAGCAAGAGCAGTAGCCCCTCTCTCTCTCTGCATTTCTCTTTCTGAACTTTCTGGGGTAGAATTCCGCAATTAAACCCCTTTGCATTTTGTACCCTTTCTTCCTTCAGTTAGGTAGAATTAACCACAGATACTAAAAAGTACCAAATATTGGTTTAAAATACATAGTTTTGGGAAAATCATCAATTTCTTCCACCTGTAATAAAAGTAGGAGAGCGAGACAGCACCTTCCCGTTCATATCAAAATTTCATGTGGCTTCCTGTGACCTACTTGGTTCTTGATATATTTTTTTTTCCAGCAAGGTAGGATATTTTTTCCCTTGAAATATGCAGTTGCCTTAAGTCTAACCTCAGGCTTGTTAGCAGACTTGAAGCTCTTTTTGCTGAATAGCATTCACCCGTCTTCCTAAATAGAAAGTGTATTGTAAACTAAAATGTTCCCTTGTAAGCATAAAGTCATTTGAACTCCAGTCTGCCCTTCTTCAAAGTCCCCTGGACTCTGGCGTCATTTCACAATGGTTCCTCCTCGGTGTGATGGGATGAAACTGAGAGGTAATAGCCAAGCTTCACAGACTCTCCTACGTTGGCTTCTGGTGGAATTTTCTGCCCTTCTGTGGCAACAGAAAAGGCAAGCACTGCCAGGTTTTCCCCTTTCTGTCTTTGTTTCTTCCTTATTTAATTAGTTAGTTGCCTAAGCTTGGATTCATTTCAATCCTTCCGTATCATCATCCACAACTGATGTGCTCTAAATAAAATGGTCCACTGGCATGGCGATATTTACTGTTACTGTTCACTTAGGTTTCTGTTGCAGAACTATATTTTAGACAGAATGTATTAGTTATGCTTACAAGAATGTATTATACCTACATTAGCCATGGTTTACTAACTTAATGAACTGTGGAGACAAAGAATCATTGCCGTCAAGTTGTAGAGTGACTCTAGTTCCTTGCAGCGTCCTGGCTGTCAGATTTTCTTGAACTTATTTTGATGTTGCCTGTGTCATTCCCACCCTGCCCAACGTTTACTGTTATTCCATCTTTTTTTTAAATTGCTTAATTCCTTGGCTCCAAGTTCAGGTTTTCTTGATTGGACAAATAGTCCTGAGTTGCCCATATCCTCTGCAAGATTCTTGACCTACAGATGCCACCAAGGCCACTCTGATTCCTGGGTCCCATTGTGTCAGTTTTCCATAAGACAGACTATGCAATGCGCTTAAAATTCTAGCCTTGGCAACACGTAGGCCAGCGAGGCCACTGGTGACATGGCCATGTTTTCTGGGAAGCAGGATTAGTTAGCTTTGGTGTTTGAAATACAAAATTCCACAGCTCTTGCTGCTACCTGGCATTATCCATCCCTGTTTTGTTGGTGACAGAGGCTTAGGGAACAAGTCAGTTTTGAGGTCTGGTCACGAATTTAGCATCCTTTTTCCTCAATCAGTTTTAACCTTTGTCTGTGATCCTGGGAAAGTTAGGAAATGCGTCTTGTCATTTAAGAATATTATCTATGTTTCTTTTCTCTCTTCTCTTTTGTCTTTTCTTTTTCTTTTTTTTGTTTTGTTGTTTTTTGTTTTGTTTTGTTTTGTTTTGTTTTTTGCCTTAGGCCTAACTCCACCTACAACTCCTCCTCATAAAGCCAACCAAGATAACCCTTTCAGGGCTTCTCCAAAGCTGAAGTCCTCTTGCAAGACAGTGGTGCCACCGCCATCAAAGAAGCCCCGGCACAGTGAGTCTTCTGGTACCCAAGTCAATAACTCCACCAAGAAGGGGCCCGAGCAATCTGAGTTGTATGCACAACTCAGCAAGTCCTCAGTGCTCGGAAGTGGACAAGAGGAGAGGAAGACTAAGCGGCCCAGCCTACGGCTGTTTGGTGACCATGACTATTGTCAGTCCATTAATTCCAAAACAGAAATAATTATTAATATATCACAAGAGCTCCAAGACTCTAGACAACTAGACTATAAAGATGCCTCCTCTGACTGGCAGGGGCAGGTTTGTTCTTCCACAGATTCAGACCAGTGCTACCTGAGAGAGACTTTGGAGGCCAGCAAGCAGCTCTCTCCTTGCAGCACCAGAAAACAGCTCCAGGACCAGGAAATCCGAGCCGAGCTGAACAAGCATTTCGGTCATCCCAGTCAAGCTGTTTTTGACGACGAAGCAGACAAGACCAGTGAACTGAGGGACAGTGATTTCAGTAATGAACAATTCTCCAAACTACCTATGTTTATAAATTCAGGACTAGCCATGGATGGCCTGTTTGATGACAGCGAAGATGAAAGTGATAAACTGAGCTACCCTTGGGATGGCACGCAATCCTATTCATTGTTTGATGTGTCGCCTTCCTGCTCTTCTTTTAACTCTCCATGTAGAGATTCCGTGTCGCCACCCAAATCCTTATTTTCTCAAAGACCCCAAAGGATGCGCTCTCGTTCAAGGTCCTTTTCTCGACACAGGTCATGTTCCCGATCACCTTATTCCAGATCAAGATCAAGGTCCCCAGGCAGTAGATCTTCAAGGTAATCCTTGTCAAAACTTACCCGATGTGAAGGTGTTTCCCAGGAAGTCAAAGAAAGTATTCAAACTCACAGCCAGCCCAGTCCTTTTCCACTGCATTCCCAGGACAGTGGGAACCAACAATG
Source organism: Heterocephalus glaber (assembly GCF_000247695.1). The sequence goes on from NW_004624755.1 coordinate 8,444,679, forward strand.
CCATTATGCAGTCTGTTCTCTCCAGGTGCTCTGAAATAACTCAGCCTTGAGCACAGTGCTTGGAAAGAGTCAGGTCAGAAAGAGCAATTTGTAAGGGACTTGCTCATCTAACTTTTTCCATTACATAGGGAGAACTGCCCTGTGCCAGGATAGTTGAAATCCATGCAAGATAAAGCTGACAGTATATCAGACCTGGTGCTCGGTGTTAACATCAATAAGAGACACAAACACACACAGAGAACACATCGCTTTCCGGCCTCGGAACTGGCTTGCTGATCTCAGACTGTCTCCGGAAAATCTCACTAGTAGCTAGGAAAGCCAGTGTATGTAGTAGAGTATTCCGGAAGGTGTTCAGTATGCCGATAAACCCAGAGTAAGTGGCAGTTGCAAATGTTCCTTTGGTTTTTCTTCTCTCTCCCAGATCCTGCTACTACTATGAATCAAGCCACTACAGACACCACACGCACCGAAACTCTCCCTTGTATGTGAGATCACGTTCAAGATCACCCTACAGCCGTAGGCCCAGGTAATGAGCCGTGTCCTTTGCCTCTGGCTCTTTGTACCCTCTCCTTTAGATGACAAGACATCATGGAAAGCCCTTCTCCCCTCCTTCCTCAGATTATGATTTATTTTGCTTGTGCAAATGGAGGTGGTTGATTTAATGATGAAGTTATGTTTCCCAGGTATGACAGCTACGAGGCATATCAGCATGAAAGGCTGAAGAGGGAAGAATACCGGAAAGAGTACGACAAGCGGGAATCTGAAAGGGCCAAACAGAGGGAGAGGCAGAGGCAGAAGGCAATTGTAAGCAGCATGGAGCTAACTTTTTCTTTAACGGAGGGTTGCTCTTTTTCTGTGTGCTTTTTCTTTTCTTTTGTTTTCTTTTTTTTTTTTTTTTGGTAGATTAGAAAATAAACTAAAGCTAAGGCTTTGTTAAAATAGGCACTATTCAGCCTTTTGGCTTTAAAATATCAATATGTTTTCAGTGCCTCTGAAAAGTTTATTGGAAAAATATGTTAAGTCAGTATATTTTTGATTATAGTTGCATTTTGAAGTTCATTACTGTTTCCAAGGCTTGTTTTGAAAAATGAAGAGAGTACAGATTTATTTGGTTGGGTACTGGTTTCATCTGGACAGAGGATGGGTTTTGCTCCATTTCCAGTTGCTTGTTTTCCCGCCTGAAAAAGGAGGAGACATTGCTGTTTGGTTTCAGTTTTCATCTTTTTGGCAGACATGAGGATTGTGTTGTCCATGAAGAGCCTGGGTTTGTGTCAGATTTAAAGCGGGCCATAGAGGATGATTGGCTTAGAAAGTCGTCATTTCTTACTTATGATGGAGGTCAATACCTAAGTAGGTGGTTGACATATCCACATTTTTTATGAATTCTCAATAACCTGTTATGGACTATAGCACCATTTACCACATGGTATTATATTCACTTGACATATTATAGACAGTGCTGATCTTTCCATGTAAAAATCCACCTTATATGAAACTTACTTGTTTTCTGAAAGTCAATACTTTTTCAGTAGCTGCTAATAAGTAGACTTTAACCCAGCTCCCTACTGCTGCTTATCTACCTAGACCTTGGATGACAAAGATGAGATGCTGTGATTGTCAACATTCAGTACAGGCCCATGGCAGACATTCCTAATCAATCACAGATCTCTGCCCTTATCAGTCCCACAGAGGCTTGGTGTTTTCCTCAACATGGAGCTCCAGGGAGCCAGGGATAATCAATCAGCTATGGCATTTCTTTGGTTCATTGCACCGGCTGTCTATGCTAGATGCTAAGAGTTCAGTTAAAAAGTAGCATTTGCCATAGCTTGCATATAAGCTAACCTAGGCTTAGGGAAATTATTTTTTCACTATAAAGATTGGATTTCTACAGTGCCTTTAAGAAAACCCACTAACATCAACAAAATTTTGAAAAAGAGCTGACTAATGGAGTAAAAAGTGAGCATTAACCAACAGTTACCAGCTGGAGGAAAAAGGTTAAATGAGAGGTTTGTTAATCACAGGCACTCAAGGAAAAAGAAAAAAGAAGGGAGAAGTAATTGAACAGCTCCACTAAAATTCTGTTTCCTACCACTCAACTTTGACTCTAAGCCTGAGTCAAAAGCCTTGTACAAATTACAACACTTTCTCTCATTTTTCTCAACTTTCAAATGAGCTGTGATATTAAGATTTACCAGAGTATCATTACTTAACACTTACAAAGACTAATGAAAATTAAAAATTCCATTTTTCTAATATTGTTGTATTTAATTAATGGCCTATTCAATAATTATAATAACTCACATTTATATAATGCCATATAGTTTACCAAGCCTTTTAATATGGCATATTATAGCTATTATAGATTCTAAGTGCTTAGTAAAGAACCAGGACTTTATGTTGAACCTGTTCCCACCTGAACAATTAATACAAATGAAAACCTGTAACTCTTTTTGTGGTGAATGTTTTCCAGGTGATTGGTATCTAAAATTAGGTAAGACTTGGTCCCCAGGTTCAGAGAGCTTCAAGTGCACTGGCAGTTAAAGATGTATGAAGAGGCAATGCACTGTGATCAATGGACTGTCAGAGGGTCCATCTACAATACTGTGCTGGCAAATGGATAGATATCTAGACCTGGAAATGAGCAAGGGCATCTCCAGTGAGAGTAAGAATGATCTGAATTGTAAAGGTAGGGAGAGCAAAGATTTTCCACATTGACAATGTCCAATATGGTAACCATTAACCACATGGCTAGTTTGGCTAGGTAGAATTAAGATAACACTTTGTGACTAGGATTTAAAGACAGTATAAAAAATAATGAAAAATATCTAGTTAATATTTTATATCAATCACAAATTGATGTGATAATATTGTAGATCTATTGAGCTAAATAAATTATATTAGTATTAAATTTTCAGTTTCTTTTTTACTTATTTAAATATGGCTCTTAGAAATTTTAAAATTATATATGCTGCATTTTAATTTTATTGAGCATTGCCGTTTGAGGCAGAAGCTATACAGCCTAAGTCTCGGGAAAATATTTGGATGTCTTGGGAGACTGCTGCTCACTTAACTACAATACCAGGGCACAAGAAGGGTTAAAAAATAAGTCAAGAGGGTTCAGTGGAAGGCTGATTCTTAAGGGTCCTCTAACTCATGCTAAAGATTCTGAAATCTGTCTTCAAGGCATAGTAGAACTATTTAATGAACTTAACCCACAGGAAGATTTTTGATTGATTTCCTTTCTCCAAATGATCTGCTTTCTAGTGCCATAATGCACTGGCAAAATACATTTTTATGGACTTGAGCACAGGGATACATGCAATGATTTTTGACTCATTTGACTAGATTTGTTTAAAAATTCATTCATAAAGTAGCTAAGGAAGCTGGGACATGCCACCTAAATTGGCTGGAGAGGTAACTTTCATTCAATGTTTTAGACAACCATAAAGTGAGTAATAAGTAGCAAATTACACTTAAAATATGTTGGAGGTGATGTTAGATTAACTGTTGATGAGAGTAATCATATACTTAGGGAACCAGCAAAACAAAGGGTCCAAAAGGAAATCTTTTAAAAAGCATTAGCAATATAATCATTGCTATTTGACAAAAATCAGTGTTTTCTGTCTTATGGGCTCTGTTGCATTTATTTTGAGTTCCATAAGAAAAAAAGTGGTATAGGAAGTCTGTAACTATTTCATTGCTTGGGGCTCTAGAAGTCTTAATAGAGCCCAATGTGAGTGCATTGGATCAGAAAGCTAAAAGAACACTAATAATCAGTAATTACTAAAAGCATCATCTATTAGGATGGACTATCACCATTGTTTCAGACCTACTTTCATACAATTCCTACCTAAAATTTTTCTCAGAAACCAATTCACTCTGCCTTTCTTTGTCCCTGAAACTTGAAATAATTCAGATTATAGTGGGACTCTGCAGAATTTAGTACTTAATGTCTAAACTGTCACTGCTTTAATTTCTTGTTGAATTTTAAGTCCAACTCCATTTGCAATCTGTACAGTTTCCTGCCAGAAAACATGATAATGAGATGTTAATTTAAAGGACAGATCTAGACATTATGATATGGCTCAATGCTTAAAACCAAACCCAGATGTGCATGGGCAATAACTGTGCCATTTCATTGTTCTTCTCTGCCGGTCAGTATGCAGCCTGGGAGCCAGGAGAAGTGCATCATCATTGATGATGATGTACTCTTTGCAAATGAGACAGAAAAATTACATAATTTTTCAGTTATTCTTCTGGAAACAATAAATTAATTGAATCAGTTTTCTATTCAAGCCTTTTTTGTGCTGCTGGGGTATTCAAGACTTTTGAAGGAGACATTTCATGTGGGTGGGTGTATGTTATATACTGATTTTAAACTGAGTATTTGGAAATTTTCAGCTTTGTGGCAAGATGAACAAGTTCTAGAGACCAGTGCACAACATCATCCCTATAGTTAGATATGGCAGTGTATCTTCTGAGTTAGGTAAAAAAGACAGATCTTATGTTATGTGTTCTTGCAGACAGAGGAGGCTGGTGAGGGGGAGGGAGAGAGACAGACAGACAGAGAGAGACAGAGAGCAGAGAGAAAGACAGAGACAATGACAAAGGGAGAAAGACACAGAGACAGAGACAGGAAAACAAAACCCCACAAGAGAACACAAGGACATTTTTGGAGATGACAGATACAAATTTAGTACCATTATAATGGTGGATACATACAAATGTCCAAATTCATCAAAATGTAGACATTAAATGTTTTCACTTTTTTATCTACCAATTATGCTTCAGTAAAGCTTTTTAAAAGGAAATTATCCATATTTTCAAGCTATAGCTTTCATGTTTCTGGTTTACCAGTATTTTTATTTGCTTTACCTACACGTCATTTCTTAAGCAGAACAGCCAGAATTTACTCACATTAGACGTAGATGCTAAGCAGGAAGATTCCTGAGTAGTACTCAGATAGGGGTAACTTTGGAAAACTGAATGCTATAAATTTGTTTCTTCTCTAAGAACTTCCCCTAGTAGCAGACATTCATTGCATGCCTCCTGAATTCATTGTGTTTAATCAATATTAGGAGCAAGAAGAAAAAAAAATATTTTGAAGCATATTTTAGAATTCTGGTATTTCTGTCCATTCATAATCTCCCCATAACCATTTACTTCCTGCTTTTTCTATTAGTAAGACTATCTTGGTACACCATGCATTGTCCAGGGTATTCAGAATGTCTTGGGATTTCTTTTTTTCTTGCAACAGTTGAACCCAGAGCCTTGCACATGCTAAGCACATGCTTTTCTACTATGCTACCAGCCCTATCTTGGGAATTTTTGAGGAAGTCACATTGCGACTAATCTGGAAATTAACATAAATCTTTCACTGTCAAGGTTGACGTATAGTTTCCTTAGCACAGAAGGAAGACTTTTTATATTATCTGACATGGAAATGTAGAATAAATGTTCTGGGAACCAAAATTTATACAAAGCTCTTCCTTGTTGGTACATGGCATTATAGGACATTTTAGTGAGATAATTCACTAAAAACCATCAAACAGAGTACTTGGCCTATATAAAGTTCATTAAATGTTAATCTCCCTATTGTTTTCTGTCTTTTCTTAGTCAACCCCTTTTACCTAAAGTAGCTTCTTATTTGATGAGAAACAACCATTGTTTGTTTTCCCTAGTGAACTGGAGGCTCTATGCTCTTTTTGGTAAACATTTTGGTAATGCAAAGTCAGTCAATTCACTGAGGTTTTTTTCCTTATTTATCTCCTGTGTTTTGGTATAATGAGGATTTACTGTACCTGTTAATGCTACACAATTCTTCAATTTTATTATCCAACCATCAGCAAACTAGCTTTTGTGAAAATTGAAGCTAAAAGTTATTTGATGAATGTTCCATCCCCCTCAATAGTGAAAACTGGTCTGAAAATCATTTTTCAAGGAGATTTTTCCAAAGGTTTCGAGTTCCTTCAAGCCTTTAAGAAGTTGGAAATGTTATTAAGCATTTTGATTTCTTTCCCTTTCATCTCCTGTTTAGAAATTAATGTCTTGAAAAATTGGCTGCAAATGTTAAGGTTTTTAAAAGATATGAAATCTATTCATCTGTCTAATGCAACTGCAACATGTTAAAATGAATTGGTTCTTTGTTAGACATCTTGGCCAATCTTGGAAAGATGTTTGTCTTCACCTTCTAGACCTTCAGATGCCTTCTATTTTCATTTTTAGCACTTGGAAAACAAAGCACTTCAATAATTTTTTCAAATGAGAATTTCATCATGTGTTTACTCTCTGCTCTTTGTAATGTACGGAGACATGGCCCCATTCCTGTGTTTTATAAAATGAGATGGTAGACTGAAAGATACTTTGAGCAATGGTAAAACAACAGCTCTTTGATTTCTTATTTTTCTCCATTGTATCGTCTTTGTACTGCAGAATGTATCAGTATCTGTGCTGAAAGGTCCTCTAGTTTATCTTTTTTGTGTGGGATCATTGTGGCATACCACTTTGTATAAAGCTGCAATTCAAAAACTGTCCCAATATGTCTGCATATGGGTGTACATATGGTCGATTTTAGCTTTAACTTCAAATTTCCTTGAATACATAGGCTGTGTGTATTCCCATAATGATAGCTGAGCAATTTCTTTGCTATGGCTCAATTTCTTTCTCTTCTACATTTTCCTCTCCCTTCCCTCTATACAGTAGTAACTTTCCTAAAAGGCTCATTAAAAAAAAATCCATAACACCCATGCAAGCAGGTGCCAGGAAGTTTTAAGTTTAGATAACAGTCCCGTCGCATTTGGCTGTTTGGCTGTAGCAGGATGCATAAACGGAATGGAATGGAATGTGGTGTTATGATTCGCTTGCTAATGCACGCAGCTCTGCTCCAGCATTAGCCTCACCATCCATTTCTATTTGTTGACTGCCAGGAGAGTGGGTGCTCTGGAACAGCACAATTGCCACCTTCAGTGGAGACATACAATGTACATGGAAGTGACTCAGGCAGCTTGATCTATTTGTGCTCCTTCATCTGGTCAGTTGTGTGGGCAGGTAGCTATTGTCAGAGGAATTGTTTCATCAGCTGTTTCAGGAGTATACGTTTTGATTTCTAGAGGTGACTTTTGTGAGTGAGACCCTGAAAACACGTAGCTATTCTACACTTCCGATGCATAAGCATGTAGATTCCCTTTGTTAATTCTCTCAGCTGAGCTACCTGAGGAAGGGGACCTGGAGAAGAGTTTTCCTATAATACACAGTAGCCAGATTTCATTTTCCTTCCTGTTGGAGCAGCTCAGGGAGTAAGGTCATACTTAGGCATCTTCGATGTAATGAAGGAGATAGAAAATGTTAAAAATGATTAATTGATTAGCAGTTGATTGATTTTTTTTAGCAAATATTTATTGAGATTCTGTTTCAGTTTTCCTTAAAATAGAATAGTGGAAAGGAAAGATATAGCCTCCACTTTCACGAAGCTTTTATGGTATTAGACATTGAAAGATAAAGAAAGTATTAGTTACTTAATTATAATTAGGCATAGAACTGCAAAAGAGAAATAGAGTTTTCTATGAGAGCAGCTAATAGGAAGTCTGACTTCATCTCAAGTCTCAGAAATGAAAGGATTACTGAGCTTAATGTAATCCTAGATCATGCATTGAGAAGTTTGGGGATACAGTGTGAGGAGGCTGTTCCAGGTAGTGAAGGAAGAGCTTGTGCAAAGGCCTTAGAAAGGAGGGAATATAGTATTTACTGAGGACTGATTAAAGCCCAGTGTGCCAGAAACTAGAGGCAAATAAAGACTGAGAGGTGGGAGAAAAAGCCCATGATGGAGTCAGGAGTAGACCTCGTGGGGTGTGCCCAGCAGGTCTCATTTATGATTTCTGTGTTTTGCTAAAAGATACAAGAAGTCATTGAAATATTTTAGATGGAATTGGCACAATTAGATTCCTGTCTCCTCAGCAAAGACTCTTCTGCCTGGAGTGAAAGAACAGGTTAGAGGAGGGAAATCATGGACACAGTTGAGTCAAGTTACAAGGCTGTAACACTAGTAGGCCAATAAGCTGGCAGCTTGGCTAAGGGGAGAGAGAAAAAAAGAGCTAGGTTAGAGAGAGATGAGGAGGTAAAACTCAAGTGGACTCAGTGGACAAGATACAGAGGGAGGCATGCAGATTTCTTTTCTGGAAAAACTGGCCAGATGGTGTTACGTGACAGGAGAGCATGAGGATAGGACTAGCTGGGGAGAGGTGAATCTGGAGTTTGCTTTGGCAATGTTGGTCCCATTTGAGATGCCTTGGGAAGCCAACCTAAGGGGGTAAGTCAGGTTGATTGTGTGTGGCACTCAGAGGAACTCATTTCTCTGACAGAATTAGAAACAGCATTGTCGGGCCGGGGATTTAGCTCAGTGGTTTTGCCGCCTTCTGCGCAAGTGCGAGGACCCGAGTTTGATCCCCGGTACCAAAAAAAAAAAAAAAAGAAAGAAACAGCATTGTTGCATCTGATCAAACATGATAGGCATGGATGAGAAGATCATCTAGGAAGTTGAAGAGTCTGTGAGTCGCTCAGTTACATTTCACAAGTGCATATTGAGTGCTCACTCTTTGCTAACCCTGGGGCCATGAGAAGGGAAGACACTCAATAAATGTAGGCTATCCCTTTGTGTTAACCCTAAACTAATTTGTAGACCATCCTAGCATGGGCCTCTCAACACATCCAGAGAAAACTGTCGGGCAGGCTGTTTCTTTGTCCACTTCAGTTTAACTTTTCATTTTCTTTTTGTTTATCTTCAATGCACATATAGAGTAGTTGGTAAGTGTATTCTTTACATTAACTCCTGTGCTCTTAGGTAATCTTTTCTGAGTTTTGAAAAGCTTTTTCCCCTTCAGCCTTGTCTTCTTAAATAATAATAAAAAAAAGATTGCTTCATACACTAAGAATGCACACCTGATTTTTAAAAAAGGAGTCTGTCTTTGGGCTACAAAATAGTCTTCTCATATTTTGTAGGTTATAAATTGCTGATGATTTTCAGATTATGATGATACTGACTTCACTTGTGAAATTGACGCCACACCCCCCCTAGTCTGTTCCTAAAATAAAAGTAGATCTACGGGCAAAGTGAAATTTATAGCCTCTTTTATTTAGCTCTTATTCTTCAGAGACCCATGGTTTAAAATGGCCTATATTTTAAGACTACATTTCTCAAATTATTGTCTTTGGACCACCTGTGTCAGAATCACTGGGGTGTGCTTGTTAGAAATGAAGACTGTTGAACCTTGTCTTCCAATTCTTTTTTATTGTACAGCTAGGATAAACTCCAATAATTTTCATTTTAAACAAGCACACCAAGTCGTTTCCATGTATACTAGAATTTAAGACCCTCTCTTTTAAGGATGTCAGAATTTGAGTATCTCCTGATTAGAATTGTGTGTCGATGACAAATTAACTAGCTTTGAATGCCAGGTCAGTGTCGAACCAATTTTGAAGATTAATAATTGGATCTCAAGTGTTCAAATATTTTGCATGTATTCGTTAAAATACTTGGCATAGACTTCTTTTCTAACACATAAAAGTTCATGTGAAGGGAGAACAGAGTGGTCAGGAAAAGTAGGAGAAAGTAGAGGTACAGAGCAGAATGCATAGGTGAGAACGAAGACATCAGTACTGAAGCAATGGAGAGTGAATGAAGTGTGATTGAGGAGCAGTCGCCCTGGGTATGGTGCATGGGTTGCCAGCTTGGTGACGTCCACTTCTGCATGCTTGTGCATTTCTGGGTACTTCCAGAACAACATCTTCTTTCCTGTCTCTAGAACTAGAAGAAAACTCTCCTTACTCCCCCCCCCCCCAGGAAGAGCGCCGTGTGATTTACATCGATAAAATCAGACCTGACACAACACGGACAGAACTGAGGGACCGCTTTGAAGTTTTTGGTGAAATTGAGGAGTGCACAGTAAATCTGCGGGATGATGGGTGAGAATCTTCAAGATTATTTCTTGTTTAGAAGCTGACGTATGTAAAAAATTATGGCCCTAAGATTGCTGGGATGGGAGTTGCCAATGTAAGTGCTTTGACAGATGACACGTTGAGTTCAGAACCTTATTTATTTTCTTTCATCCCCATTTATTAATCTTTCTAGTTGAGATTTCCTGTCCCAGAAATAAGTATTTAGCTGCTTGACAGGACAATCATACTGATAAATGGATGTAGTGGCTCAGGCATTGGTACTGATGAAGTCTCCCCAGGTAGAAAGGGTTACAGTCCTATATGTTAATACTTCTTCAACAGTCTGAATTTCTCTTTGTCCATGGCAGAGACAGCTATGGTTTCATCACCTATCGTTATACCTGTGACGCTTTTGCTGCTCTTGAAAATGGATATACTTTGCGCAGGTCGAACGAAATGGACTTCGAGCTGTACTTTTGTGGACGCAAGCAATTTTTCAAGTCTAACTATGCAGACTTAGGTATGGATTTTTTGTACATAGAATGAGGAATCCATAGCGTAGAGCTCAAAATGAGACCACCTAGGGTTGACTCGTCATTATATTTTACTGGAGGGAACATTTGAACACAGATTTTCTTTTAAATGAATGGGCCAATTGCAAGGGTAAATAGTTCAGGGTTAGCAATGAAGCACAGAAGTAAATCCTCTGGCTGCATAGGTACTGATATTCTACTCTGTGAGTGTGTGTGTGTGTGTGTTATTGTGTTTAGCATGTGCACAAGTTGTGTGTATGTGTATGGTGTATTGTGTTTATCTACATGTATTTACGTTTTCTGTCTATGTGCCTGTAATCTGTTTTTCCTCTTTCTGCCTACCTTGAATCCTTTTGTATAAACCATTGCACTGCCATCATTGTTTTATGGACCAGACTACGCAAAGGTCTTATTCTTTTTTATTATTTCACAAACCATCAAAAATATTATAATTTTCCATGAAATACAACTTGTGAGGAGAAAGCAAGACTTCATATTCTAACTCACTCTATACTTACTTTCTTTAGAAGCAAAGAAATAAAATCTACTATTTGTTGTCTTGACATACTAGACCCTGTGCTAGAGCTTTGAAATGTTTTCTCATTTGGTTACCAAATGAGGAGGTGAATGTTAATATTATCTTCCTAATTTTACAGATAATTAAAATGAAACATACATAAATATATGTTTTGCCTGTTAAAAAATGATACAGACTCAAGAAGTAACATTTGGAAAATAAAACAGTATTAGGAAGAAATGCAAAATTACCTATAAACCTATCATTCAAAGATAGCCATTGCTACTAAGTAAATGAGTTACCTTTTATCTAGGTATGTGTACTTTCTTATAGATGAGGTCATATGAATATGTATATATTAAATTCTACTTTTCTCAACATTATTATATAAATTCATTTACTGCTGTGATACACAGTGTTAAAAATGATTCATCAACAGTTTTAATGTCTGCTCAGTATTTTGTTGGATAAATTGTATGGCTATACTTAATTGTTCCATTATGGCTAGGCAGGTATTAGTTTTTAATTTTTTTGAATTATAAATAATGCTACAATAGACATCTTAATTTCCTTTCCAGTTCTAATTTTTTTCTTTACATGTCACTCCTTATCTAATGTGTGTATGATAAACCTTTTAATTCTTTGAAGAACAAGTGAGGAGAGAAACTAGCAAATCCTTGTGTATATGACATAGTTTTTAAATTAATTTATACTAGCAATAAAATTAACATGCATTTGTTCCTCAGCATTACTAGATATCTTTGTGCCATTGCACTGGCATGGTGTAAAGACAGAAATGAGTATCAGCTATGAGGATTTCTTTTTTCCCTTTTAAACACAGTGATGTCTTCCTGGAGTAATTGATTTAGGTGGTGTGCATTGTTCAGAGGGAATATGCTATAATTCACTTCACAAGCTAAATAGATAGTGTGAAGCAGGGGAGAGGCAGCTGACTGGTAGAGAGATAGAAGCCTAGGGATGAAAATATAAAATGTGGCAAGTCATTTGTTCAAATGTTGGCTGATAAAAACAGTCAAGACAGATTGAAGTCTTGAGCTGATTTGACTTATTTTCTTCGGTAATGAAGGCCAGGGTATTTCTTCTCTCTCACAACATCTAGAGTTTAAAATAAGCTACCTAGAGGGGCCTTTAGATCACGATTCATCATGGCAGAGGGAGGATTGGATGGTATTTCCAAATTGAACTGGCACCTCCCTGAAATATTTCTAAGAAGAATGTTCCCTTCTCATTATCTCCCTGCCTAGCCAGCAGCAATAGAGACTTTGCCATTGCTAAACTCACCCTGCATTTTCTGAAAAGTATGTTTGGTGTGCATTGTGGAAGCATGGGATTTTCCAGTTCCCTCAAGCTCTGTAGTGGTGGGATGAGGTTCTTTTTCTGACTGTAGGCATAGTGGAGTGAAAAAGAGCACTGGCTTTGGAATCCTGAGCACCTGGGTTGGTAACTTGGCCTTCACTGATCTCATCTCAGACAAACAATTCAACTCCATGAGCTTCTGAGTCTTCCTTTGTAAAAAGTGTTACAATGTTGTTGTGATTATTGTGATGTTCTTAGTGTAGTGACTGGCTTAATATAGGTGATCAATAAATGGCTAGGATTATAATTAAAATAGTAGAAATGAAAAATCAGAAACTTAGAGATGTTTTTAAACAGAAGGATGAGCACCAGGATCTAGTTTTGGAACTCAGTGGAATCCTCACGTGTGCTGTTTTTGTTCCTGAAGGGCAAGAGCACACACAGACACTTAGCATGGTGAGTTTAAGAATATATTGTACTCTTGAAGGGATTGGGAACTTAGATGTATATGAAGAGCAAAATAAAAAGGATGTGGTACAGATTAATTTCACTGAGACATTAAAGTGGCCTATTATTTTAGACAGAGTCACCAATTATTTTCCTGTTTTTATTTGCTCCTCTAAATGAAATTAGCTCACACATCCTATTTCTGTATTATTGAAAACAGCTAATGGTTACTATAATATTATTAGAGTAAAACATAATGATTTCACCTGCTACTCATGAGCTAGTTTTATAAATAAGCTGAAAGTTTAATATGACTTGGTCAAGGATACCAGGGTGAAGTAAGGATTTGAGGCTAGTTTAATAGGAATCTTTATTCTATGTGTTTTTCTGTTTTCTCTTATAAACCAATGTTCATTTTAAAAATTGACAAATAATATTAAAGAAGAAAAATAGAGAAACTATATTGGAAGTAGGATTGGAATAGAAGAACTGGTCCATATTATGAATAGTAGTTTTGACCAGGAATGAGTTATGATGTAGAACTTTTGTTTCAGCATAAAAGAAAAATGAGGGCCGCGGATTTAGGTCAGTGGTTTTGCCGCCTGCATCACAAGCGCAAGGACCGGAGTTTGATCCCTGGTACCAAAAAAAAAAGAAAAGAAAAATGAAATAATGCTACATTTATCATAAATTCTTTATTAATTAAAAAGTATTGTATCATCAATATCTTGAATATGTATGTATATATAACTTTACAAATACCCTTGCCATTTATTGATAAATCACTCTCGGATCCCAGCACAAATATTTTCAACCATAGTTTTGAAAACATGGGGATATTTGAAATTAGTATATTCATTTGAAAAACATTAGTTTGAGTATCTACTTTGTGCCATGCATACTTGTAGGTGCTAGTACAAATGTGATATGATTTGTTTCTATTAATATGTTATCATTATTTATAACCATTTCTTTTTGAAAAATAGCAGTTACAAGGTAGTCATAACATTTTTCTTATATTTTAATGTGTTTCAACATCTTCATGTTAAGGGAAGAGAATGTGGTGGTGAATGTGATTGCTTCAGAAACTGAATGTGATTACTTTCTGTTTCATGCAGTAAATAGGTTTCCTGAGTCACACAATGTGCTTGTGCAAGTGGATGCATAGGCACACGCTCTTTCATAGTTAAGAAGCTCTTGCAAACTGCTTATTGCATTATAATCAATACTTGACAATGGAAGACAGAAACAATGACATTATAAGTTTCACTTTGAATAATCCAAAGTTAGAAAAATTAATCATTTTCAGTATTCCCTCCAAGGAAAGATATATGCACATATTCTTGATGGTTCTGTACAGCCTTTTGTCATATAGGCTATGGTCACTGGGAGAATATTCCAACCGATCTATAATGCAAATAAAATTCTGATTTCAAAATAATCACTCACACCATGCTAGACATTATTTATTTTTTGTCTCTGCACAAAGATTTTGATTTGAACACCAGCTGCTCTGAAGCTGTAGTAATATAAGCACTCATTAGGCCAAGAGGAGAAAGGTGGATGCTAGAATCATTTAAGAATTATCTGTTTAAGGTAGATTTGAAGAAATCATGGTAACTTTAATGTCTGTAGAAGACTATAATCATTGTTCTTACCTGGAAAAACTTGCTGGAAGAAAGTCACTAGACATGGAATGGTAGAAATGAAAGAAAAAAATAAGTCAAAGAGTTTCTTTGCCATTAGATCTCAGACAGTGAACGTTGATTGAAGGTTGGGGGACAGAACAGAATGCTGGTGCTGGAGAGCTTGCAGTAGCAGTGTTTTCTGCACAACACTTTTCACTGTGTGAATGATTGCGTTTTCCTTTTATCTACTTTACATTCTTTTATCACTGAGCATTTCTATTATAACTTCCTCTGGGAAAAAACATGGGAATCCTTATATTTTATTACAATTATCAATGTGTTGCGGGAATGCTTGTTTTCTTTCAAATAAATGTTTTCCAAAGAATGAGTGGATTTGCAAATGGGTTCTGATTACACTTCTATGCCACTCTCCCCACTTGCAAGACCAATAAGAAATATTTGACTTTTTTATAGATGTCAATGAAGAAAAATCAGAAGTTAACAGAATTGAACTTTGTATCCAACATTTCTAAAGCGCATCTATTTTACTAAGGGTCACTTAAAGTAGCATGTGGCATATGGTTAAACATGACTTGGACTAATTTAAGTTTCCAAGAAAGAGCAGAGTATAATTTATAACTGCATATTTATTCTCTCCTATTGATGAGCAAAGAAGCTGAAAGTTCTATCTCAGGATGGGAAGTATTTCTCTAGAGCTTCTAATTTGGGGAGAGTTTACACCTGCTTTTCTGGGGTGATAGAAATATTGGGATAGATGATGAGATTGATTTTGTATCCCTTCTGCCTCAAAGGGTAGCAGTTGGGGATTAAGGGATGTTCTGGAGTGATTCTCTCTTTCCATTCAACTCTCTTTCATGCTCAATGAAGCTAACCCAATAGAATAGGAAAGTTGCTTCTGCTTTCTACTTGTCCTTCCATATCTGGGTTATTGAGGAACCCTAAGCAAGTCATTTAGCATGCTAGAGGCAAAAAGACAGTGATTGTCTAGCGAAAGAGGTGAAAGATGTGTGTGCTGCCTGCCTCCCAGGAGTGTTCAATCTAAAATGAGTCAATAGGTACATGTTTTTGAAAGCTCCACCACTCTGTCCTCTGCCTATGTACATGTAGTATGCAGGAAAATCTGGGCATTGTTTTTTAAAGTGTATTGATTAGACAAGTGGCCGTTGAATCAGGCAATCTTGAACTGCAATGATTGCACTTGTGGCCATCAGCAAAAGGTGCTTCTAACCTGGCTTGGGTTTCTTTCAGATTCAAACTCAGATGACTTTGACCCTGCTTCCACCAAGAGCAAGTATGACTCTCTGGATTTTGATAGTTTACTGAAAGAAGCTCAGAGAAGCTTGCGCAGGTAACATGTTCCCCGGCGGAGGATGACAGAGAGATGGTGAATACCTCACAGACTGCACGTCCTTCCTGGACAGACTACTGCAAAGTCATACTTAGGGAGTTCTCCTATTTTGCACTCTCTGTACAAAAACAAAGCAACAACGATACAACAATACAACAACAAACAACAAGAACAACAACAACAACAATGGTTTACATGAACACAGCTGCTGAAGAGGCAAGAGACAGAATGATATCCAGTAAGCACATGTTTATTCATGGGTGTTGGCTTTGCTTTCCCTGGAGTCTCTTGGTGACAGTGTGTGTGTGTGTGTGTGTGTGTGTGTGTGTGTGT
>NW_004624755.1:8460918-8479874 GCF_000247695.1 Heterocephalus glaber
ATATATATATATATATATATATATATATGGAAAGAAAACTAACCAACCAACCAACCACCAACCAACCACCCTAAAATGACAGCTGCTGATGTCCAGTCATCAGCCTCCTACTCTGCTTTTTAAGAAAGTGCAAAATCAACCTGAAGCAAGCTTTCTCTCGTAACGTTAATGGTTATCTGACAATCCTGAAGAAACCACAGGTTCCATAGAACTAATATCCTGTTTTTCTTTCTTTCTCTCTCTTTCTTCTCTCTCTTTCTTCCTTTTCCTTTCTGCCATGGAATCTGGGTGGGAGAGGATACTGCGGCCACCAGAATGCTAAACTTTCCTAAGAGTTTGAAGTTTCTGTAGTTCATCCTTTGACCTGACACCCATGTAAATGTCCAAAATGTTGACTTTCCACTGCAAATTTTAACAGCGTTGTCAGTGGTCAAGCGTGCAGCTTGCTGGGCAATTCTTTGTGAGGAGCAGACGCGGTGTTACATTGCTAATGAGAGTTGAGTAGAACTCTCTGGATGTGTTCGGATAGTGTAATTGCTACATTCTCTGATGTAGTTGAGTATTTACAGATGTTAAATGGAGTATTTTTATTTTATGTACATATGATACAACAATGTTCTTTTTTGTTACAGCTATGCACTGTAAATGCAGCCTTCTTTTCAAAACTGCTAAATTTTTCTTAATCAAGAATATTCAAATGTAATTATGAGGTGAAACAATTATTGTACACTAACATATTTAGAAGCTGAACTTACTGCTTATATATATTTGATTGTAAAAAAAACAAAACAAAACAAAACAAAAGACAGTGTGTGTGTCTGTTGAGTGCAACTACAACAAAATGATGCTTTATGCACATCCATCCCTTCTTAGGTGAGCTTCGATCTAAGCATCTTGTCCGAAAATATCCTAGTCCCCTAAAGGTATTAACCACTTCTGCGATATTTTTCCACATTTTCTTGTTGCTTGTTTTTCTTTGAAGTTTTATACACTGGATTTGTTAGGGGAATGAAATTTTCTCATCTAAAATTTTTCTAGAAGATATCATGATTTTATGTAAAGTCTCTCAATGGGTAACCATTAAGAAATGTTTTTATTTTCTCTATCAACAGTAGTTTTGAAACTAGAGGTCAAAAAAATCTTTTTAAAATGCTGTTTTGTTTTAATTTTTGTGATTTTAATTTGATACAAAATGCTGAGGTAACAATTACAGTATGATTTTTAAAATAATGTGTGTCTGAAGACTTATCTTTGAAGCCAGTATCTCTTTCCCTTGGCAGAGTATGATGATGGTATTTATCTGTATTTTTTACAGTTATGCATCCTGTATAAATACTGATATTTCATTCCTTTGTTTACTAAAGAGACATATTTATCAGTTGCAGATAGCCTATTTATTATAAATTATGAGATGATGAAAATAATAAAGCCAGTGGAAATTTTCTACCTAGGATGCATGGCGATTGTCAGGTTGGAGTGTAAATTCTTCCTTTGGGAAATTCAGCTTTTGCAGAAGCAGTGTTGCTATTGCACTAACATGGCCTCTGACGTGACCATGATGTTGTTCTTGATGACATTGCTTCTGCTAAATTCAATAAAAAACTTCAGAAAAAACCCCTCCATTTTGAGCATCAGGATTTCATCTGATTGTGGAGTCCCTGGAATGGAATTCATTAAAGTTTGGAGTGTGTATTCAAGTTTCTCAACCCAGATTTGAGTCCTGTTTGGCTGACATAACTTTTCCGGAAGATATGACATACCTACTACTTAATCGTTCTTTTCCTTTCTCTCACCCAACATGATCTTACAAAATCGGTTTCACCCCCAGGCCGATGCAGCTAATTTTGAGAGCTGCATTCATTTATCACCAGCATATTGTGTTCTGAGTGAATCCACTGTCTGTCCTGTTGGATGCTTGCTTGAGTTTTTGGCTTCTTATTTCTAAGTAGATAGAAAGCAATAAAAATACTATGAAATCAAAGAACTTGTTCACAGGTTCTGCGTTACAACAGTAACACATCTTTAATCCGCCTAATTCTTGTTGTTCTGTAGGTTAAATGCAGGTATTTTAACTTTGTGAACACCAAACTAAAGTTTACAGTCTTTCTTTCTGAATTTCGAGTATCTTCTGTTGTAGAATAATAAAGACTATTAAGAGCAATAAATTATTTTTAAGAAATCAATATTTAGTAAATCCTATTATGTGTTCAAGGACCAGATGTGTTCTCTATTTTGCCTTTAAATTTTTGTGATCCAGTTTTAAATACATTCTCCTTTTTGCCCTGGATTGTTGACATGAGTGAAATACTTGGTTTTCTTTTCTTACTTATCAAAAGACAACACTACAGACTCCATGTTTTGGATTAATTTATCCCCCTGTGGCCTAACAAATATTGTTACCATGAAGATAGATTTCCTCCATGAACTTCAAATTACATCTACAGTTAGTGAAGCTTTTGTAATTTATGCAGACACTGTGGGTAGCCCATCAAAATGTAAGCTGTGTTTCTGTTACTTTTATTTTTTAATTTTTTGGGAGAGACTATTTCAAATGAACATGTGCACCCCATCATCACTGGAGGCAAATTTCAGCATAGATCTGTAGGATTTTTAGATGATCATGGGCCATTGCCTTCATGCTGTGGTAAGTACCACATCTACAATTTTGGTAATCGAACTGGTGCTTTAGAAATGTGGGGTTTTTTAAAGAGATGTAGCAGAATAATTCTTCCAATGCAACAAAATCAATTTTTGCTAAACGACTCCGAGAACAAGTGTTGGGCTGTCAACATTCAAAGCAGCAGAGAGGGAACTTTGCACTACTGGGGTATGACGTTTGGGTCAGTTGAAAAAAGGAAACCTTTTCATGCCTTTAGATGTGAGCTTACAGTAGGTAATGATTATGTGTCCTTTTTGATGGCTGTAACGAGAACTTCAATCACTGTAGTCTAAGACCTGATCTATAGATGACCTAGAATAGCCATGTAATATAATGTGATGATTCTAAATTTGTACCTATGTGACAGACATTTTCAATAATGTGAACTGCTGATTTGATGGAGCTACTTTAAGATTTGTAGGTGAAAGTGTAATACTGTTGGTTGAACTATGCTGAAGAGGGAAAGTGAGAGATTAGCTGAGCCCTTGCTGGGCTTTTTTTCCACCTGCCAATTCTACATGTATTGTTGTGGTTTTATTCATTGTATGAAAATTCCTGTGATTTTTTTTTAAATGTGCAGTACACATCAGCCTCACTGAGCTAATAAAGGGAAACGAATGTTTCAAATCTACCTCTGCTTTTCTTATTTATCGTAACCAAACTGCTGGCATGTTTCTCAGATCAGTACATATCACTTGCTTATTACTATTCCATTCTCTCTCTCTCTCTCCCTGCTTTTCCATATTCATGGATGCATTTCAGCTCTAAGGAAATATGCAACTCCTGGGTTTTACTTGTCTTCTTTCAATTCATAAAGGCAGACATGGTGATTTCTATAATGAACGTTCAGAGGTGAAAAGTGACATGGGACTTTATCAAATGGATTAGCTCTATTTTTTAACTTAACCCCAGGAAGTGAGTATTTTCAAGTAGAAGCTATTGCCCCTAGGAAGAAATCTGCTAAATATTCGGTGTAGGAGATGGACTGGATATTTCTCAAAGATGTGTAATAGGATGTAATCGCTGGTCCTATGTAAGTCATCAGGTTACATGTGAGGTGAGCTGATAGATGACCACATGTCTCACTGGTAGGCTGTCCATCACGCCTGGTAGGTGGTGGTGGTCATAATGACAGAGAACACATTATTAACACTCCTCTCTCCCCTGATTTCAGATGGTCTTTTCCTCTCTCAGTCACTTGTATATCAAGATACAGCACAAACCTGCCACCAAGGAAAGGTGAATAAATATATCGTGCCCCTGCACCCAAACCTTCTAGAGAGAAAAGAATATTTGTAAATATTGAAAATGCGATAGTGCTATCAACAGTGCATTTAACTCTGCTACATAACATAAGGAGCACTCCCAGTGATTCTTTTCTACTTTATAGCAGTAATAAGATTTGTCAATTATTTTATCAATATAAAAAGTAAAAAAGTACTATTTTGTCATGGAAAAGGTGCATTCACATACAACTATGGCTACTAAGATCCCAGGATCCAGTGGATAAGGCAGATCCTGACTTTCTTTCCACTTTGCTTAAATTGTATAGAGTGTTTTTCATCTTTTGACTGGAAGAAGCAAGGATATTAGAATACTGCAAGTCTTCCTTAAAGGGTTAACTTTTTATTCTAATAAACCCTTTGAAAGAAAAGAAAAAAATCAAGGATTTTAAGAGGCAGAAGTAGCCACTACTTTGATACCAGAACATATCTATGAGAGATAAAGGATTCATTTAATGTTGTTCTCCAAACATCAAATCACTTCTATACTTGATGATACTAATGTCAAAAATAACTATTGAAACTCAAATTAAATGAACACTGGATATGAATAGTTTCTTAGAGTCTGTCTCATTTCAATGGTCCTCCAAACTAAATCTGTCTAAGCTGTGCACAATGTGGTATTGAATTGAAATTGTTTTTCAGCCTTGCCAGTTTTCTTTTCTTTTTTTTTTTTTTTGGTAGGGTTATTTAGCTAACTAATCATTAGATGTAATTTACAGCTCTAATAACATTATTATGCTCATTTGACACTAGTGTTCCTAGATACACCATTATAACTCAGTATTAATTATAGAATATTTTAGCCAAAGCATAGTTTTCAATATTTATATTAATATCATATTTTGCAATTCTTGCTGTTCCTTGTTTTCAAACACACTATACCCACCATGAATCAATCTTTGTACTTTATCAAACAGCAGAGACTAATAAAGAAGGTCACAACTCAAGAAGAGTTCCTTGGAGGTTTGTAACATCATGATTTAAATCTCAGAAAGATTTAATCAAAAGCTGAATTAATCCCCAGGGGAAAAGATGCTGTATAGATTCCATTGATGGGCACAAAGCAGCCTGTTTCTTTTCACTTGCCTGTTAGCATGTTGGGGAAAAGGAACATAATTTTTCCTTGAAGAGGAAAATATAATTTCCTTGGTGGGAGAAGGGTAACATGTAATAGCCTTCGTGTTGGGCTCCATCTCTTCTGTGGCTGATTTTATTCTATCTATTCTATCCTGTGGTCTTATCTGTTCTTCTGGTAGATGGTTAAGTTAAATGTCCTACACCCTCTGGTACCCCCAATATACTCCATGAGATTCCAGTAACCATGTGGGGTTCCCAAAAGTGCCCTCCAGTCAAGCATGTGGAATGTGTGGGTCACATGGGCTGGTTTTCAGGTCTCTTCCGTGTAATCAGGTGACTGCCCTAGGGCAAATTCTCAACATTCAAGGACATTGAGAACTTGCAGGAAGAAATGAACATAACATTCAGGTATTTCCAGGAGTAGGAACTACTGAGAAGCCTATCATTTTTCCATGACTAGGATGCATTCTAAGTCAGAGGCTGCCACCTTTGTACCTGCCATCTTTCTGTCCATAATTCCACAGGACTGTCATCATATTCCTTTACAGCTCAACATGCATTGCTTAACACCAGCTGATTTATAGATGGAGCAGTGTGAAATTAGTTAAAAGAAGTGAGAGAACTTTTGGAGGAGAAAACCAAATGATCCTATAATATTTTCATGATTAAATTAAATGAACATAATTATACATGCACATATGCACACTAAGGCATTATTATAATCAAGCACCTTAAAACATTGTATTGTTTCAAATTTATGCATATAGCACTTACTGAAGGCAAGTATCTAGTGTGATATTTGAATTTGCATATTGACCATTTTCATATATTAGTTTCTAGTAGGAAATAGCTGAACTGTTAGAAAAAAAATCCTAAAGTGATATAGAAAAAATATTGTGCTTTTGCTGGTTTTTGAACATCAGGACCACTTAGCCATGTTATCTTTCTTCCACATAGTTTTCTGTGATGGATTTTCAACAAGATGACATCCAAGTGAAAGCTGAAATTAAATGGGAAGGAAAGAATGTTAAGTGGTAAAGTCCTGAATAGCTTCTTAGACTACTTAGTTGGAGGGAATTTATTTTTGTGGCTGTTAGGAGCTCTATAGTAAACTTCCCTTTAACAATAGTAATTGATGAAAAAATGTAGCTATAGTAATATAGTTACTGCACAACACCCTGCAGCAAGTCATTTAAGGAAATTCACAGGTACTTTCCTTTGATTGACTTTGCTGTTGTTGAAAATCCAGTTCTGTCTTCATTGTATCATTTCTTTCTCATTTAATTTCCAATCAGGTCCCTTGCTTATTCCTAGCATAGCTTCACAGTGCACTTAAAAGACTTACTTAATGATTGCTTTTCTTTTGGTGGTCTTTTATTCTCAGTAGGTACAAGTTTCACACAATTGTGATACAGAAAAACAGTACATTATTACAATCTTAGTGACTTTTGAGATTTTGGTTGCATAACATTTTTCTCATTGGAGATGTAACTTAGTCTTTCAATATATTAAAGTCTTATCTTTTTAATTATAAGAAGCAAAAGTGTGAACACACACATGTAGGTCCATTTCAAATAGAGTAACTAGTCAAATGACCAGACCCTCTGTCTTAATCCCTTTTATTTGACTAAGCTGATAAATAAATACAAGAGAATTTTTTTGTGAAACCACTGGCAATATAATAAACTTTAAAGAATTTATTTCAACTTCACTCATTTATATTTCTTGGAATGGAAATATATACATTATTCAGCAATAAATGCTTAATGGCTTAAGAGACTTACTTAATTTTAAAAGACAATGAGGCCATGCTTGCTTCAAGTTTAACCATTTATTGAGTTTTTAGCTCAAACACTATACACTTTAATTGAATGTGTGCTAATATTTTATAGTGCTTAGAGGTATTACCCTCTATAAGCACTTCCATATGTGTTGGCAGAAATATATGTGCATTGTCACACAATTATGATTTATTACTGTATATCCAAGAGAAGAGTAAGTGAACAAACTGGTCACACACATATACATGTGATATGACTGTATTACCTTCATATCAGGTAACTTCATGTCCAAGTGAGATGCATGGCCTATTTCTCCTCCACTAGTTTGGATAAGTGGGAAAAGCAATCTGGCACTGATTCAATGGGCTGCCTTTCCCAGGGTCAGCAGTAAAAAGGGTAGTATAGACTAATAAAAAACTTAGTTGGTTGGAAAACATAAGTTGCAGTTCACACTCCATTTTTTTCTTTTTTATTCTTTCCTTCTTTCTTTTCTCTTCTCTCTCTCTCTCTCTCTCTCTCTCTCTCTCTCTGTCTCTCTCTCTCGGCCTCAGCATCTGCAGGGTGGGAAGGTGGGAAGTACCAGTGTGTTGGTCTGACACTGTTTGATTTTTCAGTTTTCCAGTGGAAGGAGAGTTGGCATAGAAAGAGAGTGCCAGCACATGCACCTGATGAATGAAATACTTTTAGACACTTATCAGAGTTCCTTTGTCACATGGTGCTAGGGTCTCTTTGACCCACTGCTAGCATGGGACACTATGGCAAGGACTATGAATAGAAAGGTCACCTAAAGGACAGAGAAGGGATAAATAGATGGTTAACCAAACACATTTGAAGTTCAGGTACAAAGCAAGGTGTAAGAAAGGACTCCCATAGTTTCTTGTTTGCCTTTTTGCCAACACATTCCACAGATTATATAAACAAAGGACATAATTGTGCAGATTGAGTAGTAGAGTTGTGAAGAAGAGAATGAGCCTCCCAGGCTGATGTCATGTGTGTAGGTGATCCTGTGTCACCCAGAGAGCACCTGGCCTTTCCTGTCCTGGCTGTTGCTTGGAGGAGCTGATTAGAGTATTTACTGCCTCACACTGCTAGGTTGATGGGAGGCCCTTGGACTTTCCATAGTGGGAATATTGGATCGAATGTTTAAGTATTCATTTTGTGAAATGATAAAAAGATGACCCTCCATGCGTACAGTAAAAAGGGCTCTTCACATTTCAATCATACATTTTTTTCCTAATTGACTCGGTTTTAGCATCTCCAAGTACTCATTTATAGCAAGGAGGCATCATAGACATTCAGCATTTTGAAAATTAAACTTCAACTCCTTTAAAAGTCGTACTTGCTAGATTCCATGGAGATATCTAAAAGTATGACATAGGGAAGATTTGAACTGTTGTTTGCTTTTTTTGTCCTTTTAAAAACTTAGATTTATCAATTCTATTTGGAAAGTTGATCAACCTAAGAGACTTCCTTTCTTAGCATACGCTCTTTCTCATTTTACCTGGTCGATCTCCTCTTTAGAAATTTCACCTCATATGATGACGATCTCAATTTCAGAAAAAAAAAAATATACATCTTGTTGCAGAAAGGAGACCAAGATGAAAAGCTACTCTCCAGTTGAAAACTGGGGAGATTCAGTGTTATAAAAAAAGTGATAATAATAATTATGATGTTGTATCACCTAACATTTATTGTGGATTTTCTTTCTTTTTTTTCCTTTTGCTTAAATTCTTTTATTGGTACATTTTAGGTATACAATGTGTTTACATTTATCATTGGGTACTTGTACCTGTACATGATGTATCTCGGTTCTTATATTTTCCCCATTACCTGTGCGCCCTTCACCCCCTCAACCCTTCCCTCTTGCAGATTTCATTTCCATTTTTTTCTTTTCTCATAATTTTTCCTTTCCCTTCTTCCCTTTTCCCTTCCCCTCCCACCACCCCTACACCTTTGGACCTTTTCTTCCTATTTCAAATTATCAATTATTCATTTTAATCATTTTAATCCTTATTTACACTTTCAGTTTCTCACACTAGAGAAACTATTCGGTATTTACACGTGTGTCCTATTTATTTCACTTAAGAGTATCGCCTCAATATGCATCCATTTTGCTATAAATGTCTCTAGTTTCTCATTCTTCACGGCTGAGTAGTAGCCTCTGGGAATAAAATACTGATGTTTGAATAACTTTTTTTCTGTTGGCGGTAATTGAGTATTGAAAGTTTGAGTAGTTTTTTTGTTTCTATCTGCTTGAAGATAAACTTTGTACACTGGATTCTTTTATTCTACATTCATTGAACTTTTGCAGTACACAAGAAATCACATTAGGTATCAGGAACAGAAGAAAAACCGACATGTATCCTACTCCATATTTATCCGGCTACATAAGAGAAAGTTAAAATGTGAATTTCCTAATAGTAGCAGTAAGGCACTGTTGCTGTGACTCAGTGTGAATCAGTCTTTCTGTCCTCTTCTCTTCTCTTTTCTCTTCCTCCTCCTTCTTCCTCGCTCTCTTTATGTCTCTCTCTCCCTCTCTCTCCTCTCTCTCTCTTTCTCTCCCTCCCTTCCTTTTTCTCTCCCTCTCCCTTACCTTTTACATACAGTGTTTTCTGAAAGTATATTACTGTATGATAATGGGTGATGGAGGTTACATCCCTATAAACCCATCATAATATGAAAATATCATAACTCAGAAATGCATTTAATAGATCTAACCTTCCCATAGAGAGTCAGAGCTTAGCAACATAATATACTGCAGTTGTCAGCCTGTGGTCTCCTCTTGTGAGCCCATGGCTGACTGGGAAATGCAGCCTCCCCCGCACTGTCCAGCCTCACAAGAAAGGATTGCATTACCTATCACTGGCTCAGGAAAAGATCAAAACTCAAAGTACAATTTCTACTGAAGGTATTTCACTTTCACACCATCTCAAAGTAGAAAAATCGTAAGTTGACAATTTTAAATCAGGATCTATGCATATAAGCAATGTCTATGAAGATTGAGGCCAGAAATCCTCTTACTCTTACTTAGTAGGCATGACCTATTGCTATGAAGTCATGGTATACAGTCTCCCTTGAAATTATTGACAACCAACTTTTTAAAAACATGGACCTCTTTAAATGGACTTGGAGACTTAACAATGATATAACTTTACTGTTAAGGAACTAAATAACAAAAGCAATTAATATCTAATAGATTCTTATGATTTTTTAAGCAGTTTTTAAATTTCCTGGTTTAAGGCTGGGATATGAGACAAGCAGTGAATATTGACAAGCCACATTTTTACCAAAACTTCCTTATTCCTATGGCTATAGTCATTGTTATGACACAGTGCTAGTATCAGCTGCTCATAATGAAGAATCTTCTTCAGATTTCTCAAATATGGTTCTCTGGATATCCTTATACAGCAGTAACCTCCCTATATTAGGGTTACTGTGGACACTGGACACTCACAGTCCTAGTTTCTGTGTGGCCACTATCACAGACCCTTTAAAAACTCTTTTAGAGTTTTAATTTGAAATAAAACTTTTATTTCAAATAAATTTGAAAGTACATACAACAGAATAATTCAGTCCCATGTATGTACTACTCATATTTATGAAATAGTAGCATTTTACCCTATATATTTAGGATTGTTCTTAAAACAAATCAGTTTTCTCCTTTCCACCTCAGTAGTTATATATCCCCAATGGTAGTATACATTATTTCCATTTATTTTTTTAAACTACATTTCCATGTATCCAAAAGTGAGATGCAGAATTAGCTTGAGTCTTTTGAAAATTTGCATAATTTTTTTCTACTGTATGTATCCTTTTGCAATTTGCCAGTGGTGCCTTTTGATGCAAATGCAATTAGAACAATTGCACCTCAGAAGAAGCTAGAAGGAAATCCTTCTTTTGGGTGTTTGGAGTTGCCTTAGCAGCTGCTCTAAGCGTTCCAGCTAATTGTTCTTCATGAAGCTCCTGAAATTCATCTTGGTCT
Source organism: Heterocephalus glaber (assembly GCF_000247695.1). The sequence goes on from NW_004624755.1 coordinate 8,471,704, forward strand.
CCTATTTATCATTTTCGCTTATAGTTAAGTGTATTTATGCAATAGCTTTAAACATCTTTGACCCTTGATCCACACCCTCCTCTCACTTATTGAGTGGTTATAAAGTTGTTCCAGGGAACAGGAGATCATAAAATCACAGCAGAAGATGGAAACTTGTACCCAGGTAATTTTTTTTAATAAGATAATGATTTGTTTCAGTTTTCTGTTTTGTTAAGTCAGAGATTTTTTGCTACACTCCTTACCTTCCCATTGTCACATACCTGTGCATGGCCATGCCCTCTCCAAGAGGACACTAGGGAGCCCCAGCCTGGAAGAAATTATTTCTTGTTATAGTAACCAATTAAACTAGTTACCAGCTAGAGCACATGTTTCAGCACTTAAGTTAATTGAACTGCTGCAAACTAAATATGATTCTAAATTGTTTCAGTATTCCAAAGTATTTCATGCGTGCAGATAAAAATGAAAAAAATTACCAAATTGGTTTGGAATGTGCAAATCAGGCATATAGCGCTGACATTTAGATCTATGACCTGATAACTCTGCAGTAGGTATCTTGAGAAACTGTGAGCTTTTTTGCTTCCTCTTTTGCTGAACTCTCCTTTAAAAATCCCTGAACCACTACTTGATGTGATATTCAATATGTGGAAGTCAGGCTGCAATCAGAAGGGAAACTGTCTGCATCAGGGTTTTTCTACTAATTTGCCCAGAAAATAATCTCTTCGTGATTCATTTCACGGGCCCCAAAAGAAGGGTATTGTTGAAAGGAGGTTGAGCTTATTGGAGGAAGTGCGGTATTTTTTGCTAAAAGATCCTGGCTAGAATTCGGCTTATGTGTCTGTTTAGGGTTCATAGTTCTCTTTAAGGTGATGGCCCTTCTGTATATCAGGCCACTGTACATAATCAACAAATGTCTAAATTCAAGAAGGGAATGGCCTTGAAGAAAACTTGGGTGTCAAAAGAAGCTACTTCCCATTCTTCCCAGCCCCTTCTTTAATCTCCCTTTCCCCATCACCGAACATGTACGTAGATAATATTCTATTTTCAGATGTTTTTGTTGCTGGTAGTTTCCCAAATTTAGACATAGATCAGGTCAAAAGCTGGAATTGTAGAGGTAATTTGAGAGGCTTGGGAAGGCTGTGACTCTCTTGACAGATTAATTGATCATCTTTGGTAAGAAGCCACATGAGAGCTATGATATTTTTCAATCCTCCAAGGTTCCCCACCCTCTCCCAAAGGGAATTTACAAAGAAAATGAAGTGCAATACTTTATCTCTTGATTTCCTTCATTCTATTTGAAAAGATAAATAAGCTCAAAGAATTAGAAGTAACCTCAGGATGTATATTTTCGAGGACACAAAAGAGGGTACTCAGGGCCACAGACAGTAACCCAGACTCTGGCTTCAGGTTCCAATTGTAGTGTCTGCATTAGAATGTAGGATGTTATTGTTATTTCACTTATATCACAATGTACCTGGCAACACACAATGTCAGAATGCAAACCAGCAACTCATTAACAAGAGCAAACGCAGACAGAACAAACAGAGTCTGTAAGAGCAGCAGGCATATTGATGGATCCATGCCTGTGGTCAAAAAGAAAAACAGAATCAGTCTTATACAGATTCACAGATTAAGGAGCTGCAGCCATAGAACGAATTAAAAAGTTCAAAGTATGAGCAAGTAAAATGAAGATACACTTCTCAGAAGAAGTACAAGGCAAATAAATATATGAAGAGATGTTCAACATTGCAGGCCATTAGAGAAATGCAAATTCAAACGACACTGAGATTCCATCTTACTGGAGAAAGAATGACCATAATCCAGAAATCAGATAATAGCAAATGGTTGTGAGGGTGTGAGGAAAACAGAACACTTCTACATGGTTGGTGGTATGTAAACTCGTACAACCCCAATGGAAATCAGTATGGAGATTCCTCAAAAAGCTAGCAATACAATTCCATGTGACCCAGCTATTACACTCTAGTTACCTTCCCAAAAGAGTTAAAGACATCATATTACAGTGGTACATGCACACCCATGTTTATAAGAACACAATTCATAACATCAACCCTCATGTCCATCAACAGATGAATGGATAAAGAAAATGTGGTATTTACACACAGTAGAGTACTACAATCCCATAAAGAAAGATAAACTTGTAGAAAAATGGTTGTACCTTGAGATCATAATGGTAAGTAAATAAGACGCACAAGCTTAAATATTGTATAGTACCTTATATACAAAGAACCCAAGATACAAATAAAGAGTTAAATAAAAGATAGATAATAGAAAGTGGGGAGATATATCTTTCTCAAATGGGAAGGAGATCAAGAGATATAGGGAATGGTGAGGGGGAAGGGATGAAAAAAGAAATGAAGATGTATTATATACATGTACTAGGTCCCCACAAGAAATGTAAACATTACGTACTAAAAACATGTACTAATAAAAAAGTTCCAGTTAGATCTTTTCTCTAACATGTCTCCTCTGTTCTTACAGAACACACTGAAAATTCAACATCTGTTGATCTACATATTTTAAAGTTAAGCTGGAAAAGATAAACTACAACTACTATCCTTTATAGCATACCACTGCTCAGCTAAATTCAAGATGAAACCTAATTATATTAGAGCAAAATGAGATACATCTGGACACCTGAGTCCTCATTGTCTAGAGAAAGAACAGAAGTACAGTGGCAGTAGGTGCTCAGAGAAAGGGCACACGTTCAGGGTATCATCAACTCCCCCATCATCCTCAAGCTTGAGTGGGTTCCATATTTATCAAACATTTATCGAACATCTACTTTGAGCACTGTGTCAAACAAAAAAGCGATGATTCATGCAATTTCTACCTCCCACCATGTCCCAATCAAGTGTGGAGATATTATTGTGGTCTACAAACTTAAAAAATACCTACTCTATCCCAGGTACTGTTTTCATCACCAAAATGGAGAAAAAAATTAATGTGATAACCTGCCCTCAAGAAATCTGAACTCTAGAAGACATATACAATAGAATGAGTATAGAACTACGAAATGCCCCCAGGATCTATTGGGACAAATGCTTGACTCGGAAGAAAGAAAGGGTGGTGAGGCTCCACAGGGTCTGCATTGCCTAGGTCACCTTTTGATATGTAGAACTGAGTAACTGGGAAAGCAGAAGCACTAATATCCTCTTTTCCCAGATCTTCCCTGGAGTTGAAGGTATCCATGAATTTTCTACCTTCTGCTTAGGAACATACTCCAACATTCAAGAAATCAGTCCAAGTCATGTTCATTCTATAAAATATTTCCTCACCCATTCCTCTCCATGCTCTGATTTGTAGTTCTTTCTTGTTTTGTCTTCTGCACCTACATCTGTCACCATGTAGTACCATATTTTATATTGTTAGTTTACCTTTATAAATTTGCCCATTGAGTTTGTAAGGATGCTAGCTGCTTAAATAGATGGATGAATAAAAATGAGCACAATTTTCATTTTTAGCTGAACTCATCCCCAAATTCTCTGGCTCTGAATCACTTCTGAAATGCCCTTCTCAAGCTCTTATAAAAATGGAAATTTAGGGTTCTTGACTGAGAAAGAGGATCCCTCATGCTTTCTCTAAGAAACTGAGAGTAAACAAACTAGGGTTGTGCCATTTTCTTTCTCATAGCTTATCAGCAGAACAACTCAAGGCCATAACAGTTTTCCTGTAACAGAAATGTGATTTCTTTATTTTGGGGGAAAGTCGTGGTGAGCTTGCCTCATCTGGTCTTTGCAGAACATGGGCTAGCTGTCCTTGGAGCTTTTGACTTCTCCTGGCCCAGGGAAGCTGGGGAAAAGGCTGTTGTCCACTGCTACTTACTTCTACACATCTTCTGCTCTTCTTTCTCAGCTGCATGACTCCGATTTGGATTGCTTGAGTTACACATCACCCATCCCAAGGTCCTGGGTTCTTTACTCCAACAGAGCCTTGAGACAAACAAGGAGTGCTGCTGAGGCTCAAGGTACAGAGCCAGCATTCCCAGGAGTTGGCCATTATTTTAACAACTCTGTTTATTGTTTTAGGGGCACTTCCCTGGGGGCCTGGAGATTTCTGCTGATCCTAAGGACTTAGAGAAGCTTGAAACAGCGCAAAAGGCTCACCTGAGCTCAAATGGATGAAGCCTAGGGATATTTGCTCATGCCTTCCAAATATGTGTCTAAAAACATCTCATTTCTGCTGTTTCTCTGGCCAAATGAATTGTCACATCCATGTGCATCCCTTACCCAGCAATCTGTTTATCAAGAAAGAGAAGCTTGTTGTCACCCAATTTCTGCTTTCCAGGTGACTGATATTAATTAGTTTGCAGCCAGCTCAGTTTATCTCTGGCTGAAACCAAAGCAGATGAAAATGCTGCCGTGCAGTAAGATTTTTTTTTTCTTGAAACGATGAATGGGATGAAGATACTTATCTGGGAGAACAGGTTTCAGGAGGAGCTTCCGTCAGCGGTACTTTGAAATGCATTGTTAGACTATGGCTGATCTGGGGAAGAAATAAAAATAGCATGTCATATCGTGACTACATTAACTCATCTCCAACACAAGTGGCTGGGGCCCCTGCACAATGACAGACTTGCTCTGAAAGTAGAAAGCACTGACTCCATTAATAACTGTGGAGTTAGTTCTCAATTATCAGCATTTCTTGAAAGATATTGTTAATTTCCCACAAGTTATGGCTCCACATTAGAATTCATCTCAGTCCCCCAATACAGAGATTAAAACTACTTAAATAAGCTCACCCTCCTCTAAGTATTATTAAGACCACGCCCCTAAAATGATCCCTTCTATGTAGTACACATGTGGAACCATCTCTGAACTCCCAGAAGTTGACAAACAGAAATAATTAGGAGAACTGGCAATGAAATAAAGTCCACCCCAGCTGTGTGACTCTATCTAGCTCAGTGATTTCTTTATGTATCTCAGCCTCAGTTTCCTCAATGGAAAAATAAAACTCATTTGGTGAACAGATGTAATGTTTCCTGACTGAATCTGTTCCCAAGAACCAGGCACACAATGAGCAGGCTTCTCCTCTTGTTCATGACCTAGATGGACAATGATCTCACAAACGTGGAAAGTTCAAGTAGAATCAGCAGTCAGAAGGATGCATGCTTTTGATGAATTTTACTGTAGCTCCTATACACTATTTTGGATAGCAAAGGGAAGGGAAGGAAAAGCATAAGAACCCTGAACTCTAGGTACCAGTTCTGGCTGTAAGTACTTTTCTATGGGCAACATCTTCAAAGTAAAAAGGGCAAACAGCTTCTAATCTTGACATGCTAAGAAAATAGAAAAATATATTTGTGTATTAACTTCTCATGTTTCCTTGCTATTTCAGTCACTCCTTTGTATTCTTCATAATTACCTATTTTTCTTCTACTTGTATCTTATATCCCAGATTCCTTTGCCTTTTAACTTTAATCAGTTTTCCCTTGAGATATATAACTGGTTGCAATAGCACTGACTTCTCTAAAACCACATAAAATAACTCTTACATCTATTTGACCAACAAAAACCATGTTTCCAAGCCTCAGACTCATAGATGACTAACTATGGCTACCTGCTTTTGAGTTTCCTCCAGAAGTTTAAATGCAGTATGTTCCAAACTGAGCACATCATCTTATTCCTAAAATATACTTATATTCCAGTTTTCAGAGATTGTCATTGACTCAAACCGCTCTGATCAGAAATGTAGGAGTCATCATGAGCCCTCTTTGCCTCTTGTGGCCACCCTGAATTAATCACTTAATCTTGTTCATTCTTCTTCTTTCAAAACTCTCCCATTGAGTCTATATTTTCCGCATTTCTCTTATTTATGACCAACTTTTTTATATTTTCTGCTTAGTCATATAAACATTTTCTCTGTGGCTCTGATTTTATTTTACTGGACCCCATTGAGGATCTCTGAAGGGTTCAGAGGGTTCCATGGAATCCAACACAAAGTCCTTAACATTGAGGGTGAGAATCTATGAATATCCCCTTCCTCTTGAAACCCTACATGGCCACACTCACACCCATCACTCCCATACCCTACAAGACTACTCACCTTGCTTTCTCTGTGGCTTCAGAAATAAACTCTACTCTATCAGATTGTCAAAACTTATACAACATTATTCTTTCTACTTGAAATATGTAGTTTCTCCTTTGGTATCAGATGCACTATGAGTGTCTTCACATGAGTTACAAGGCCATGCTTTTCAGTAAGAAATACCTGTGGCCATATCCCTGAGCTAGGACCTTGTAAGTTCTCTGATGGTAGGCACGTGGCTTACCATCTATATTTCAGATATATTGCTTTTCAAATGGAAATAACAATAAAGACGTTCCTCCTTTAATGACCTAGTTCCATTCCTGTGGCCAGGTCATTAAATGAATTGGTCACTAAATGAGGAATTGTATATAGTATGTACATTACAATCTTCAGAACAAAGAAATACTCAAAGGAAACTCAAACTTGATGACTTTGCTTTTATTTGAATAACTCTTACATGCAGCACTCTTATGTATAATATAACACAAAACTACAGAACTACACTGTACAGTACAACCAGCAAATGTTACAGTACTGTACTGTAGAAGAAGCCACCATAAGGCTGTATTGCTGCTCACTGTCCTGCATCATAAGCCCAAATATAGGTCATAAATCCAAATGATAGGTTGCATGACTGAACAGTGCACCACAGTCATAAGTCTGAAAAGTCATGTAAGAGGTAGGTTGTTAAAGGAGGAATATTGTACTTGCTGCATAACATTACTCTAAAGATTAAACAGGATACATTTAGAATTGTACCTGGAACATAAGACGTTCAATAATTAATAACTTATCTTTGTCCTTTTCAATTAGACTGCAAGTTCCTTTTCTCTTCCCTCAACCACAACTGTGCATGTTCTGATCTAGAATTTAAGCTCCAAGGTGTCAGAGACAGAGTTTATTTTCTTCACTGACCCACAGCCCACACAGGATAGGTGACATCATTGAGACTCAACTTAGACAATGTTTCTTCTAAAAAACTCATATTGAACCCCAAATCTTTCCTCACTATTGGGTAAATACTTATCCAAAGTAATAGGCTCTGCTTACACAGTCTTGGAATGGTCATTCCTCCTTTTGTAGACTTTTTAGTTCCCACAGGGGGAAGACTGCGTCATTTATATCTCTGATTCTTTAACCCCTCACTCCACGCTATATGATAATGCTCAAGGAAAACTGGGGAATGAATGAGTGAATGGATGAAGGCACAATATGATAGAAGAATCAATTCTGCCTTTCACCTCTGTTCCTTTTCCTCTTCTCTCTTACCATGTTCCATTTGCTTTCTGTTTTTAGAACCAGGCAGAGAATGTGGAGATCCACGAAAGTCAGGCTGGCATGACCATGCCTTCATGCAGAACACGCATCCTAGCCAGTGCCCTGGTGCTCTGATGAGATTTCAGTATTTGATGGTGGTACCTGGGAAGAAAGATCCTTTGATTAAAGCTTTCCTCTGATCAAGGGCATGAGAGTGGCACGGGCAAACTGCCGGGAACCCTGCAGACTTACTGCCCAGAAGAGAGGCTAAAAATCCAGTATGTGTGAAGTGTCTGACCTGGGCTCTGGCCCTGGAGGTGTAAATAGAGCCCAGGAGCACTGCGGATTTGCAATTGCCCAGCAGAGGAAGAGTGGCTCCTGAAAAACAGGAAAAACATTTCTTTACTCTCTTCTCTGGGCCACAGCCTCTAAACTACCTTATATGCAAGGCAGAAAGCCGAGCTGTCCCTGATAGGCTTCAAAATGAAAAGGTTGGTGTGCAAATTAGGGAGAAATCCTTTCAGCACCTACAGGACTGGTGCCAGGGAGTTAACATTTGGAAACCTCAGCTCAGTGCCAGGTCGTTGTTTGAAAAGCAGCAGATCTTGAAGCAAATGCCAGTGAGGTTGAGTAGGGAAGAAGTGAGGACAAAGGATTCCAGGAATTAGCTCTTCAAGAATGTTCCAGACACCTGATAGCTCAGAGGGAAGAAAGGAGAGGGGGAGGAGGGGGAGGGAGGGAAGGGAGGGTGACATTCATGCAACATACATGAGAGGAGCTGTGTACGTCGCTTAAAGATTTCTATAAGCTCTTCTGAGCTTGAGGCTGCATCAGTAATTTTAGAATACTCTCACATCCTTTTCAGAACA
>NW_004624755.1:8479974-8572908 GCF_000247695.1 Heterocephalus glaber
GAGAGAGAGAGAGAGAGAGAGAGAGGTATTCATGGAAGCGAGCTGCTCAGGGTGTTCAGGGGAACTGGGAGGGCAGATGCGACAAAGTTATTGGTGTCAGTGTCAAATGCAAGAACAAAGTGTCAGTGATGTAAGCTAAGAAATGACTAAGCACTCAAGCCCCGGAGTAGCGAACAGACTGATCCAAATGCCAAGGGAAGCAGTTGTCTCAACTCATTTGAATCCTGCTGAAGAGATGATGAAAAAGTAGCAGGAGGGATGGAACCTCTTCTGCTCTGGAATATTCCAAGATTATACCACAGCATTATCTGAGTCTGTTACTCTGGGACTGTGATTGACCAACACTCTGCTTTAGCCGCTTTCTCTGGGGTTTTAGAATGGAAGTCTTAGGCCAGTGCACACTGTTTCCACTTGTTAGGAGGTTTTTACTCTTAAGAGATGGCTTTGTTTCAGTGTGGAGCTCCCCTCTCCCCTGTGAAGGACATTCAGGGCTTTGGGACTAAAGGCATAGTTTGACACCGAAGCAGGTGAACTTGTGGTTCTTCTTTTGTCTTTCTGCTTCCTGCCTTCGCTGTTTCTCTTTTCTTTATCAATGTTGCTGTATGTTGTCAGCAGGATTTGCCGAGAGAATACATTAAATACAGGACACATAACTTATAAGGTTATTTTATGATAATTACCCAAAGAGTCAAATGCAAAGGAGTGAAGAGATTAACCACACAGTAGAAGCCCAAAGGATTCAACTGAAGGGCTGGATCCCAGCAGTTTCCCACACAACTCCAGCTGAAGGCCTAGAGTCCAAGGCAATGTGCTCCTCAAGTCCAGCCAGTGGCCTAGAGCCCATGGCAATGTCTCATGCTTGTCCATATGGAGGATCTGCACCTGGAAGGCCCAAAGGCCAGTGGTGGAAGCCAGAAAATCTACGCTGGTGAGATGAAGGATTTTTGCCACCAGGCTGAGGGATCCACGTTGGAGCCAGGAAGTGATGCTCACAGTGAAGAGCAGAGCTCCTCTGATGAAAACAGCAGCCATTCCCAGCAACAGCAGGGCCCCAAGCTCCTCCTCCGATGAGAACAGCCTAGTTTACATCAGGAAAACCATCCGCAGCAAGCTTCTCCTAGCAAATCAACAGACCAACAGCTTCCCCTACAGTTCTTTTCATGGCTATTGGTAACAGTCTTCAGGTGGATCCTCCATACCCAGACCATGCTGATTCAGTTTATCTGGGTGTTACAAATTGACCATTAGTTAATCCACCACACTGTGCACTGAGGATCCTGAGAAACATTGGCCTCAGTGACAAGGTGAAGGAGGAAAAGTTAGAGAAGGAAAAACCATGTATATGAATCTTGTTTTCTCTCAAGGAGTGTTTGTAGGAGCAGAGTAATTCAGTAAATATTTGGCATACATTAGATGCTTGACAGATACTCCTCTCATTGCTTCTCCCTATCCCTTATTAGTTCCCTCTCTCCCTGGCCTCTCTTCCTTCCCTGCTTTATGAAGAAAGATAAAGATTGGCTTGAAAAGAATTTAACAATGAGAATAGTCATCATTTACTCAGTCCCTCCTTTGAGCTTGACCCTACATTGAGCATTTTCATAATTTCAGTTAAATCTTATCACAAGTTGGAATAAGAGGAGCAAATATACTGACTTTACAGATGAGGAAATTAAACTAACACAAAGTAAGTCATTCATTTCATCCCTGTAGCTGAAAAGTGATGGAGCTGCAGTCCACACTCCTGATGTCTGTGCTGCAATATTCTTCCCATGGCCCATGCAAATGTGATCCCAGGAGGAAACAGGTGCCGCTCATTGGGCAGAGGGCGGGGCCAGGTAGGTTGGGGAGTAAGGAGAATGTCTTCCCTTTAGCATTTTCCTTTCTGCGCCCTCTACTCAAATAGCAATCATTCATGCTGCCCTTTAGCCAAGCACCCTTTGATTATCCCCTGCACCTGGAACTCACCACTCATATTTCTGTCCTTTGGCTCTCAAGGTCTCAAGCAATTAAATAAACTTGTCTTGGCAGAAAGTTCTTAATGTCAGAGTCAGCATCTGCTATAGATAACAAGTGCAAGAAGATGAGAATTTTAGTTGGGAAAAGGTTTCTGGAAGAAATGTTTAAAGTAGACAAAGCTTCATTGCCTCGAAAATCTCACTGAACAGCAATCATTCTTCCATTTACATGTTGGCAACTCCTTGCCACAAAAGCCCCACTGGAAAGTTGAATGTTGAGATTCAAGCCACTAATGGTCTCAATAATAAGTTCTAGTTAGGAATGACTTTCCCTGATGTGTTACGTATTTTTTTGAGCATCGACTGTAGGTTCAGCTCAGTTTTAGGGGGAATTGAGGCAGGTAGAGCTTAAGCCTCTGGAAGGTTTATGCTACTAGACATTTTTCCTCTATGCTTCTATATCACTGGACAGTTCCACAGCTCATTGACCATTTAGGAAGAGACTGTTGAAAAGATTGGGTATGTGACCAGGGAGAAAATATATTAAGGGGCAAAAAGAAGGATATTAGTTTTAAACTGTTCATTTGGAATTACTAGTTTCAATCAATGACAATTTGAAGATATTAAATGCATTCCAGAGTAACTTGTCACAGAAAAGAAAAGGTGCCATTCCTGATATTCTCCAAGGTTTTTCTAGTAAGATCAGGGTCAGGGATGGAAAATAAACTGGAAGATGAATAGGATGTCAGAATGCAATTGAATTCTGAGAAGTTACCACAAGTTTCCCCGTAAACACAGCTGGAACAAGTTTGCTCCACAATGATCATTAAGGATGGCTTTGTTGAAATTGATCCACTGAATAGTGGATCAGAACAGTGTCTTTCTTAAACTATTGCAAAGCATCTCTCAGCAAGTTTTCTGAGTTAGGGCAGGGATGTGGCCAGATGTGGCAGAGATATGCTCTTCTACTATTACCATAATGTCTATTTTTTCAAGAAGTCTCTAGATTCTCTCAATGGGGAACAAATCCCAGCTCCATCAATTGCTCGCTGTGCTATTTTTGGCAAGTATGCAACTTCTGTAAGCCTCAGTTTCCTCATCTGGAGAACTGGTGTAATAATGATAATGACCATAATGAGCCATAATTGCTAAGGTTGGCATAGTGATGATTTCTCTGTTGAGGCCCTGCCATGATGAAGATTTATCACCTCACTGGATACTCACAGTCCTGAAGAGCTAAATGTGTCACACCCATCCATAGCTTATTATCAAGAATCACAGTTGCAGATGAGAAATCAATAGGGTGACTTTTTTTTTTTTTTACAAAAAGCATGGTTTTCTTTTATGACAAGTAAAACTGGCTGTGCAGCTTCCACAGTTATCATTCCTGCTGGCAGAAGTGTTCATTATTTAATAAGTGGCATACTTCAGAAGTGCTTCTGGACTCAATAGGCAGACATTGCTGCCACCACCGCCCACTGACTCCTCTTAGGACAGTAGCATAATAAAATGTATTAGTCAATTTCCTGTTATTGTAATGAAATAATGGATGCAATTAACATATAAAGAGAAAAGGTTCTTTTGGCTCACAGTACTGTCCTGCAAGCTCCAGTTCAAGACTGAGTGGCACCAATGCTTTGGCCTCTGTTGAAAGGAGGACATTATGGCAGGAGCAGGTGGCAGGAAACTGCTCACCTCATGATCCAAGGTGCAAAAGAAGAAGAGGAAAAGACCAGGGCCCCACATTCCCCTTAGAGTCACACTCAGTGACACAGAACCTGCCTCTAGCCCACCTTCTCAGGTTTCATCACCTCCCAATAGCACCACCTTGGGGACCAAGCCTTTAACACATAGATCTTTCAGAGTCATTCGACATCCAAACTGTAGCCTAAAACATTTAACTGACTGAAAATATATAGTACTGTTCTAGAAACTTTTGTGTTGTTATAGCAAATTACCCAAGGTTGGGTACCATATAAAGAAAAGAAGTCTATTTAGCTCACCTTTCTGGAGGTCCAAGAGCGTGCTATCACATCAACTTCTGGTGAGAGGCAAGGCTCATTCTTTTGTAAGAACCAACTCTTGAGAGAACCTAACCCACTCTGAGAGACCTACATTAATCCCTTCAGGAGGATCATGTCCCTGTGAAACTCCTCCACCTCAAAACTATGTGCTTCCAGCAGATGAAACTGAAAAAAACCCCACATCAAACCATAGCAATTACCTATTAAACAAGAGTGTGGAGTACTTATATACAACAGCAAGTTTTTGTTGAAGAAAGAGTGGTAGAATATCTCTCTATGCTCATTCAATATCCTTGAGAATGAAGAAGGAATCCACAGTGTCCCCACCTGTGACACTGAATCTTCTACCTGCTCTTTGACTTGTTCTCGAAATTCCCAATCTAGCAGAACCCAGGGATACAAGTGTTTAATCTTTAGCAGAGTCCTGGATGGGCCCCCCATCTGGAACTTCAGCCCCACTAAGAGAAAGAATCCCTTTCACTCATCCCCAGCAGAGCTGCCTTCTCTTCTCTCCATCCCTGATGGCTCCCAGTCTTTGCTCTTGTTATGGGATCTGAGAGAAAGGAAAAATCAATTTTCTAGTTAAAGTGAACCGCTAAAATTTGCTTGTAGGTCTCCTAACCACAGCCTGATGAGTACAACTACATTTCTCCAGGTTACAATTCAATAAAGGCTCCTAATGGCCTTTATGATGCTTTCCCTGCACACAGGCCCCTCAGCAGCAGCATTAATGCTCACTTATGAACATCCTCATAGGGAGATAATTTTTGCCTTAGTTTTTGTGGATCACTGGGAGGTGAATCGGCCTGGATGAGTGAGGGTGAAGGCTAAAAAACAGATCCTGGCATTTAGCTGTATCTAGTTATTCCACTTAGTTTTTTTAAATTAATTTTATTGGTACATTTTAGGTATACAATATAATGACATTCATCATTGGAGATTTGTACCTTTACCTGATGTATCTTGATTCTTATTTTTTTCTCCATTCCCCTGTCCTCCCTTCAACCCCTCCACCCCTCTATTTACAAAGACTTTGTTTCTTTTTTCCTTTTCTCATATTAATTGCATTCTCTTCCTTCCTTTCCCCTCCCCCTCACACTCCCTCTTCCCCTTTGCCCCTTTTCTTCCTATTTCACATTATCTATTATACCTTTTAGTCCTTATTTACACTTCAGTTTCTCACACCAGAGAAACTATTCGGTGTAGGACACATGTGTGTCCTATTTATTTCACATAAGAGTATTGCCTCAATGTGCATACATTTAGCTAAAAATGTCTCTAATTTCTCATTTTTTATGGCTGAGTAGCACTCCATTTTATAGAAAAAAACACATTTTCTTCATCCAGTCTCCAGGTGATGGGCACTTGGGCTGCTTCCAAGTTTTAGCTATTACAAATTGTGCTGCTATGAACATGGGCGCACATATATCACTGTGGTATGATTCTTTTAATTCTTTGGGGAAGATACCCAGCAGGGGAATAGCTGGGTCAAATGGGACTTCCAATCCTAGTTCTTTGAGGTATCTCCATACTGATTTCCACAGTGGTTGCACCAGTCTACACTCCCACCAGCAGTGGAGCAGGGTTCCTCTTTCCCCATAGCCCCACCAGCATTTGTTATTGGTTGAATTCATGATAGCAGCCATTCTTTCTGGGGTGAAGTGGAATCTCAGCATTGTTTTCATCTGCATCTTTCGAATGACCGGTGATGTTGAACATTTTTTCATAGGTTTATTCACTATTTCTACTTCTTTTTCTGAGAAATGTCTGTTCATTTCAGATGCCCATTTCTGGATGGTATCTTTAAATTTGGGAAGTCTGATTTTTTTAAGTTCTTTATATATTCTAGATAGTAGACTGTTGTCTGAGGAAGCAAATTATGACAGCACAAAAGGGTTGTTTCTGATGATGCTGACTGGGAAAGGCTCAAGAGAGCTCCTTCCTGGGCTTCAATGGGCCCCTGAATTGTCATATAAGCACCTTTTCAATCATTCATTCACTTATAGTAGGCCATGCATGAGAGACATTTGTTGCGCACCTGCTGTGTGCCAGGTAACATGGCTGCTGAGAAGAGTCTTGAGTTGTTGCCCACTGTCTAAGTGGGGAAGGCAGAGAAGAAATTTACTATGGGGATTAGAGTAAAAGCAGAGAGCCAGGAAGTCCTTAATTGCTTTCCGATTGTGAGAGAAGTGCCAGTTTTCCTCCACAGGGGCAGTGAGCTCCAGAGGAAGCCTTTCTGGACATGGTTGTACTTAATTGAATCATGAGAGACAAGGATGAGTTAAGCAGTGAAAGAAGTAGAGGCAATCATGTGGTTGGGCACCAAACTGTCATATTCTTTTTTTAAAAATGTTTTAAAAATAACTTTATTATCAAACACACCCATACAAAAAATCGAAACCATTCAAAGAAGAATAACGCAAGGGGAAAACAACTACAGTAATATTCAAATACATAGAAATCAACCAAAACAAAACTGAAAAGCACTTCAATATTTTTTCATATAACATAAAAAAGCATCTCAAGCACCAACAAGACACCAGAGGATGTGATTTGTTTCAGAAAGATCCCCAAAACCAACATTGAACAAATAACGATCTGGAAAAAGCTCCAGTTAGCTAGCCGACTCCACACAAGCCAAGCTTCTCCCTAATTTAAATTTCGAAAGAGTCATATGACACGTGATGGAAACACAATCCGAGAAATATGTTACTAGGCCATTTCATCCATGTGTATCCCTAATTACACTTTCAGTTTCTCACATCAGAGAAACTATTTGGTATTTACACGTGTGTGTCCTATTTATTTCACTTAAGAAGATGGCCTCAATATGCATCCATTTAGCTATGAATGTCTCTAGTTTCTCATTCTTTATGGCTGAGTAGTACTCCGTTTATTAAAAAATCACATCTTCTTTATCCAGTTTCCAGTTGATGGGCACTTGGGCTGTTTCCAAACTTTAGCTATTACAAACTGTGCCGCTATGAACATGGGTGCACATATATCGCTGTGGTATGATTCTTTTAATTCTTTGGGGAAGACACCCAGCAGGGGAATAGCTGGGTCAAATGGGACCTCTAGCCCTAGTTCTTTGAGGTATCTCCATACTGATTTCCATAGTGGTTGCACCGGTTTGCACTCCAACCAACGACGGAAAGGGGCTCCTTTCTCCCCATACCCCTGCAAACTGTCATATTCTTAAATTCCATATCTACAATATATGAACTGTGTTATCTCAAACAAATTACTGATCCTCTCAAAATGCAGGTTCCTGAGGTCTGAAAGATGAAATTTTTTTGCAGAGATTTTGTGAAAATTAAGCTATTTTTAAGTGCTAGACTCATTTCCAACACAGAGTAACTACTCAAAGCACAAAGGTTCTATTTTTATTATTATGCATGATAATTACTATAATAAATGAATTTGGTAAGGACCAACTCCATGATCATTGAAACTTGGGTATGATCCGTTGAAAAAAATAAGACTTTGAGTGTGGTTGCTATGTGCAGTGGCGTAGAGGAGAAAAGTGGCAAACTTGAGGAAAGAATACATGTGGATATTTACTGTACCCTGCACTTAGGAGGTGGGAAACACTGAAGGTTAACTACTTTTTAGTAAAGGTTGTATGGAAGTAATTAGACATCCCGATGATGATGTGTCCCAACTTATCGTCCGCTGTCTGATCTCAGTTTGCAAAGCCATGGTTCATTTAACACCTGGCTGTGGAAAATAAAGATCCAGGCACCACTTTGCCTCTGAAGAATTCTCAGCAATTTTTCAGAGTAAAATATTCTCTATGAAATTCTTGAAGATTTCTCCCCCTCACTCTGAAATGCCCTGAATTTCAAGCAGCTCTAATGTTGCTGACTCATTTCTAGTTTCATAAGGATCTGGGTTGACTTGTCATATGTTATAAATCTCTAGTTTATGGAGGAATCTTTCCTATTACTGTGAGGTAGACTTGAGAGTGTGTCAAAGGGATTCAAGGTGGGCTCACAGAGGTTGAGCTTAGAAAGTGTCCTGTAATTTTGCTCATTTTCTCCTCTTTTAAGTGAAAGAGACTTTTAGTGTTTTTTACCCAGGGTCATTACTTAATTCTTATCTTCCGCAAATGTGAAGGACTAGACTACAAAGACATATGTTCATGTGGGGCTGATGGCATTTAACATAAATTTCCCAGGCTTTCTTTAAAGTTTTATGGAATCTCTACATCTTTCATGGAAAGAGGATGTCAGAACCCTGACAGATGGGAAGCCATTTTTCTCTTTTTAGTATTTTGATGTGACTTTGTCTATCGTGGATGGGAACCACCCGTCACACTGGGAAACTAGACAATCAAACCTTTGTGAAAAAGAGAAACTACAAATATATGGGAATGCACAGGAAGAGAAAAAGAGGTTGGCCTAAAGACAAATATGGCTTATGTCACAGTTTTATTTTCCCAAGAATCAACTCTATTGACAAAGTCTACAGAGTAAACATCACGGGACTTGAGTACAAGATTGGAGGCCAATTTATACCAGGGCAATTTTTTCCTTTTGAAGATAAACTTGCCTATGCCATTACGTAAATTGCTTGTTCCTCCTAGAATACCTATGTGCAGGATCTAATGATAGGTGGATAGATAGGTGGATGGATGGACTATCTAGAACAGCAGCCCCTTCTGGAAAACATAACTGATTCCAAATTTTGTTGTTTTACATATTTTTCCTTGCAGCTTTTGTTATTTGTTTTGCTCTACCTTGCTGTACTCCTCTCTCAGTTTAATCTATCTTGGCCAAAGCAAAGGTCAGAGAGCAATATGGAACAGCCTGCTTAGTAAAATGTGTGTCTCCTGATGAAGAAATTGAGCTTCTACCATTTACCAAGCCATGGTTACTTACAGGAAGAGATGCTGACTCATAGACTGGGCAAGGTGATTTGTATATGCAAATATATACTTTATCTCTTACATGAAATTTTAGACAAAGGTCTGTGGTATCTGAGAAGCTGTCAAGTACTCAGGTTCAATTTTACATAATTATACAATATAGAATGATAACATCTCAATGCTTCCTTATTTTTGCATTGTCTCTTTTTGTCACTAGCAATGAGGCCAAAGGTTTTGAGGCTACTGTTGGTGGATACACCCCATCTCCTAGAATAGTGGCTCTTATTAGCAGAAAGCCACTAAGTATTTGGATGAGCGATGACCTACAAAGTCTTTTTATTGCTTGTCTTCATTTCATGCAAATTTCTGGTACTCCTTTGGGGAGGGTTCCTACAGTCACCTATCATGAAAGACTTTATTCTTTAAGATCATGTCATTGTAACATGGGCAGATGGCATCTGCTGCCTCATTCTTCCTCACTGACACCAGCTGATTTTAAGTCATGTTTTCTGTTTTCATACTCTTTTTCTTCTGGCTTACCGTAGAAGCCTATTTTTCTTAGGTTACTTTTTATATACATATACTCATCTCTAAAGTGCCATTAAACTTAATTTTATGCTTTATTTTGTTCCCCACACACTACACTTTATTTTCTTTATACCTTCTCATTTGTTTTTCTCATATGTAATTCTTTCCTTTCAAGTTACCAAACAGCAATTTGCCTGAGTTCCTTGATAGTATCTTTATTTTGGTATCTTCTACTGTATCTTCATCACTCTTTCAATAGAGCTAGGTCAAATAAAAATCTTCAATGTTCTTGGCAGCAAAGCATTAGGCATTAACTCTTAATAGTTTACTCCTCTTTATCTATCTTTTAGGTTGCTAGAAAATAGAATGAAGTAGAAAATAGAATGCAATGCATGCAAGGATCTATTTTCCTGAATAGGGAAGAGATAGTTTTCTAGATGTAAAGTCCTTCCAGTGACCATGGTAGTTTGTCCAGAAAGGGCAAATATTAGTATCTTGTAAAAGGTAGTGAGGGCATCTTTTTATGTGTAGCAGTAAGAATAGTTTGGGTCAAGTTTCAAAAAGCATACAAACAGACAAAAGAGACAAAGATAAAAGAAATCAATGATCCATAGGAAATGTACAGATTATTTGCTAGCAATGATGATAGAAATATGTATTCTAATAATGAAACATTGAATAAATTCAATGAGATTCTATGCATCTTAATGAGTAGTCAAGAAATTGAACAATTGAATTAGAACTGAAGGAGAACAAAAGGGCATAAAACATCATTGAAACACTCAGTATCCCTCCTGATGAGCACAGATTTGTTTTTGGGTCACAAACTATATACCTGTATAATGTGCGAATGTTACAGCTGGTTTTTACATGATGCACCAGCTCCCATTATTCATGCTGGCTGCCTAGAACTTCATGTAAGGAGAGCTCAGTATCAAGAATGAGAAAATGTGCTGTAATCATCAGGAATGTCTATCATGGGCATGGTACTTGGAAATTCAACGTGAGTTCTATGAATTTTTCATTGTTGATTCATATCTAATTATTGCTTTGTAGTATGTTTCATTTTCTTCTGACAATTTTTTTGGTTCTAAATTTGGTCTTATGAAATTTGTTGCTGGAAAGATTGATGTATCATAATAGCCATCTGGCCCTTGTATTGTTTGCTCAGTTGGGGATAGTACAAAATTGTACCCTATCTATCACCTGTGACAGATTTCATAGCAGAGAGCAAATAGCCCGCATGGTCTGTGAAGAAACAGAGATTTTGACCCAAGAAAGCAGAGAGATGTGCAAAATATACTATTGTTTTTATTAAGGCAATGGTGCCACAGACTACCTTTTGGAAGGCTCTATTAGTAAGTACACTTCCAACTGAAAATAACAACAAACCAACCCAGGCAACAGTGGCTTAAAATAATGTGAAAAACTGCTCTTCATAAAAATCAGGAAAGTGATTACTGGTGATATTTGTTCAATATCATAAGAATGTCAAGGTCTACACTTCTTTAGCTCTTTTGGAATTTTTCTCATGATTATCATATGATTACCATATCGCTAAGTCTCATGTCCACCTTTTAGTTAGGAAACATGGAATAAGTTAAAGCATCCATGACATCACTCCATTTATCACTGAAGAACATCTCTCATGCATGGCCTCTGACCTTTGTATCTTTCTGTGTGGAAGTATGGCTCAGCCTGGTTCCAGGGGGAAGCTTAGAAGTCATGTGTTTAACATTTTTAACATTCTGTCCTCTGCAGTGAATGGGGCAAGAAAGAAGGGTGTTGGGAGCAAATATTAATTAGCCAACTGGTAGTCTCCATCACAATCCACCCCTTAGACTAGTGGGCATTTTTACATAGCCTTCTTCCTATATTTAAACTTTAATGAGGTCTACTGATCTCTCTTTCCCAGAACGGAACACTGCGTATCATTTATTTTAAAGGCTACCGTGAAGAACAGCATCATCCAGTGATGTGTTCCACTGACAAAATCAGATCCAGACATAGATTTTCTGGTCTAGTGATTGAGAGTTAAAAGACCAGTTATCTGTTTTCTTCATCCAGCATACAATGGTGAAAAAAGGAAGGGACTGGGCCGGGATTTAGCTCAGTGTTCCGCCACCTGCCCTGCAAACTCAAGGTCCTGAGTTTGATCAATCCCTGATACCAAAAGGGGGAGGATGAGATAACTACAATGGCATTACAGACAGGAACTACATATATGTTATGGGTCTATAGTACACTTTGAATAACAAAAACATTTTTGCTGTCAGTGAAATAAATTCCTGTATTAGACAATGTGTGCATTCCTGACTTTTCTTGGAGAATCACTAGTATTTGTGAGGACTTAGGAGACTACTGTACTAATTATGCTTACTGCCACGTCTGAGGCAAACCTTGGAGAAGATGCTTTTCTGATGAAAGTATAACATTCCTACATCATTTTGTATGCACACAGGTTCCAGGCCTTATGAGGCTAATAGTTGGGTGACTTTATTAGTAACTTTTGTATGGGATAATAAAAACCAACATATATATGTAGATATAATCTTCACTTATTAGAAATCCTATTTTTGAATACCTAAGTTTAGGGATTAGTCTAATGGACAGTGACTATAAAACAGAGCATTCACTGAAAGATACTATCCTAGATAAATCTGTGCATAGGTGCAACTTTAGTAGTTATTAAATATCGGAATTATTTCATACTACTTTGTAAGTAACTGCTTACCCACATCTGCACCCTGTGCCCGGAGATCTCACTATCAAAGGATTTATTCTTCGCATAGGGGTCTTTAAGAATCCTACTCCAGCTGTTGCTACATTTATTTTGACTGTTCCACTTTTTCTCTCCTTACCAGGTGGTAAGGTGCTAAGGTTTGGAGATACCCAAAAGGTCCATTGTGATTAAGGCCTTGGTTATCAGGAGGTGGGGGCTAGCGGGAGATTCTTAGGTCACTGGGGCTCACCCACAGAACACTGTAGGACTCCAGTCTCTCTGACCTCCTGTTGGTGATATAAGAACTTCCGTGTACTTGTTTCTTTGCTGTGATGTAACATAGTTGAGAGAATAGGGCTCCACCAGAACTGAGTTGGTGCTAGCACTATGTGCTTGAACCTCCAAAATTATAAGCTAAATAAATTTCTTCTTCATCCTAAGAATCTCATGTTGGGTAGTTCATTACAGAATGAAATGCTCATATACTATTAGACAATCTCATATACTAAGTATTAGACAAACTGTTTATCACCTTTGGCTTATAGCTGGTTGGGGCAGCCTAAAAGTATGTTCATTGTTATAAGGGATTCCGGGCCCAAGCCAAATATTTTCCAAGGAAATACTCATTAGGAGAATGCTATCAAAGCTTTGAAAAGGACAGCATCAGGTTGTGAGATAAATTTGTTTGTAAGGAAGTAATACAAATAAAGAAAAGGTCAAAAATAGGTTAGTTAGAAACAAAGTGTGAATTGGTTGAAAGTAGATTCAGGAGATAATTATGCTAATGTAGACCAACTGCTGTGGCATTCCTCTCCTTTGTGTCTGGGCTTGGTGTACTGCCCAGGGGCATGTCCTCAAAGCCATTGACCCAGCCTGGATACAAGCCGAACAAGGAAGGGTCAAGAGTAGAAGCTCAATTAATCAGGTACCACCATTGCAGTTGGGCAAGGGACCAAGGACTGGAAGGTCAGTATGACAGGGGGAGCGTGAAAGTGTCGTAGATCTCAGAATGTGGGCAGGGTTCAGAGTCTAAGAGGTGAGGCATTTGGCACAAATAATTCTAGTAATAAGCATTGCTTGGACCCTAGGGCAGAAAGCGGTACATTGTACTCTATTACTGCCTGGTGAATGTGGATGAATTACAGCACATCGTCAGAAACTCTTAGAGCCTATCAGTGACACAGACCAAGGCCAAGATACCAGTGAGACCTCATCTACATTTTGTTACTGAACTGTTCTGCTTTTTAGATTTTTTGTTCATTCGTTTATTCATAAATTTAAAA
This sequence comes from Heterocephalus glaber, assembly GCF_000247695.1. Next base: position 8,493,357 of record NW_004624755.1, read on the forward strand.
AATACCATTATAACTATTAAAAAATCTGACATTTTGGGAGAGTGTTCTTACAACATGTTAGGTACAGTTCTAAGTATTTTACATCTAATAAATATCTCCTTTAACCTTCACATCAATGATTTTTTTTGTCATTCTCATTTTATAGAAGGGGCATAAGCTTTCATCTACTTTGTGTTCTCAACAGAGGCTCCCAGCCTGATCCTGATCTATTCTCTTTAATCTATCCATCCATTCATCCATCCATCCATCCATCCATCCATCCTTTTATCTATCCATCCATCCACCCATCCACCCACCTATTTACTTGGTTACAAGTTATTATAGTAGGTGCTGGAATTACAATAGTAAACAAGATTGGCAAGCTCACTTCCTTGGAAGTTTACAGTCTAGCAGGAGAGTCAAACAGTTAAAGATAACACTTGTGATAAAGTGTGATAGGTATAAGGAGATGCAAGATTTAGTGTGAACTTACGAAGGAATTCTTATTGTTTTTTATTAAGAGGCAGAAAAATTCTAAATTGCCTACAACAATAAAAAAAGTGGTCACTAAGTTTTGAATAAGCAAAAAGAAACTTATGTGTAAGAACTAGAAAGGTACACATGTCCTAATTGGAATATAAAGTGGGAACGATGAGGAAGACAGATTAAGGAAGAAAGGAAGGCAGGATGCCAAGCTACCAAAGGCATTCTGAAGGGCTTGGATTTTATCTTCATGATAGTGGGAAGCATTGGATGAGTGGTAAGTAGAGAAGTGACATGATCCATTTGTTCTGCATTCTAAAAGAATCACTCTGGCTGCAGAGTGAAGGTTGGATTGGGGCAAGACCACAGGCAAAGTCATTTGGGAGGCAGTCAGTTACTGTCTCCAGGTAAAAGGTGGCAATGGAATGAACTATGGTAGTGGCCATTAGAATAGAGAAATGGATGAGCTGGACAGATAACTAAGAAGTGATGAAACACAGACTTTGCCATAGGCCTTTCTTATGGGATATGTAGCACTGTATTTTGCAAACAGTACAACTGATCTGGAGTCAATATCAACAAATTAAGGTCTCATGCTATATTCTTAATATCTAAATGAGTGCCTAAGAGTTTATGGAAACCCTATGCCTCTAGAATATACATTGTCACACTTAGTAATGAGTGACAAGAGGTTCTCTCATTTTCATAAAATAGGGCTCAATATTTATAGCAAAAGATAGGCTGTATTGGCTCACCAGTGGGATTGTTTGACACTCAAGTTATTTTTTCTCCAATTATGAAACCTGTAGAAGGCTATGCTCAGTGGAGAGAAAATCTGGAGCTCTTTTGGATAGCAGTTATTTGGAGAGAAGTGTTCAGTAGAAAACACTCTTCTACCACACTGAAATCCCACCTTCCGTTTCACCTCTCCTTTCTCAGAAGAAAGACTTGGAGCCAAATTCTAAGAAAGCAAAATGACAGCAGCATCTTGGAAGAGTCTGGACTCAGCCTGGATACCAATGCTGAGCCATGACGTAAAACCAGAGAAGCCTCATTTTTCATCCATTTTATTACCAGGAAGTACATGAATAGAAGCTCCTTTGTGGAATTTTATTGCCTCCCCATTGAATTTAACTTTTGTTCAGTTGAAAAGACTCATATTTTACTGCCAGTCATTTCACTGCTATTCAGCAGACCACTGACAGCAGTTTTCGTTTCTTTCTTGTCTATGGAACATGCTTTTATTGTTGTTGCTTCATGTTATACTCTGTAACCTACTCTCATTTATACGATGTGGCTAGATCAAACTAATTATCAGTCATCACTGCTACTGTGTTTAAGCCCCTGATTCCCTGTCTGGTAAAGAATTATAACACAGATCTGAATTGGCATCCAGATGAAGCCAGATTTTGGGTCTCCTTCTTGCCAGTATGTTATGGCTCTTACTCCATTGTTTTCTTCTCATCTGTGAAACTCTTCAGAGTACAAAGTGTTCCCTCCATTTATAGTTCCAAAGTCCTAAAGGCTGTGAAGCAGGTGGGGCTCCTGTGATATCACCATCAGCTCTGCCTGTGATATCACCATTAGCTCTTGCCAGGATGATCAGAATAACATGCCTTCTAATCGCTCCACGTTCATCGTGCCATGCTCCCATATATTCTCCAACCTGCAGCCGAACACAACCTTATTTTTTCTTTCCCCTGCTGTAATAATCAAGTCAAGAGTGATTATAGCCTTTTATAACCTTACCTCCTATTAAGACTCCCTGGATTACTATGGTCCGTCCAGATTGATCTTCCTTAAATTCCCTAGATGGGCTGTGTTTCCCTCCCATCCTGGACTTTCACATGCAGTTCCCATGGTTTGAAACAGTCATCTCATATCCATATCTATTTTTCAAGTCTCAGCTTAGCATTGGTTTGCACTGGAAGCCTTCTTTACTTATCCAGAAACCCATGATTTACTTTCTCTCGCTAATCAAATGTCTTAAAAATTCCTCTTTACAGTGCCTGTATGTATGTCTGTCTTTCCTCAGAGACTATTAGCACTTTGAAAACAGGGAGTGTGTATTTCAGCTTTAAATCATTCACACCTAGCACAGTGGCTACCAGTGAGTAAAAGTTTGAGTAATTCATGCTCCCTCTTAGGGTTATAGGAAAGAAATGTTTATTCTCAGCTTCACAACAGAAATCTCTTTCATTAATCAAGGGAAAGAATCTACAATTAATTAATTAATTAATTTATGCTTACTCGATAAATATTTTGAGTACCCATGAATATGCCAGGACTATTTTGAGCACTGAGATATGGAAATGAAAGCAACATTTCTGTTTCCTCAAGACACTCTAAGTTTGTGTTGGGAAATAGAGAAGTAAATAGTTATGATGTAGTATTCGATATCATAAATACACACACAAGTTTGTATGCAACAGAAAAAGTAGTGCTGAAGTCTATCTGAGCATTGAAAGAGATGACCCGTAAACTGACTCTTGATGACCTTGCAAGTGGGTATTAGTTGATCAAAAGGAAAGAAGCAATTCGTAGGAGGAGGACCCAACAAGTTAGAAGGATCAAAAGTTAAGAAGAACTTTTTTTTTGTACCAGGGATTGAACTCGGGACCTTGCGCTTGAGAGGCAGGTGGTAGAACCACTGAACTAAATCCCCAGCCCCACAATGTGGGAAAAAATTTTCACCTGCTCTTCCTGAGACAAAGGTCTACTGTCTAGAATCTATAAAGAACTTAAAAAAACCAGACCTTCCAAATGTAAAGACTCAATCCAAAAAATGGGCATCTGAAATGAACAGACATTTCTCAAAGTAGAAATAGCAAATGAGCATATGAAAAAATGTTCCACATCACTGGTTATTCAAGAGATGCAAATGAAAACATCACTGAGATTCCACCTCACCCCAGAAAGAATGGCTGCTATCATGAAATCAACCAATAACAAATGCTGGCAGGGCTGTGGGGAAAGAGGAACCCTGCTCCACTGCTGGTGGGAGTGTAAGAATCATACCACAGTGATATATGTGCACCCATGTTCTTAGCAGCACAATTTGTAATAGCTAAAACTTGGAACCACCCCAATTGTCCATCAACGGGAGACTGGATAAAGAAAACGTTGGTTTTTTTTTTTATATAAAATGGAGTACTACTCAGCCATAAAAAATGAGAAATTAGAGACATTTATAGCTAAATGGATGCACATCGAGTAGATACTCTTAAGTGAAATAAATAGGACACCCATGTGTAAATACCGAATAGTTTCTCTAGTGTGAGAAACTGAAAGTGTAAATAAGGACTAAAAGGTATAATAGATATTGTGAAATAGGAAGAAAAGGGGCAAAGGGGAAGGGGAAGTGGGAGGGTTAGGGGGAAGGAAAGACGGGAATGGAATTAATATGAGAAAATGAAAAAATGGAAACAAAGTCTTTGTAAATAGGGAGGGAAGGAGGGGTTGAAGGGAGGGCAGGGGAATGGGGAAAAAATAAGAACCAAGAGAGACTATGTAATGGTGCAAATTTCCAGTGATGAATGTCATTATATTGTATACCTAAAATGTACCAATAAAATTAATTTTTAAAAAAGTTAAGAAGAGCACTGACATATTCAGAAAACTGACTGGTGAGTGCAGCATATGGAGGACTTCAGGAACCTGTCAGTCTTGTGATGAGCTAATTATGTCTTTTGATGTAAATTTTAAACATGGAGGCTCTTGATAGATTATTAGGCATAGATGGTCAGAGAAGTAGTTTACAAAAATCTCTCTAGCAGCAACGTAGAAGGCAAAAAGGAGAAAGGTAAAATTAGAGGCCAAGGTGAGATCTTTTCAAAGACTTTTTTACTGATGTTGATGAGAAATACATTAGATCTGGTAAATTTAAGTTTCTGGAAGTATTTGCAGAAGGAGTTAAAGGATTATGAGTGAATTAATATGTAGAATCATATTGCCAAGGCTTGAAATGTACTGTTGCTTCTTCCTGGTTTGTATTATTCTCCCTCTCTCTCTCTCTCTCTCTCTCTCTCTCTCTCTCTCATCTCTCTCTCTCTTTCATGCTACTGGGTTTTTATTTTTCATTTTTTTTTTTTATATGGGACACTTTCTGGCTAAATTACTAAGCTGCCCAGGCTAGCTTTTTGCCATCTTCCTGCCTCCAGAGTGCTGGGATTAGCCATGCACTGCCACACCTGGCTGTTTCATTTTTCTTTTTTTTGAGCTAATTGCCATTCATCCTTTATCATTCAATTTAAGAGTTGCCTCTGGCAAATTTTCTCTGTCTCCCTCACCTCAGTCTGATTAAGAAAGATACCCTTCTTTTAAACCCTCATTGAATATAGTATGTAGCCTTTGCAACATTAAATTATAAGCAATTTGAGCACAAAAGATAATGTCTAATTTAACCTAACAAAATGTTGGCAGGGTGTCTAGCACCTGGTATCAATCAGTAAGTATTTATTGTATGGATGAATATTTGTGTGACTAAAAGCCTACCAAGATTTTAGGATTTTAGGAAAAAAGAGATGATTTACTGAGATCCTCAGATTTCTGCTTGGACAATAAGAAAAATGTTGAGAAAAAATTATGGAGGGGGGCGAGTAGAAACTAGTTTGGAGAGTAGCTTGGGGAAGGTGACAAAGATAATATTTATTTGGGACAGGTTGGGTTTGAGTGGCTATCAAATCACGTAAAATTGATCTGATGTGAGGTCAGGAGTTGTAACTTATCAATGGATAAGTGGATAATTGTTGAAAATATTGTCTTCGCCCAGGGACACAGTGTACAGAGATCGAGAAAAGACTTAACAGAGACTTGAGGATTACAAATACAAACATGCAGTATCTAGATGTGGAGGAGACATAGGAGCCCCACAGCAACAGGGCAGACACTAACAGAGTCTTTTGGAGAGTACTGCTAATAGGACAAGAAATAGCAGATAGCAATATCAACTATTTGGAACAGGACAAGTGTAATAAGGGTTGAAAATAGTTCATATATATGTGATACATTTTTTGTGCTGCTAAGGATTAAAGTCAGGACCTCATGCATTATAGGCAAATGCTTTACCACAGAGCTAATAACCTCAGCTTCTTAATTCGTTTTTCTGTGTTCAGATAATTTGTAGAACTGTTACCTATGAACAGCGATTTGAATGGAGTAGTGGAGATGCTAAAGAGTCAGTGGTGGTGGTTTTAGAGATGGGCCAGTGAGTATTACACCTGAAAAGGTTGTGAAAAAAGAGAAAAACATGGAGTAGAAGTTGGGAAAAGATGTAAAGTCAGGAACAGAGTAGGTGCAGTATGTTTCTTTGCTTTTTTTCAAATAGAGAAAATGTAGGCATGCTTTTGTCTTAAGCATAAGTAGGAATTGAGGAGGGTAACATGAATCATACAGATGGACATATTTCATAGAACAAGGATTAGGATAGGCTGAGTACACTGGGCTAAGAAGAAGCATAACCGCTATTTGAAAGAGCATCACATCTCTTGAGAGTTTAAAGAGAAGAAAGGTTGAGTGGTGCGTGAATTTGAGTTAAGTGGGGAATTCTTTCACACCTGATTTCTTCATTTTCTCTAGGCAGCAGATAGCAAGATCATCTGTAGGGAGTGAAAAGGATAGAAGTGAAAAAGAGAAATGTTTAATTAAACATGAAACTAAACAGAGTGCTGAAAAATTATTGTGTAGCTGTGCACACTTTGCTAAAATGGATAAAAGTATGCCTGTTGTGTAATAATTTTCTCAGTTGCATGATTTGCCTAACATAAGGAAATAACTGTGTCAACTAAGATAAAGAAGGTAGATAATTATAGTGATACAAATTGGCATTAACTGGGTACACATGTGGATTTCCAGCCTGGGATCCATGATTCCTTCATGTGCAACTTCAGGAGTAGGTATCTTGTGGAATTCTAAAAAGGAATAAAATAATTTGTACATACATGTGTTTTTTTACTGGAGAGTTTGTCTTTGGTTTCCACATAACTTTCAAAGTGCCTTTAATCAAAAATTTAAGAATGAAATATTGAAAGAGGAATATTTGTGGATGGATGAATGATACTAAAACAATAATGAAAGAATGAGGATGTCAGTCTTTGGAGGGGGGTTACACTGTTTTCCAAGGGAATTGCTCATATTACAACATAAATATGCACCAGACATAGACACACACCTCTGAAAAATAATTAATGGTGCTAGAAAATACAAAGAACTCTCAACTCAACAATGAGAAAATAACACAAAATGGGCAAATTATTTGAAATGACAGTTTACTAAAGAAGATATTTGAGTGGCAAATAATCATATGAAAAGAAGTACATCATTAGCAAGTGCAAATTACAACAATAAAAAAATTACACAAATACTTTTACACAATATTAGAATGGCTCAAGTGGAAAAAAAGAAGTGCAAACACTAAATGTTTGTGATAATGTGGAGAAGCTAGAACTCTAACATAGTACTGTTACATATTGTTTCGGATTTACAAAAGAAAAGAATGATACACGCTTATGCAAAAACCTATCTGTAAATACTTACAGTGGCTTTATTCATATTTGTCAAAAATGTGAAACAACTCAAATGATCTCCAGCTGGTGAATGATTAAACAAATTGGGTTACACCATATAATGAAATATTACTCAGTAATAGAAAAGGAATGAAGTTTTGAAATATGGAACAGAAATTATAACTCTTCAAAGCATCATGGTAAGTGGAGGAATTCAGACTCAGGAGGCTGTAAGACTACAAGGTTTCTCCCAAGTAACATTCTGAAGAAAGCAAATGACATCAGATCAGAAGTTGCCAGGGGCTAGAACTGTAGAAAGGGGACTACAAAGGGAAAAGGGGGTATTCTGGTGGTGATAGAAATATTCTACAGTTTGATATTTGGATGTTTACAAGGCTATTATTATAGGCTTATTAAAATGCATAGAATTGTGCACCTAAAAGTAAGAATAGATTTTATCATATGTAAATTGTATATATTAAAACACATAGGAAAAACCAGAGTATATGACCCTGCTTGAGTCATTTGTAGGAAACTGGATGGACCTTGAGATCATACTGTTAAGTGAGTTTATTCAGACACATAAACTTCAATAGCAAATCATTTACATAAAAGATGAAATAAAAGACAGATAATAGGAAAAAAGAGAGAATAAATATTGTATCTAGCTCAGACAATGTATCTAGAAGTGTACCTTGACTTAGAACAATAGTCTTACATGTTTTATATGTTCTTCGGCCTACTAGTCTGGTTTTTAATTTATATATATGATAATTAAGTTTATAAGGTCTCGTAAGCTAAATAAATTATAAAAATAAAAGAGGGGTGGAGGGAAGAGGAAAAAAAGAATTGACATGTGTTATGTGCATGCAGCAGTTTTCTACAGTGAATGTAATCATTGTGTATTGCAAACATGTATTATTAAAAGTAAAAAATATATTCTGGATGAAGAACAATAGGGTGGTTATGTAAATGATTTTGGACTATTTTTGCTCAGTACTACCTTTCACATAGAGTCTATTCTCCTTGGTGAGACCACTTCCTCAATTACAAATGCAAAGCACAGTCCTCCAAGGTTCTCCCTGAGAAGTCTGGAAGGAGAATCTCCATGTGGTAACAGTGGGAGAAGCACGCCCGACTGATGAGATGACAATCAGTGGAAAACATCTGGCCCTCCCTACCTACAGTCTTTACTTCTACTTAGTTTTTAGTAAAACTTGGATTTTTATTAATAATGGACACCATTGGCTAATAGCATTGAACCCAAACACAAACTTGTGCCTCAGGCAGAGACAATCAAGTTATTTTTTTTACCATTCCTATTTCATCTTAGAGAACAAGAGTGAAGATTATTTTGTTAGATCTCTGTGCTTGATTAGAACAAGGCTTCCTTGGGATGCATACAGAGTAGGGGTTTCTTAGAACGGAATGAAAGAAGGGCTTTTGCTCCCTGAGGCCCAAACGTAGGGCAGAGAATTATCAAGCTGCACTCAATTTGTACAGAGCATGAATGACCCGGATACAGAAGGAGGAAAAACATGGGTGACAAAGAAGAGGAAGTGAAGTTGGGGATAAGAAAATGTTATGAATAAATGATACCAATTTTGTTCTCCTTGGATCTCTCACAATACCAAATACACAGTAAGTATACAGTATACAGTGAACAGTAGTAAGTATTCCAGATACATTCAAATTAAAATGAACTGAGTTGAGTTGAGTTGAATGGCCTCAACTGAAAAGAGGGAGAAGGCTCTGAATCACAGTCCCTGGAAGAGAAGGTTTCACTTACTATGGTAGCTCAAGAACTCACTCCCAAAGGATCTATGGTAAGAAGATATTATTCAGATATTGGCTTCCCCCAAATACTGTATTTTCAAAATGTTATTATTGATGATGGTAATAATGGAGTGCCTCATGAACTATTTTGATCCTCAAATCTCTACTATTATGCAAAAATACCCAAGGGTAGTAGGATATTGTGAACAGCTGACATACTCTGAAGTATTTCTATGTAAAATCACCAGCAGGGAGGCTGTAGTTAACTCACCAGCAAAATTGAAGCATGTGATAGTTTAACAATAGCACCCTCAAGAAGCTATAGACATTATTCAACCTAACATAATTCTTTTGAGCTTAGTTCCCAGTAAGAAAATTACCCCTCCACAAAAGAGGCAGAATAAGACCCAGGTGTGGTGTTGTATGTCTGTAATCTTAGTACTCTTGGAGGCTGAGGCAGGAGGATTACAGGTTCCAGGCCAGTCTGGGCAACTTAGTGATTTAATGAGACCCTGTCTCAAATTAAAAAGTTAATAAAAAAACAATAAAAAAGGGCTGGGGATGTAGCCCAGTATGAAGGTGTCTTACTTTTCTTGTTGCTGAGACAAAATACCTGACAATGCTAAAAGAGAGGAAAAGTTTATTGTAGCTCATAGCTTGAAGAGGTTTCAGTCCATAATTGTCTGGCTCCAAGGCAGGGTGGCATCATAGAGAGAAGCGTCAGGGTGCACTAAAGGCAGTAAAACGGGGAAGTAGTGAAGAAGCAGCGTGTGACAAGACAAGCAGTGACCCTCTTTTTGTCCCTTATATCCCCTCTGGGCCACACACCCTTAGGGCAGTTAGTACTCACACCCAGGGTGGGGCAGCCTTAATCCTAGCATCACACCTTGAGTCAATCCCAACACCACATCCTTGATCCCAGCATCACACACGGAGATCCAGCCACCTCTGAAAAGCCCCACCTATGACTTCATGCAGCTTTGGGGGGACATCTAGATACACGCCATAACAGAGGGCCCTGGATTCAATTCCCAGTATGGCCAAGATGGAGGAGTTGGGGGGGTAGGAGGGGAAGGAAGGGAAAAAGAGGAGGGAGAAAGGGGAGGAAGCAAGGAAGGAAAGAGGAAATATCCCTCATTGCTCCTCTGTGCAATTATAGAGTACTGAGTGAACTGGAGAGGGTGGAGAGGGTGAGGAGAACATGGTGATGAAGCCATTTGTAAGGCGAAGAAAATATCTGGTCAGACTTTTTTCAAAATACATTGGAGGGAGAAAAAGCTTTCGAAAAACCATAAAGTACGAGATAAATGAAATTTCTCTGAGTGAAATTTAAGTCACTAAACTTTAAACTACTGTGGATTGACTGAGAGAAGTTGACTTAGATGTAGAAATGGTGTGTAAACTGTAAGAAAAGCACAATTTAGGGCAGAGTGCTAGGGGACAATCGGTACCAGTCCTCAGCACTAAGGACCAGCCAAATGCAGTCATTGACAGCACAACGAACGTCTACACTACATTAGATTCACAGCCAGTTAGCAGTTTTCATCAATTTCTGAGGAAGGAAAAATTGGAAATTGAAATGAGAATTTCATTTACATTAATTTGACTTTGCTAAATATAATTTTGTTTACATTATACATATAGTTACACAAGTAGGAGTTTCTGTTTTGTCAGGGTCCCGGGATATAGATGATTACATACTCAAATCGAGTAATTTGAAAGATGTTCAATAGAGGAAATGCTTTAGGGAAACTCCAAGAGCTACAGAGCAGTGGATAGGGATTATTAAAGCAGTTGTGGGAGTTTCTGATTCCCCTTCTAGGAATAAAGCAATGATTACATTCATCATGAGGAGTTGGTACATGTACATTATACATCTTAATTCACTTTACATCCTCTTCCCCTCCTCTACCTCTCTGCTTCTTCCATTTATTGGTCACCTTCTCATTTGCAAACTTTTCTCACTGATCTGGAGGTCATGAGTCCAAATCCAGTGTCTGCTGGGCCATGTGTTCTCAGAGGCTCTGGGTAAGAGTCTGGCCCAGGCCTTTTTCCTCTCTTCGGGGAGTTAGTTCATGCCCTATACCAGTATACCTCCAGTTTCCACATGGAGTTCTTCTTGTGTCTCTACCTCTATGTTTAAATTTGCCCCTTTTATAGGTAGTCCAGTTGTACTACATAACAAGCCCACTTTGCTCCACTGCCACTTCATCTTACTAAACTAGATTTATCTACTATCACTCAGTTTCCAAATAAAGTCATATTCTGAGGCATAAGGGGTTGAGAATTTTGGAGGATACAATTCAATCCATATCAGTTACCATGATCATCAGTAAGGCTATTTATTTCTTCTTGTATGCCCAGAGATTGACAGAGTCTATCACCAGAATGAGCCCCGGCAGAACTAGTCTTGGAGAAAAGCAGAAGGCATCCATTTTGTTCCTCCTCTGTGTAGTCAGGGTATTTCAAATGACCACTTTTGTTATTTTTATAAGGTCTTAAATTAAAGGATCCTGCCAGGTACTCATTGCATATAAACACCAAGGCTGAGTTGACCACTAGACCAGAAAAGTCATTCTCTACTGAACATTGATTTAAAGTATTTTCTCCAACCTGCGTGATCTGTGTTACGTTCATTTCAGATGAAAGTTTAATATCTTGCCAAAGCATTCTTCACAGATGAAGAGAGACTTAAGGAAGGAAAACTTGTTTTTGATTAGGTCTAATGTATATATGTATAATCTAATATATAATAGAATTATAATATATATTATAGGTCATATATATATATATATAAAGTAGGGGACAATTCTAGGAATTGTACCTCAAAAGTTTGTTCTACCATGTTTAAATTTAATTAATTTTTCTAAGACCAGCATACAGACATGTGTATACATACATGATACGCACACACAAATGCTCACAGAAGATAGCTATTTGAATGCTTTATGATTGAGTGGCATTAAAAGATACTTTCTTGCCTCAGAGTGAATATCTCTTTAGTCCATTTTGAATTCCCAAACTGTCACTTTGTAACAGACAAAGATCATTCCTGCTACAGTATTCTATGTAGAAGTTCTTTGCTCTAATAAATTTTTTTTCTTGCCCTAAGTATCTTAGAGCAGTGAAAAGATGACAGGTTTGAGGATAGGGAAACATAGAAACTACCTCAAGTCCTGGCCCTAATTGCTATGTAGATGGGACCAACTATCTACTGGGTCCTGTATTATCTCATTTGAAAGATGAAGAGATTGGATGAAAAACAAGGTTTTTGATAATTGGCTGACCAAAAGAATTCCATGGAGTCATTATTAAATGATGGCTTTTAGACTCTATTCCAGACTAATCACTTTGAAATCTCTGGAGTAGGAATCATCAGGGTTTTTTATACTCACATTAACACCCATCCTTTCTCTAGGTTCTTATAAACCCACAACATGTGGAAATGCCACATCAGATTATTCCCAAAGCCCATTCCTGTTCCAATTATCTGTGGAAACTAAATAAAGGTCACTATGGTGATTAACCCTTGAGGTCACTTGATTCCTTACAGTTTTCCAGCTGTTTTGGACTAGAACAGTGTCTCAAGGAGTCTGGCCAGGGATGGATGATTTCTGAGGAGCAGGCAGTTCAGTGCAGCTGGAGGCGCAGATGTCAGGTGTGACCAAGAAAACTTGGGGAACTGGAGGACAGAGTGATGGCTGCCTGGGTAAATTTGGGGGTGAGAAAAAAATCTGAGTGTGTATGTTATTTAAGGGTGTGTGTGTGTGTGTGTGTGTGTATGTGTGTGTGTGTATGAAGCAGACTAAGTGTCCAAATTATAGATACTTTTATAGAAATTGCTAAAAACCATAGTGCAGATCTACATTTACTGAGCTAGAAAGATGCACATGATGAATTTCGAAGTGAAAATTAGATATGTCTCTTAGATTTCAGTTTGGAAAAGGAAATACTCCCTTTGAATTTGAAAACCATGCATTTGAAGCATGGGTGAATTTCACTGAGTGGTGAAAGTACAATTCATTTTTATGCACCTTTGCTTCCCTTTTTGGATAAATTAATTTTTTACAATGAGAATTCAATGGTTTACAGTCATAAACAGCAATGAAGCTATTTCCATTCTGACTATAAAAGAGCTTGGGCTGCATGGGAGGTGAGAATGCTGGTTGTTGCTGGACAGGTAAAAGGACCCACAGAGCAGGGATGGGGGGAATTGGATTCAAAGCAATGAGCTAGCCCAAGCTGCGGAGAAGGGCTAAGCCAGGAAGAGCTTGCATTCTCCTAGAACTTATCATCTCGCACAGTGGCCCCCAGCTTGCAGTCCTGCACTGTGTGCTTTCCTAGGGCGAGTGAGGAACCCATAGGTCTACAGCAGAGATAACTGCGGTGCACAGGGCCACAGTGGATTGTTTAAGATTTAACTCCTAGGCTTCCAGGAAAGCCTGAGAGCTCACCTGGGGCTGCCTGCTCCACAGACCCCAGTATTTATTTTTGATGTGCAACCCAGGATTGCAGGGTTGACTAGCAGCTTGGAGGAAAGACATGGGAATGGAGGCTATTTATATCACACAGCAACAAAGATTTCCTTTCTTTTACCACGAGTTGTATTTCTCTGAAACTCTGCCCATGTTGTGCAGAAATCAAAAGGGCAAAAGAACAAGTTCTTCAGAGCTGGTTGCAAAGTTCCAGGGCTCTGTTTTTAGAGCAAATCTGCCAGCTTCAGAGGAGGTTGCAACCACCCTCAGATTCTAAATCAGCTTGATGGCGGTGCAAATAGATGCAAATGAGGGTCAAATCAATTTCCATAATGAACAGCACAAGCAAAGCGGACTCCTCTCCACCTGACTCAAAATTACTACCAAATCCAATGAGGGAGAAAAAGAAACAAAGAAAGAAATCGAATGCTAACATCTTAGTGACTTGAAAATTGTTGCTTTCTGGATCTCAAAAGTGGAAACTATTAGGTTCCAGAAGGATCTAGGACTTTATTCTGGAAGCTTATGCAGAAGTGGCTAATTCCAGTACAACTCTCCTGAGGATTTTGGTTATGACCTGGGCTTCTGCTTTCTTTCTCATGGTTCACCCTTCTAAACTCCATTTAATAGCAAACCCTGGTTGGCCTTTTCCCCCTCTTTATAGCAGCTTTATTGAGATACAATTCATCTACCATAAAATTCACTCTCTTAAAATATACAATTCAGTGGTTCTTAGTATATCACAGAGTTATACAACCATCATCATGATCTAATTTTGGATCTTTTCATTACACCAAAAAGAAATTCATACCCATTAGCAGTCACTTCCCTTTCTTCCCTTCCAGACTCTGGCAATTGTCTCTGGTTTTTCCGATTCTGGAGGTTTTGTGTGAATGGGATCATACATTGTGTGGCCTTTTGTAACTGGCTTCTTTCACTGTATCTAGTGTTTTCAAGCTTCATCCATGCTGTAACATGTGTCAGTACTCCATTCCTTTCTATGGTAGAATAGCTTTTTCAAACAGAATCAACATAAGGACCATAAATCTCCGTGTCTTACAGGACTGCAATGAGCTCCACTTGTTTTGCTGCAAACCACATGAATTTGTAGATAATAATGACAAGGCCTAACCTTATTACATGTATTCTCAGTCTTTTTCCCACTGTGTTTATCTCTTGATTTCCCTATGTTTCAGAAATTAGCTTCATGTCCTTCAACTAATACTGAGTTAAGTTGACTCACATCTATAATTAATAGGTGCTTTTGGGAACCACAATGCAGAGACATTCATTTCCAAAAATTATTTTGGTACTTCTGGCACAGCCTATGTTACTGCATATGGTTGACTTCATCTTTGAAAAAGATGAGAGTTGCTAGAACTATAATACATATGGGCCATTGACTGAACAATCTGAGGAATTTTTAATTGGTATGGATATGGAATGAAATAATTTATATGAATCCATTACTTTTAAATGCTTAAGTACATGGAGGGAACTAGTTCAATGGGCTTTATTTTCTGGAAGGCCCTGAATCCCTTTGGATAACTGCAAATTTCCTCATATAAAGCTATACTTCCATGAAAGCCATTATCTCTAAGACACATTTGTCAGATGCTTCTCTTGTGCATGCCTTTGAAGAAACTTTGAAGAAATGTCTTTTTCACCAATAATCATGCACAGCAAACCTTTGACTGCTCCATGAATAGAACCTCACATTTAACAGGCAAATATACAGGGAGAATAAAAATTGAGGTTCTTGATGATGCCTCAGAGGCACTGCCTGAAACTGTTGGAGGACAGGGAAATCAAATTTAATCTCCAGTTGTGTTCCTTGCTGAGATTTTCCCTTACAGAGCATGCTTGACAAATGGATGGCAAGAGCATGCCAGAAATCTATTTTTCTACCCAGCACTAACAAAAGAGGTATCTCTTGAGAAAGAATTTATTTTATTCTAAGGCTAATCTGGGTTCTCAACCTGGGAGATAATTTTTCTTTGTTTGTGTAGTATTCCAGAGGGTCACCAAAGCATGAAGTAGAGTCAAAGTTCTGCATGAAGAATACCATTTTTCTCATAAATATAATACTATGGGGAGGATAGCAAATTCCTATAATTTCTTCCTTAGATAAAAGATGATACATAAAACAGAGTTGGTTCTCATGCTAGGCCATTAGGATGGTATACCCAGACGCACAGGGTCCAGTTCACCATACGTAGTCCTTGGGAGGAAATATTGAGAAATGTGTACAAGAGTGACTTTCTCTTCTAAGCCAAGAGGAAGGTAGACATGTTAGTTTTGTGTAAGAATTTAATTCTGTTATTGTGAATCTAATAGAAGAACTATATCACTCGTTTAGCCTGCACTCCAGCCTACAGCCTTATACTTCCTTTCTTCCACATTAAGACCTCTATAAAATATTGGGCAACAAGGCAAAACCATTGTTGTGCCTTTGTCACAAGCATAACACAGCAGATGGTGACCATGGTTTCTTTTCCTTTACCTCAGAAACCCTATCACATTAGCATATCAGGAACTGTTACATACCTGGAACACCCATAGATCAGGTGGCTGCCAGTGTTGGGTGGGTGTGTTGGGTGGGTGTGTGAGGGTAAATTGTGGTAAAGAGTTGAAAGGTGGAACTGTTACAAAGACAAGTCACATGAATGCCCAGGTGGAATTGCTGTGGTCACACCTGTCTATACCAGAGCCAATGCTCCTAACTTGATAAAGGCCAAGATACCATGTTTAAAGACATATGGAGGAATATTCAGAAGCCTGAGTAAGATTATCAGGGGTCTGGAAGTTGGCAAAAGCAAATTTGGTGAAAATCAAAAAATGAAATATAAAAGACAAAAACCATAAAAATAACAGCTATTGAAAGTACTGTATGTTGGGCTGAGTATCAAGTGCTCACACTCTGTTTCTTTCAGTCCTCACAATAAGTTTTTGAATTAAATATGCTAATTACATTCATGATATAGCCATGAAAATGGAAGAGTTAGAAATCAGCCTTATCTTGGGAGGAACATTGCAGAATTCAAATCCATGTTTGTTTCTAACTAATAGACCAACCTCTTAACCTTCATATTATATTACTGCTTTGGTTATCATTATTCATGTTTATCCATTCACACACTGTGTCTGTATGAGTGGCAATGATGTCTTATTTGGCAATGATAAATACTTCTTGGGGATGCTATCCAAAAATTGGTTATACATAAAGATACAGCTATTCATATATACTTAAATGTGTTATGTTCACATTGATAAATAACTGCAAAAGTAACCATTTGAGCTCTGTAAGAGTAGATTTAAAGGTGAGTAAAGATTGGTATTGTAGAAGCATTTGTAGTATTTTTCAGTGTGTCTTCAATGAAGAAAAGCTGAAAAAAAGAAGGGTTTCCTGAACATCCTGGCTTGTGGCTCATCTGAGGGGAACACTGATCCTCATACCACCTTATAAAATTGGTATCATTGTATTCATTTCACTGGTGAAAGAAAGGAGGTCGCAAAATATTAAGTTACCTAAAATTGTAAGTCAGAAAAGAAATTCAATATTACTTAAGACTTAGCCCATGGCAGTGCTGAAGCCTACTGTAAATAGAGTGTTAAAGATAGAAATGATCATCATTTTCTTAGGTTAAACATGGTTAAACATGGAGGATATGTTTATTCAATACATCCAACAAATGCTTGTAAAATGTCTGTACACCATTCTAGATGCTGGGTGTGAGACTTAGCATTGATCTTGGGAGGAAATTCCATTACCCAATGGAAGAGACAGAACACAAGCGCATCATTAGTTAAAATGTGACAAGTACAAGATTGTATGGGAGAAAAGAGGAGGCAGAACTACATAAGTTAAGTGGACTTATCAGGACCTTGAGAAGGGGTTTGTCAGGCAGAGAACAAGGTAAATGGAACATCACACACTGCTCTGTGTGTGGACCAGAGCTCTGTTAGGGAAGGGAGTGATTATCCTTTCATATGACTTGAGGGTCCAGTTTTGAGACAGTAGAGAGAAAGAAGTCTGCTGGCTTATTCCTAGATTCTTATCTTTAAGGATTTTGTATGCCAGTGAAATGAATCTGGAACTTTTCCTATGTCTGATAAGAAACCATTAAAGCTTTCACAGGAATTGTGATTAAATTTTTGTGTTAAGAAGATAATTATATAAGATTTGAGATGACATGTTGAAATATTGATAGAGGGGCACTAAGGGGGAATTTTTAAAAGATTAACTGTTTTGAAGACATCCTTGAATTTTGGAATAATCCATACAGATGGTAAGCAATTTTTAAAAAAATTTTAAATCAGGTACCTTCCCGCTGTCCCACTGCCATCTTCACAATCCTGCATTTCATCTTTCTCTCCAGGATTCCTCTAGATTTTAGGTACCTCCTTTAAACCTCTAGCCTTCTACACCTCCATTAAGGATCACTACAAAGCTCAGTCTTAGGATACATGAAATCTCAATTTCCGGGGGATGTCGTGCTTTGGTATCTTTCCTCAGCAGAAGGAGAGAGTTCCTTGCATGAAGTTGAGATTTACAGAAATGTGGAATGTTTCTGCATGGGTGTGTCCCACAGGAATCACACTTGGTGAAGATCCTGATCCCTTTGACCTTGGAGACACAAGATCTTGAATGGCTGGGGCCCAAAGCTCTTTACCCCACACAACAGACATTTATCTTCCCAATTTGTATGAGTAACATCATTTTCTCTGTTTTGAGTGATGCAAAAACATAACAAATAATTCAAGAAGCAAAACTGTTCCTTGAGGGTGAGATTGTAGGAAAAGAACAACCATAGAGAAAAATACTTTATCTCACATTTTTACACTAAAAGGGAGTCATTTCTAGAGATTTGAATTCTGGTTTTGCCTCTCTTTGTAGCTTGTTTTATGACCTTGGCCAAGTCAATTAACCTTTCCATTCCTCAGATTGACCTCAGTAAACTCAGGATAGTATATCCCTGCCTGCCTGGCTTCCAGGCATGTGAGGTTGGAAGGGTTAATAGGAGAAAGTTTACAAAGTATCCATGGCACTGCTTATCAGAAAGTCTACAGTTTGTTGTGATAGGCAATCTCTGAGTGAGTATGCTAGATAGTAGGGAGCTATGAAACCTTCCTAAGAAAGATTATTGGGCACAGTTATCTCTTTTCCTTGAAAGTCCTCAACTTACAGGTCAATGAACACCTCTGTACTGGGTGATATTCAAGGTTAGAGGAAACACGTGCCTTACTACTGGATTGTAGCAAATCAGTTAATTACAGGGCAACCTGTTCTTAACAGCCCCTGCAGGCACTGGCTGACCTTGTACCAGGGCTGTGAAAAGACACTTTCCTGACAAGGAAATAGCCAGACTTGGGAGGGCCGTCCCTGTATTCAGGTATTTACAAGGGTAGCTAAATGCAGCAGTTACAATTCCCTTTAAAATCTCCACACCTCCTCTCCGTGATTTCTCAAGGCTGCCTAGAAAGGACAATAGAAAGAAGGAGTTTGCTAGGGCATTGCAATGACCAGAGAAGGGGAGGCTGGTGATAGAACTCGACCATCTTATCACTGGCAAACAGGTGATGCTGAACCCCAGTGTAACCTGCAGGCAGATTGGGAGAACAAGGAGTAGGGCTTGTTTTCAATGTCATATTGAAATCACATTGGCCCACTGTCACAAGCACAGTAAAGAAATATCACTTGATAAAAGCTGATTGGTGCCCCCAGTTTAGGGACTTATTTGGCCGTATCTACTAAGATGATACTGCTGTGTTCTTTATGACTCAGCAATTTCACTTTCCAACCCTAAGAAACAATCAGTTGTGCATAAAGAGCCATGAATATGATCAGACACTTTAGAACACTTTTGTAATTTTTAAAAAGGCAGGAGGCAGGAATGAGTAAATAAGCAACAAAATATTCATATGGTAGAATGTGAAAGGGTGACTTAAAAATGTGAGAGACATGTCCAATCATTAGCAAATTCTGTTTGTTTTTCTCTAAAATCTACCTTGATTCTGACCAATTCCACCATAGGTAAAGTCCATCATCCCATCTGGCATAAATCCTGCAGATCCGGACCTAGCAATAGCCTTTTTTTTTTTAACCTCCCAGCTTCCTCTGTCGCCCCCTACAGATTATTTTCAACTCAGCACCCAGTGTCTGACAGATGGAAAGGTGATCCTAGCACTGCAATGGTTGCGTATCACAATTTAGAACATCAGAGGCTCTCACCTGTGCCTGCAGGAACATATGTAATTTAAACCCTGGGTGCTTCTCCAATGCTACATCATGGGTGCTAAATAAAACAGATTGGCTATTCATTTTAAATGCTTGAATTCAAATTCTAGCATCAAATCCTGGTTTTTGGTTGTACAGTCTTGTGCAGATTAATAAATCCTATGTATCTTAAATTTCTTTTCTGAAACATGGGCTCACTAATTTAATCTATTGAGAACTGAATGATCAATTCCCATAAGGCCTACTGTCGGTCTCAATTAGTATTGTCTCACAACTACATGGGATTCCTATAACTTTTGTTTTTGCCTCTTTACACTTTCACCATATTATATGTTGTGGATATGTTTTATTCATATGATCAGAGAGAGACTTATCAATAAGATGATTTTAATAAAGACCTGAAGGCTATGAAACTTCAGATCTCTGTCAATAGGTTTAAGAGAATAATATTTAGGCCGAGGAAAGAGTTCAAAGAAATTCACTGAGGTAGGTGCCTTACTAAACGTCTGTATAAACTAGTACCAATAACACATGATGTGGGGAAGATATAAACAGAAACAAAACAAAACAACAACAAAGACCTAAGGCTCCAAGAAGTAGTGACACAATATTAAGATGCACTGGACAGAGAATGTAGCTTTAAGTTCTATGTGTTAATCATTGAATCTTCACTATGAATTCTTCATTGTTGTAGATAGAGCCAGAAGACCAAAGATGAGAGGATGCCGAGGAAACAGTGTGGGAGAAGACTTATATGTGGCAAAGTGGGGTAGGAGTACACAGATCCTGAACATCACAGAGAGGACTTGAGCTTTACCATGAATGAGCAGGCACCTGCTGGCTTGCACAGGAAGACTACCGTATTAGAAGGATCACTGGGCGAGAACGGGACTATATCTGCTGGAGGACCGTGTGTTAATGTGGTTAAATGATACTCGTGGCTTACAAAATAGTAGAGGGTTATATTTTAATGGTAGACCTGACAGGCCTCGCTGCCAAATTGGAAGTTGTATCTTAGAGAAATAATGGTGTCCAACAGATGAAGAGTAGGCATATCTGCCCTTGTTCCCCACCTTAAGGAGAAAGCATTGTATCTTCTCCATTCATATAAGGCATTCTCGCTGGAAGTATGGAGTACATGCCTTTAATCTGTTGAGAAGGTTCTGTTCTACTTCTAGGCTCCTGATAGCTTTTACCACGAACAGCTGTGGAATTTAGTCCAATACTTTTGCTCCAACTAGTGACAGGATCATATGGCTTTTTCCTTTCCTCTGTTAAAATGATGACTTTTGGGGGTGGATCTTCCAATGCTGAACCAACACTGCCATCCCTATAACAAACCACTTTCTACATCCTGCCAGATCTGACCTCTAATAGTTCGTTTTGTTGAACAAATTTCTATCTATGTTCATACTTTTTTCTTCTATTATCTTTATCCAGTTTTAGGACTAGCACAATGTTGATTTCCTAAAATGAGGAGAGGAGTGTCCCTATTTTTTTCTGCTTTAAATGTTTGATATAGTTTATCAGTTGAAATGTATATGAGCCTGCTGTTGTCATATAGGTAGGTTTTCAAGCTAGGAATATGCTTTCTTTAATAGGTGTTATTCAAATTTTATATTTCCTCCAGAGTTAGTTTCATTAATTTGTCTTCCAAGGTACTTCTTAGAAGTTGTCAAATTTATTTCAAAATAGATTTTTGAAATATGTTTTCTATATCCTTTTACATTCTGTAAAATCTGTGTTAATGTCTCCTAGGCCTTGGTATTGTAATTTCAAAAATGTATAATTGATATTGTGTAATAGAAACTAAAGGTCTAAAGGAGGAGGGGAAGTGGGAGAGGTAGGGGAAAGGAAAGAAGGGAAAAGAAAAAATATGAGGAAAGGGAAAAAATGGAAACAAAATCTTTGCAAATAGGGAAGGGTGGAGGGGGTGAAGGGAGGTCAGGGGAAGGGGAAAAAATAAGAACCAAGAAACTCATGTAAAGGTACAAGATCCCAGTGATGAATGTAACTGTATTTTATACCTAAAATGTACCAATAAACTTAATGGGGCAAAAAAAATAATGGTGTCCAAGATGATCCCCAGGCTTCTTGCTAAGCAACGATAAAACTGAATTTACTGAATAATTGTGGGAGAAAGAATTTGGTAGCCAAGGTGCAGCAGGGGGTTCAGTCAAGAATTTGGTTGACATACAATTAGAGATGTCAAATAGATGGGAGGAAGGAGAAGTCCCAGACTGGGGGAGAAGCCTGGATGTAGTGAAAACTACACACTGAATTTCTACAACTCCATCTTGAGAAAGACCTATAATGGGATATATAAGAAATATGATAGAAAAATACAGTGAATGTTTACATTTAAAAAATATATTACATTGCCATTAATACCCCTCAAAATCCACTCCCACACCCTACAAGCACACTTATCCATCATTCTTGGCACTTTCTAAAGCAATTCTGGAAGTTCTTTTTGTGAGTGTCTTTAGGCACTGTTGTATGTGCCTCCATGTCTCGAATCAATTCACTTTTTAAAAAAATTCAAAATGTTTACCTTTCATGGTCATTTTGACTTTGAGGAAGATCCAGAAGACACACAGAGCCAGATTTGATGAATCAGGTAAAGGAAGACACACTGAAATATTTTGATGAGCCTGCCCTTCCATTAGATGGCACTCAGTAGCAGCATTAACTATATTTCATATTATAATTCATAAAGACACTTACAAAACAAGACTTCCAAAACTGCTTGAGAATGCAGGAAGAATGAGGGAATGCATTTTGAAGGAGATTAATGGCAATGTGCCATTTATTGTATTAAATTTTTAAAATGTAAATATCATATATTTTGATATCACCTTGAATGTGGAGAAGTGTATCTTCTATTTTTATTCTTTAAGCCTCACTTTCAAGGTTTCTTTGTTTGATCTGATTTTTTTCCCTTCTGTTGAGAAGCAAAAGGAAACAAAACAGGTAAATTATACTTTTTTTTCTTTCAGTTTTTCCATTCAAAATAGTGCCAGTTTGGAAGGAAGTGGGTAGCAATTGAGTGACCACAGAGGAAATATGAACTCATTATTGACAAGTGATCAGAAATATCCGATATGAAGAGGGATTAAGAAATGATTAATAGTATTTTTCATGCTGTAAGATTTCAATAAGAGGTGCTTAAAAGCAATAATTATACAAGAGAGGATATAGATATAAAGAGTTAAAGTAACCCAAAGAATATAGCTCTAATATTTCAAAGATGCATTTGTCATCATAGCATGTTATTTATTCTTTTTAACTGCCATTAGTCTTTACAGATTTTCTTGTTAACTGCCATGTTCTCTATTATACTACACAGAATGCTAAGTACTTTTAGTCATGACTACCGCACATAGCCTTATTTAACCCCTATATGTTTCCATGGTGGTCTTTGTCTCTATTTCTTAATTGAAAATACTAAGAGTCAAAAGCATCTAGTTACTATAATATGGATAGTCCTGGACCAGGTTTTTCCAAAGTTTTTTCCCAGAAGATGAAATGCTACCAAAAGGAAATGGCAGCCCTAGAAGATTGGGAAATGTTAGATTAAATCACCATTAGCATGATATTTATCTATTTATTTATTTTTGGTACTGGGGATCAAACTCAGGACCTTGTGCTTGTGAGGCAGGTGCTGGAACTACTGAGCTAAATCCCCAGCCCATGCATGATATTTAATAGGACTCTTAGGTCATCAACACACTAATATAACTCTAAAATGGCATTAAGATGAAGTATTTCTCAGTTACTTGAGCCCTGAAACTACTTCTTTTCTGGATTTCTTTCCTAGATCTCCTGTCATGTTTACAACTTGGAAGAACACATGTTGAGACCTGCCTCTTTGGGTCAAGTTAATCCTGAGAAATGATATACATCCATAACTTTTTAAAAAATGACATTCCTCTTAAAAATCTTCCTTTTCTGCTGTGTCATTCAGCTACAGGCATTTGATGCTACCACATATTTCTGATTTCTCATGACACCTGGGTTGGGATGTACATTTTGATTGATGCATTGTTGTTGGTCATGCAAACATGACTTCACCTTGAACATGATTTCAATTTGATGGATGCCTCGAGTGCCTGTCATATGAATAAGGCCTAACCACACAAGATTTTTCTTTGTCCGGCTTTAGTTTTAAACCCTCATCCCAGTGTATGTCATGGATATCCCTCGGGAACCAGATGATTTGTGTAATACTGGCCTCTGTTAATCTACTTTTGCTCTCCTCAACTCCTCCTATTTTGTTCCGGTGCTCCAAATGCTTCATATATGGAAGGTGGCTTAGTATGGACTCACTACTCTGGAAATGAGGCCTTGGTGCTCCTTTCTGAGGGCAGAAATTTTCTAAAGGGCCATGAGTCATAGCTCTTTGTCCCTACAAGCTGAGTCCCCACACCCCTGCCCATTCAAAACCCTCAGTTCTGCTGAAAGAATCCCATAGGCCTTTGTCAGTATCTCTAGATGTTATATACTTTATTATGAACTTTAATCTATGGTTCAGGCTTCCAATATCTGTAGCTGGATGCCTCAAATAATAAGTTGCTTAGACTTCTAGGCATCTCTCAATGAAGAGTTTCTTCAGCTGAGTCTTGCTTGGCATTTTGACAGTGCTACATTTATGACAACAACAAGAGGTTTCATTCCATGAATGCCAACTGTTTCAGCATTGTGGTGAGGTCTTCATGAACGTTATTTTCTCAACAGCCCTATAAGGTAAGTATAATTACCACCATTTTTAGAGAAGGAAACTGTACAAAGTTAATAGCCAAAGATAATGTCCCTACTTAGTGATAGGAACAGGATTCAAATCCAAGCTTTCATTTTCAAACTTGTGTGTATAAAACAATACTACTTTCCCATATACATTTAGAAAACTTACTCACTGTGAACTTGCTTATATTTTCCTTAATGTAAATTTAAATGGTATTTGCCATCGAAAGCAATGTTACCTTGTGTCAGGCTTAATCTCCTCATTCATTTGCTAATCATTTACAGAGTGCTGAGTGTCAGATTGTGCTTAGCAAGGAAGAATGAAAAAAATTTTAAACATACAATCTCCAACTTAAAGTGGTTCTTGCTTTTGAAAGAGATGGAAACAGAAGAAAGTATGTAGAGACTATAATGATTATTCTTATAGGTAGTCAGATGTTTAATGCTTATATTCTTTTAACTCAGTTGGAGGATCAGTAGAACATTGTGAGCACCATTACCTCAGTGCTCTAAATTCAATGCATCTCAAAACAGCAGCACTCATGCTCTCTGTAAATGTGTGTTCGTAACTCCACGTATAATTGGACAGTTAAGTGAAATGTCACTTCTCTTCTATATAAGTGATGGTACTCCTTTTAGTAAATCAATTCAAATTCGTCTGATATGTGGAGAATTGATGATAATTTGGAGTGGATAGATTATTCAAGATCACAGGTAAGAGGCCTCCCGGCAAATTATTAATGTCCCAGCTAAGAGTCTCCACCAGCACACTGAATGGGAAGGCCCTAGGTGCCTGCAAGTTTTGAACGAGTAACTGCTGCCATTAGAGGTGTTGACACTTATTCTTGGGCCGGTATAATGAATAAGTAGTTCTTCTTGTGAGTACTGGAGAGGCAAGATGATATCCTCAGGCAACATGGTGGAAAGCCAGGCAGAATGGAAAGAACTATAGTGATGGCTGGTGTGGCTTTGAGGATGTAACTGTGTTAGGAATGGGGACTTTGGGCTGTGAAGATTCCTCACTGCATTTCCAAGGATGTTTGAAATAAGATACACTTGACAAGATGAATGATGTAACCTGCATTCCAATGATTATTTTTCCATAATTTTAAGTATCTGTTCAAAATGTCAGTCTATTTCTGTTAGTATAAGAAGAGGGATTTATATCAAGACTTGGATAAGAAAGACAGAAGAAAGATTTCCTACTGTAATAGAATGGAAATGGGTGAGAGTGGAAATATCCAAAGGGAGAGATACAAATTTGTGCTATAACAGTGAGAGATTAGAAATAGCAGGCCAGCAAAACAGAGATAATTCCAGAACGGTTATCTTATCAAAATCAAGGATTTCAGTAAGGGATATTAGGCCTCCAGAATTCTCCTGTAGACAATAGGAAAGCCAACTCTGTTTTAATTGTCAACTCTTTCAGTGAGTTTAAGACCCAAGGGTTCTTGGGGAAAAGGTGTACTTTTAGTCATGGACAATAGTGAAGGATGATAATTTGATGTCTATCTCTTCAAGCAAGACTGTGCTAGCCTTTCAGACATCTTATAATTTTCTTGCATCTACCTTGACCCAACTCTGCTCTGAGAGATCATACTGACATCCCAAGGAAGTATGTTTGGCTTTCTAATCCTAATGTGGTAGAATCACTGAAACTTGTGGGAGAATAACTATAAGTTATAGAGGGGAGATAAATCCATAGTCACATTCTGTTTATCCAGGATGCATAAACAATTCTTGTTTCTTAAAAGAAAAAGGTAAATGTATTCTATCATTTCTTCATTCAAAATTCTTTATTGAGACTAAGCTGTACACCGGGCATGGTGCTGAAGTCTAAGGATACAATTGTACTTACATAATCCTTGCCTTCCAAGAAGACAGTGGAACAAGGAAAATAACCTTAATATAAATTCTGTGTTTTGATAACTCTGAAGGTATTAGAATGTCAAAATAGAGACAGCTTGACAGTACTCATGGCCAAGAGTGGCTTCTTAGAAAAGGTGACAAAGTGACACTGAAGTGGAGGCTTGAAGAAAGAATCTTCACATGCATTGGGCTGCACAGGCTAGCACTGAAATGACAAGGCTTGAAGGATACCAGGTTGCTCAAAAGTGTCTTATCTCTCTTCAAGATATAAGCAGTTCAAGAAATTAGCATAACCATGAAGCTGCAAATGATTATTAGCTGTGATGTGCGGTGGAGACACGTTTATAGGAGGTCAGAGGAGGGAAAAGATCTCTGTGGGTATCAGTATGGCCAATTTATAAGTGACTTAACTTGGATGCCCACTCTCATATGTTGCATTTTGCTTTAAGAGAACTTCTTTCCATTATGTAAAACACCTGATCAGGGAAGGTGCCTATATTAATGGAGGCTTATTCTTCAGGGAAGTCTCATGTGTTCCATCTCAAGTTGAGCCTCAAAGTCAGACTGCACTACATGTTCATGCTGCTTGCCACTTGGCAATTCTAATCTATCAACAGATGTCTGGGTAGAGCACTTTTGTGTATAGAGACTGTGGAAGAAGTCAGAACTAAGGAAACTCTCCAGCTTCCTTAGGGACTCACCAGGTACACACCTTCCAGGCCAATCTTTATAGCTGGGTGAGAGACCCACAGTGTAATTTCAGACTTTTTCTTGGCATGTGGAATCTGTTACTCCTGAAACTTCAAAATGAACATATTTCCCCCAAATGAGATGTAAGTCTGTTGAGTTAATTATCATACAATTATAGCAATGGAAAAGAAAACCCTAATCAAACATGAACAGCTTGTCTAACTATTAACCAGGCCATGGTGAACCATTACTTTACTCTGACTTGCGTGATCCATCATAGACTTTTGGCCTTCTGTGAGCAAATGCATAAATGAGACTACAGTCATTTAAAACAGAGAGGGAGGCCCAGCTGCCTGGGATCTTGTGATTGTCTTTAAACTGTTTAGTCACTGTATTTTACTGGCATGAGGTTATGGCACCCCTCCTCCTTCCTCCCACCTTCTCCATGTGATAGGAAAAAGTGGGCAGGACATCACACAAAAGGCAGTTTCCTGGGATTTGGCCCACTAACATGGTGCTTTGCTTTAAAACATTTCTGTTTATGTATTTCCTTCAGCTACTAAAAACCATTACAAGTCACATGCCTCTGGATAAATTTCCTCTCTAGGAAGATCCAGAGTCCAAAGGATCAAATTCACGCTATCTTTTAATGTTAGTCCCACTTGAGCTATCTGCAGGCTAATTCCAGCTGAGAAAGACTCAGGTGTGATGTAATAAACTCTTAGTTTACAATATGAAATACAAGAGGTTAGCTGGTATCAAGCAAGGATATAAAAATGGGTTTGCTCAGGTAAAATAGGGATAGATTGGGACTGGAAAGGAAAAACTGCAAGGGTAAAGACTACCAGACATTATGACACTGCTTTTGATGTTAGCTTATGAGACTATGGGTTTATTTTATCCCCAGTCAGGTAGAAAGTACACACCCAACCATTCATTCACTCTAATCCCCTCCCTTCCCACCTAGCTTGCCCTGGTATCACCGATAGGGGTCTCTAGGCCAACTACCTATCAAGAAAGGCATGACCTGGCATTTCGTATGGGACTCTGTGGAGTCACATACATAGTCAACATAAAGGCTGATTGAGTGTGGATCATTCATCCGTCTTGGGCTTTGACAGAGCAGGGAGGCAAGTGGCTGATTTAATTCTGCAAACAGAGGCTTAACTACTGCAAGTGAGCTTTTTCATTGACAAAGAAGTCGAGGTAACCTTTTGGTTTGTTGTCATTTCCTGGCAACTAGGGTCTACGCAAGGGGAGGAGGGGAAGGCAATGTGAGAAAAGGGAGAAGATGCATCCAAGCCAATGGTGTTGTTGAGCTTCCACAGCAAGCACTGATGGGAAGCATCCCAAGGGCCCTACCTGTAAACAAACAGCCTGTTCCCATGAAAATATGTCTCATAAGACCAATATCAGCAAGCATATTGTGTCCTTCCTTCTTTTCTCCACTTCCAGCCTCTGTTAACAAGAAGAAAAAGGCAAACATCTAGGGAATAAGAACCTAGTTGGGATGAATATTCTGGGATGTTTTGAATGTCAAGACTTTCTTTCCAAGCTTAACTTGCTTCCTGTAGGAGTTTTGCAAAAGCTGAAAATTAGCTTTGGAAGCAATCCCAAGTAGAGGTTTGCATGGGGAGAAAAATACCAGGGATAAGGAAGCTTAGGAAAAAAATGCACAGGTCAAGACTGGGGAAAAATCAAGCTAAGAAGGCACAAAAGAGGGAGCACATTAATAATTTATGGAGGAATACAATGCCCGAAGCAAAAGAAAAGGAAGGTGGAGGCCAAGAAAGAAGGAGATAATGGGCTCCAGAAAAGGGGTGAGAAAATACTGGCTACAGGGAACAGTCCCAGGTTGGAGAGGAGGGAGAGTGATGGAGGATCCCACAGGTGTGTCAAGAGCCCCTCTAGCCAAACTTCTTGCCAGTAAAGCACTCAGTGATTTCTTTCTCTCACCCTTTTCTTACAGAACATCTACTGAAGGTAAAAGATCCAAAGTTCTTGCATTTCCCTCATGAGAGTGTTTCCCCAAGGGAGATGTGAAATAAAGACTTCTTGGTAGAATAGGTTGGCTTCGTAAGGGTCCACATGCATACCATCTGTTTAGGAAAGGAAATGACTGGACTTTAGTGGAATAAATAACAGAAGAGTTCATGTGAATGTTTCATCTTTAGCATGAGATAGGATTGGATGGGTAGGATGGTCACAGTTTTCTCAGTGCTGCAGCAGCTTAGTACTACCATGACTCCAAGTTTCCTTGTGTCTGAACAAAATAGGCAAAACTGACCTCATCCAGACCCTCTACCCAGGCAATACAGGTCAATGTGGGTTACAAGAGCTTGAAATGACTCTGATGTATTCTTGCATCATTATTAGCAAAGATTTTTCCCTGAAACAACCATTGGTTTGAACTGAGGAAACTCCTTGCTGAACTGGGTTAGCAGCTAAGCAGGAGCTTTGAAGAATAGGAGAATCAGATTTGTAAAGAGGATAGTAAAATTATCGGGATGACAAAAGCCTCTAAAGTAGTTTTGAATGTCTTCTGCCTGTTAGATTTTTCCTAGAAAATATAAAGTCACTGACTGTAGGAAACGTCTTACCTTCTGATATTTTCAATAATGAATAGCAAAAAATTACATGTAACACAGGCAAGTAAGAGCACTTCTCCCCATCTGATGTCTATACGGCTCTCAGCAATACCATGGGGCTACTCCACCTAACATTCTCATTTCCAGAATATCCTCCATAACTCTAGATGAGATATTTGATGGAGTTCAACATTTTCCTTGTCCTAGACAAGCAGAGTATTGTCCATTCTTATTCTTCTAATAAATAATATTACTACTGTATAATTTAACAACTTATTTAGGTGCTGCTAAAACTTATAAGACAGTATTGTAATAAAACAGCAAAGGCAATAGCCACCTTAGTACACTTTGTGCCAGGCAATGTACTTTGCTTTTATAAGCTGTCTTGCTTTATCTTCATGGAAACTATGCAAGGTAGTTATTTCTATGTCCCTTTAACAGATGAAGAAACCTGGGCTCAGAGAAGTTACTTCCCCAAGTTTACACATAGCTAGAAAGTGGCAAAGAAGAAAGTGAATATGAAGAAAATCTGAGTTGATCCTACAGGAATAACCATTAGTCTGTATAGTCTCCCATGGGTCATTGCCAGAAATCTGAGAGAATTTATAAATAATATTTGCAGCACTGAATTGAATTCCAAATTGAATTGAAACCATTCTTTTCTAGGCTTGTCTTCAAAGCAACATGCCTCTGACATTTTATGTGTCTGCCTTGTAGTCTAGCAGCCAGCCTGTGCTTGAGATTCTAAAGCTAGAAAGATGTGTGTTCCTATGCTAATTCTTCCTCCTCTAGCTGTGTACTCTTGAGCAGGTTATTCAACCTTTCTGAATCTCAATCCACTTTTTTTAAAAAAATGAGGTAATACTTTCTTTATAGAAGTGTAGAAAGGATTACATAATACAAAAAATGAATGCCAAGTAAGTTGTCTTAGAGTGGACGTATGAAGCACTTCACCTTCTCTAACGTAACAATATCCATTTTATTGGCTAAGCACTATAACAACTATACTGGAGTACTTGTTTCTTGGAGAAGTACGACAAATGCCTGATTCTTTGTTTGCTTCCTTTAAACAACATGGAATCTCAATATGCTTAATTTCTACCTTCCCATGTGGTATTTCATACATGGTGGTGCATTACTCCAATCTTCTCTTTTTTATATCTTTATTTGGGATGAGGCACTGGCAACATCACAATATGTAACTACTACCATCTGCAAATGATAAGACCATTTTTGGAAGTTAACATTGTCTATTGCTGATCCTCCCTTTCCACCAACATATTTTATTTTTAGTGACCAAGGGCAGTAGTACCCATCAGGCCATTGCAGATGAGTTTGAGCTTTGCTGTAATCTGTAGAGCAGGGCAAATGGGATACACTGTCATCCTGTAGATAGTGTGGGAACTGCTATGGTCTACTTAATTTGAAGGGACATTTTATAATTTTGACTAAATTGGAACCACAAGTCAGATGAAATTTAGGAACAAATTATAGTGATTTTGCCCTCTAGAGGCTTTGAAAGAAAAAGTCTTGCCACAGTTGGTAATGGCCATTGATGAAGTTTTTTTTTTTCTTTTAGCTCAAGAAGGAAAGCTACAATTTGAGGAGTTGAGAGTTTCTGGGATCCAATGACAGAAATGATCAATTCTTCACAAGCCAAAAAGATTCATGATTAAGAAGGCTGAGAAATATTAGTGTTCAATGACGCAGTGTGAAATTAAAGTACTTTTAGAAATATTTTAGGAAGGAATAATGGATATGCAGGAAAATGGTGACACCCAACATTAGAGTTCTAACATCAAGTGTAGAGGTGAAAAATATTACAAGCAGGTATTAGGTAATTATTCTATGCCAGGGACTGTGTTAAAGACCTCAGACATTATGTCATATGATTCTTACAATTACCATGTAGATTATAGTCACAATTTAATCTGTTATTTATGAAGATAAATTCACCTCATGGCACACAGCTAGCACATTTCACAACTTGAATTCAAGATTTATCAGAGCTCAATATCTGTGTACTCTTTCTGTAAATCTTGTTTCCTGCTTCAGAGTTTTAACCTTTCTGCATCACCTGACTATGTTATCTCTATGCTGGTTAGAGTGGGCCTTCTGTTCATTTGTCTAGGATATAAAATAGGCTACCTTCAGTGTAATGCAGGAGATCAGTGTTACACAAGAGATGCTAAGAGGAGAGCCTAAAATGAGTGAATATGAATGGGGAAGGAATGTGAAGAGCATATGTGAGCTGAGGACATCTCATAGCCCTGCTTCTGAATCCCCATGGGGACTGTGCTCTGCCTTATACTTCGGCTGGGGTTCCTCATGCACAGAGGCTGGAGATACCATGCTGCGCATGAGTTAAGACAGCATTAGCAATAAGGAGGCAATAACTCTTTCTTGGGCTGCTAGTCTTTGCTAGGCAGTGCACTAGACATTTTAGCAATGATGCACTAATTATTCAACATTTTTTAGTATTAAGGCGGAACTTATGAAAATCAACATTTACATCAAACAAGTTGTGCAGAACTACGTATGTAGGAAATGACAGAGTTGAGGTCTGAGTTGGTCCAACCCCAAGGGTTTAGCTTGTTCTACTTTAACCTACTCATTGGGTAGTTACCAACGTTTACCCACTGTTTGCAAGGATAAGGAACCATAGATGAATAAAGAGAAGGTCTTTATCCTTAGAGTTTTATATTTTTAGATTTTAGTCAATTCTCTCCTACTTAGAAAGACAGCTTGGTAATGCATTTAATAATACTTACCCTAGAGCTTTCTCATCTTCTCTTTTGTCTAGCTCAACCCTAGGTAAGCAGTACATATGCTGCAATGGTAAAGAATGGGCTTCTTCACCTCAGAACTGGCTCCTCCTACAATTTCTCACTTAGGTGAATTAGGACCATTCCACCTTGACTCATGATACTTCAATGCATTGGGCAATTCTAACTTTGTAATTTCCTTGCATTTCTACTATGAGAAATGTAAATGAGAGTGGTTAAGGGTATTTTTGCCCACTAGGCATAAACTGTAGCTGGAAAGATCAGCACAAAGCAATGTGTTCTAAACACATAGGTCAGTACTTTCCTCCTACTTCCACTTTCCTCCTACTGACGGTTTCCTCTGTGCTGTTGCCCAGATCAATGAGGAAAGGTAAAACAAAACAAAGAGAAAGCCCCTGAAACCCTACAAATAGAAGTCTTAGATGATATCATCTCATTCACCTTCTATCCTTCCTGTGAAAGGATGGAGTGGGAATTCAGGGGCCTCCTAGCATGGACATCTGAAAATCTCATGCTTATCATGGGATCTTTTGTCATAGGAGCATTTTGACTTCTTGAGAGACCCCAGATACCTAGAATGATGTGTTTCACAGAGAATGATGGCATTTTGCCATGCCTGTCTTTTCTTTTAAGGCTTGGGCAAACACATAGTAAGTAGTCAATGAGTACTGATTGTGTGGATACCAGCATGACTTGAAAAGACAGTAAAGTTTTGGAGGGGACCTTAATTTGCTTCCCTCACAACCAATAGTCCACTGGGCTACAGTTTCTACTAAATTGAAAAATTACTCTGACATATGCATACAAATAAGCTAATGATTCTTGTCCATTCATTTGTTTATCTATTCAGTAAGTGGTAATTTGAGTGATTTCTATGTAAAACACATGGCTTTAGGCCAAGAAAATACTGTGGTGGATTAATAGACACAGTCTCAGCCCTAAAAGACACTCTAGTCTAAAATAAGAGAGCAGGAAAATACGTCTATATTTTATATTAAATTACAAAAGGAAATGACTAAAGTCCTGATCTCAACATAAAAAAACAATGTCTCCATGAGAGTCTTTATTTGATCTCTTTTTTCTCCTCATTTATTTAAATACTCTCCACATTTTTGTTCTTCCCATAATTTCTATTAGAATTTTCTACACTTTCTAGATATAATAAGTGCATGCTACCACAAATAGCAAACCCTTTTTAGCAAGTTTATTTGTCAGTCATTGCAAAGTTGCTCTGGCAATGTCTCACATTGTGCTAAGCACTTAACAGAATAAGAGATGATGGGTAATTTTTATGCCAGAGATTTTCATGTAGTATTCTTTAAACTTTACAACGTCTCTAGAAAGTTAGTACTATTCTTATAGGTAAAAGAACTTTACCATGTCCATGCGTCTGGTATATATCTTTATTCAAAATGATCCTAGTTGTTTCGGCTTCCTGGTGACAATTCTTGACCACTGTGCACCGGGGAATTCATACCAACATAGTCCAGATATATATTAGAACCTATCAGAATGCACTGAACATGCAACATAAATTATTGTTTAGTTATAAATATATTTATAAACAATATAAATATTGTTTAGTTATACTATTTAATATAAATAATTATTTAGTAACCTATAATATATTTATCAATACATAATAGGTACATGTCCACCAGATCACAGTATAAGATTCACTTCTTATTTACATCAAGATTTAAAAAACTTGAAAGCCAGGCATGGTGACATGTGACTAATCTCCCAGAACTCTGGGAGGCTGAGGGAGGAAGAACACAAGCTTGAGCCCACTCTGGGCAAGTTCATAACTTAGCAAGACCATATCTCAAAAGAACAACAACAACAAAATAAAAAAAGAGCTAGGGATATAGCTCAGTGCAAAGACCCTGGGTTCAATCTCCAGTAGCAAATGGGGATTTGGGGAAGCACCATGAAAAATACTACTTCTAAACTACAGAAACCCCTGAAACATTAAGAAGTAAGCAAAACCCACTATTCATTGCAGAACTCTTTGCTCATTAGCAATGGAATTTTGTGAGAAGCCAATATAATGCTAAAAGTGGGTATAGTTTCTATGGTTCATGAATTTTGAGAATCAAAGGCAACTGAGTTCAACTCCCATGTCCACAGGCAAGAATACTGAAAAGTCCTGACAAATCTTGTTTCCTCAATGAAAATGTTGAGATTTCTTGGCAGGGTTATTGTGAAAAGATATTACATTTAAATTGCTTGATGTATCACTGATGCTTAGTGATTATTGTCATTAGTGCCTTCTCTTTCCTATCCTACAATTCATCTACTATAGACCTTAGGCTTCTTTAAAGAAATTTCCAAAGATTCCACACGTACTGCTAGGGATAAATGTCATTTCAAAGAATTTGCTTAGGCTATAGTGACTGAGAAATAGGTCCTCTATTTCTTCAAAACATAAGTAATGGAGCAACCAGTCAAGGTGTCCTAGGAATGAGGATCTGCAATTATACCTACCGAGGTAGAGCAAAGAATAAGATGGTGAATAAGGCATGTCTTGGGGAAAGGGGAGCTGTGTCCTCCAGGTCTCTCCATACCAGTGATGTTTGCAAATATGAAGCTGCTGTGCAGAGTCACATGTTGGAAGGATTCATTGAGCTTAGGATACTGTAAAGCCTGGAAGGTTATGGAGACTCCCTCCTAGGCTCCAATCCCCTGAATATTCTGGAATCTGTATTTTTCCAGTTCTCCAAGGGCTCTCACTCTGAAATGAGAACACAGATGCTCCCTGCAGCTGGTTTCACCTATTAGCTCTTTAATCTATCCTAGAAGAGAGCTTTGGTTCGGTAATAGCAATGTGTTCAATCTGGGTAGATGTGTAAGATGCCTGCCTGACAGCATTAAATTGCAGAGGAAATACCACATATGAATTCTCTTTCTTTACTTCAATGAATTTTCTCTTCTCTTCGCCTCTGCTCCAAGCTCCTACCATTCTTGCCCTCACCCCCACCCCCTACCACCACCACCTTTGTAGTTGAAGGCATGGTTGGAGATGTGTTTCCAACTACTTAGTTTCAATCAATCCTCAGCTTTCTTTAGATATTGAAAGACCCCTTTCATGTTGTTTTCCTTAGCAACATTTGCTTTTATTTGACTCACTGTTCCAATAATTGGGAAATGGAATCTTCGCTGCAAACGTATAAGTGAATAGAACCTAATAGTTCCAATTCAGCTAGAGCTACTGGAAATGTATGAGGGTTACAACCCTTGTCAGAGTGAGACACTTGCTTTTATGAAGAGCAGATATTTGAACAATTGCAACTAAATACAGTCGTCCTAACCCCCGGACCCATAAACAATGATTATAAATGGTGACCTTTAAAAGACAAAAAAAATGAAAGATTCTTAGATCTGGAGTTGACTAGCTTGAGATTGCATTTTCACATCAGTTTTTCAGAATTCTGTGTGTGTGTGTGTGTGTGTGTGTGTTACTTTTTATTCCTAGTTTTGTCTTAACATTTACCATTATTAGCCTTCAATCTAACTCATTTGCTTTACTTTACTTTGCTTTACTCATCTGCTCCTCACTGCCAGGTTAAGAAAACAAACATCCACTTTCAGCCATAGGAATCCACAGAAACAAATCCCAATTGAAACATGACCAAAAGTCAACTGAAGGAGAAATGTAACAGATTGGAGTTCGTAGCGGCTTCCCTTCTGGTTTCTTCTAGGGCCCCAGGCAAGTGAGCATGTGCTAATTTGCATGGTTGACTAAATGGCATGTTAGACCCCACATTTGCATCTCTGCTTGGGTTCAAAAGTGGGTCCTGGAATGAGTTTCCCTTTGTTTCCGTTATTTCCCACTCACAAGTTAAACCCTTTTGGCTGCGCTGTGCACCCGGGTATAGCTTAGTGCAGACTATGGATAATTGACTGGGCCCCTCTTCCTGTAGAACACGGTACAGCCAGTTGTTGCTGATGTGATGGGATGAGGTAGGGCATGGCAGGAGTAGGGAAGGGAAAGAGATCATTTCCAGTGCAAC
This sequence comes from Heterocephalus glaber, assembly GCF_000247695.1. The sequence continues at coordinate 8,529,500 of NW_004624755.1, forward strand.
TGTGCAGAAGATTCTAGTGACCTCCCCAGTTTGCTCCCTTTTCAGGTATCCTGGATGGCAACAGACTTTTACCCTCTTTTCTCCTTTCCAGACCTCAATGGGAAGGAAGAAGGAGGGTTAAAAGCAAGCTCAACAGGTTTTATGGAAACCATCCATTTCTCTGGCCTCAATTTCCTTAGCTGGTAAACAGTAAACATACTTTCCCAGTCTAATTCACTGGATTGTTAGGAAGGATATCATGGTAGTTTGAGATCTTTTAAGGTCCAGGTATAAAAAGTAAATTGCATCTTGTACAACCTGGTGTTGAGAAAGCTTCTGAAGTAGAAAGCTAGGAGCAGCAAACAGAGTCACCGGGTGGAGTGGCATGCATGCCTCCTCCTTAGTACCTCTGATCTGTTCACCATGACCGTTTCTTCGATAAGGAAATTAATGTCCATGGAGCTGAAATAAATTGTTAAGTCAGAATGTCAAAGTGAAGTGTTTTCCAAAGGTAAAGCCATTATATATTTATGCCATTAAGGAGAGTTTTATAAGCTTTACTAGTTCTAACTTTGTATGAGAGAAAACTGAGCTCAGTTAATAATACTTTGGTTACTGTATTTGCTTAGTTGCAAATATCAGAAAACTAACCACAAGCTATTGGGTAGAGGGTTCAATTACTGACTTACACAACCATGGCAGTCGAATAACCAAACAAGAGGGGGAGGAGAGATCCATCTGAGCATCAGGAATGATTGGGATCAGCAATGGGAAAGCTGTAGAGCTCCACTGCAAGTTGTATAGCTATATCTGCCTGCATCTCAACATTATCAATATGTCTTTTCAACCCATGTCCTACTTCGGGGAGGCATACAGAAAACAAAAATTCACATTTTGGGGGCTTGACCACAAGACGGAGACTGCATCACCCTCTCTATGCTCTGAAACTTCAAATATGTCAGGAAAGTGCATAGATTGTTTTAATTTGCATCTCTCAAAAGACCAGTGATGTTGAACACTTTTTCATATATTTATTTGCCATTTGTACTTCTTCCCCTGAGAAGTATGTGTTCATCTCAGATGCCCAGTTTTTGATTGGGTATTTAAATATGGGGGTTTTGATTTTTTTCAGATCTTTATATAGTCTAGATATCAGTCTTTGTCTAAATAACAGCTGGCAAATTTTTTTCCCACTATGTTTGTTGTCTTTTTGCTGTGTTGATGACTTTGTTTTTTTCCTGTGCAAAAGCTTTTTAATGAGATGATATCCCAGTTTTGATTCTTTGTATTTTTTCCCATGTGGTCAGGGTTTTGTACGTAAACTCTTCACCTATACCCATCTCTTCAAGAGTTCCACCTATTCTCTCTTCCAGCAGATTTAGTGTTTATGTGTTAATATTTAGATCTTCAATCCATTTTGAGATTAGTTTAGTGCATGGGGAGAGACATGGGCCTAGTTTTAGTCTTCAGCATGTGGGAAGCCAGTTTTTCCAGCACCATTTATTAAAGAGGGTATCTTTCTTCCAGTGAAGGTATTAGACCCCTTTGTCAAAGGTAAGGTGGATAAATGTGTTTGGAGTTGTTTCTGCATCTTCTATTCTGTTTCATTGATCTCACTCCGGAAAGAATGGCTATCATCAAGAATGGCTTAATCAAGAAATTAACCAATAACAAAAGTTGGCAGGGCTGTGGGGAAAAAGGACTCCTTCTCTACTGTTGGTGGGAGTGTAGACTGGTGCTACCAGTGTGAAAATCAGTGTAGAGATTCCTCAAAAAACTATGACTAGTGGTTCCCTTTGACCCAGCTATTCTCAGGATCTTCTAGAAAGAATTAAAAGCATCATACCACAGTGATATATGCACTCTCATGTTCACACCAGCATGATTGTAATAGCTAAATCTTGGAAACAGCCCAAATGACCATCAACCGATGAATGGATAAAGATGAGGGTTTTTAAAAAATACAATGGACTACTACTCAGCCATAAAGAGGGATAAACTTGAGACATTTATAGCTAAATGGATGCACCTAGAGACCATATTCTTAAGTGAAATAAATCAGATACACATGTGTAAATATCATATTGTTTCTCTGGTGTGAGAAACTGAAAGTATAAATAAGGACCAAAATGTATGACAGATATTATGAAATAGGAGAAAAATGTTCAAATGGAAAGGGGAACAAGGGATTGGGGAGAGGGAAAGGGAGGAAGGGAAAAAATGAGAAAAGAAAGATAAAATGGGAACAAAGCTCTTGTAAATAAGAAAGGTAAGAGGGGCAGAAGGGAGGGGATGAGAATAGGAAAAAATATGAATCAAGATATATCATGCACAGGTACAAATACCATATTGTGAATGTGATCATTATGATACCTAAATTGTACCAATAAACTTAGTTAATAGTTTAAAAAACTAAGAAAAATAGAATATTTTTGCCATCAAAAAAAAAGTGCATGGATTGGCCCAAAACAAGGCAGCAAGTGAAGCTGTATAAAAAGCATGGTAATTTCCATTTTGAGCACAAAGGCCAAGTATGGACGAAGCTGGTTTCTGCAAGACTTTTCCTGTTTAGAAAACAAATGTATCGCATCTTCACTTCAAGGACACATTTAATCACATAAATACAACTACAGGCCCACTTGATATCAGAGTTTTCTCATATCATGAATTAAGACAGATGAATTAAATGTTGCTACCATTCATCTTAGCTGTCACATTGTTGTAGTCAGGATTTGTAAGGGAATAGAGTTAATTCAGGACACATAATTCATAGGATTATTTTATAATAGTCACCCAAAAAGTCAAATGCAGAGGAATGCAAGAGATTAACCACACACTAGAGACCCAAAGAATCCAGCCAAGGGCCTGGATCCCACAGCAATGACCCACACAAGTCCAGCTGAAGACTTAAAGTCAAAGGTCATGCCCTCCATAAGTCCAGCCAGTGGCCTAGAGCCCACGGCAACGTCTCATGTTTGTCTGTACTGATGATCTGCACCTGGAAGGCCCAAAGGCCAGTGGTAGAAGTCAGAAAACCTGCCCCAGTGGGGGATTTGTGCCACCAGGCTGAGGGATCCACATTGGAGCCAGGAAATGACGCTCACAGTGAAGACCAGAGTTCCCCTGATGAAAACAGCAGCCATTCCCAGCAACAGTGAGGCCCTAAGATCCTCCCATGAGAACAGCCAAGTTCACATCAGTAAAACCAACCTCAGCAAGTTATTCCTAGAAAATCGGCAGCCCACGATCTTCGATCTTGCTCTCCAGCTCTCTTTTTATGCATTTGGCAACAATCCTCAGGTGGATCCTCCAGGCATTAACCAGGTTGATTCAGTTTAGCTGTGCTTTCCAAGTTGACCGCTAGTTAATCCACCACACACATTGAGTTGAGATCTATCTTTGTGATATGGTAAGTTTTCTCTGTCCAAGTTTCTCCGGTGATTTCATTGAAGAACAGAAAATACGGAGCAAAAGAGGCCTAGAATAGTGAAGATAGGGGATGGGTCTGGAAGATGGCTCTTCTTGTTTTCTTGAGTTGTCTGACTTAGTTTGAATATTACTTTATGCTCAGGCTTGAACCCCCAAGTACCGTAGGGCTCTTTGTGCTGTGTCCAGACTTTTCAGGCCTAGGTTGCAAATTCTAGAGGAGCCACCTCAGTCTTCCTTTCATCCCTAGGGTGTCACATACAAGATTATAGTTTCTCTTGGGTTTGACAAGCTAATAAGTCACTTGTAACCTTCACTACGCCTAGTAATTAAACAAACCAACTAACCACAGGCTAAATGGAAAGATTAAAACCCACTCAAATCTCCTGTGTGGCTACAAGGGCAGTTGAGGTGACACAACCAAAAAAGGCCCTAAGCTTCTCTGAAGGCAATTATGTTCTAGCAAGGTATTGCTGAGATTAGAAATACAAGGTATCATAATTGTATGGAAAGTATTTTGACTGCCTCTAAAGTATAGCACTTTATAAATCAGTAAGTCATTGTTATGTTCCTGGAGAAAGGAGGCTTTCCAAATAAAATAAAACATCTCAGAAATTAATTGTATTTTTCTTCTAGTAAATAACCTCTTTTGCCTACAGATATGGCTGAATGCAAATAAAGGTGATGTTTTTATATATATAATGGTTTTCAAGTTTAACTGTAATATAGATTGAACTAGGCCAAGGACTACAGCAGAGGGATAATATTCCTTATGTGTTTGTATAAGAGATTTTGTTTCATTCCCTCTCCCAAGTGGAGGAATGCACCCATAACATTGAGCTAAAGCAAAACATTCCCGTACCAGAAAACTAGATGTTCTTTTGTACAAGGAGATAAACCCTCCCAATACATTGTACAAATATTACTCATTGATAATTGAACATGCACATGGCAACTTACATGTACTAAAAAGAATACTTAAAGGAACTTTAAAAATTCTTATAGAAATCCTTTGTGGCATATTTATTTATATCCTAAAGACTTGAAAATTGTGATTTTACATTACTTGACATAGTCAAGGTCACACAGATAGTAATGGACACAGCTCAGTGCACCATGTCACTTCTGCTTTGCTTTGACAATGTTAATTAAAGAATGAATGAAACATAATCAGCCCTACTGGATGCCACCAGCCATTCGTATCATGTCTTCAAGCTTCCAAGAGAGATTATTATAGTTGGGATTTTAAAAAATGCCCTTTCAACTTCATGTATTTATGAATGTGCCAATGAACATTTTAAGAATGTATCTATCAATATCAGATGGGGTTTTTAGGAGAAACCTTGAAAAAATTGCAGAATTAGCCTCTGAAATATTGTTGCTACTATTTTTTAAAATTGCAAGAAAATGTTCTGCCATTTTAGACCATTTATCTCTGTTAACAAGACACTTTTTTAGTTGGATAGATAATATACACCCATCTGGTGTACAGTTTCTTCATTTACTCTGGCAATGATAACTAAAGGCATTTCTCCATTGCTTTGGCATTGTCCAGGCTAAACTTTCGCCTTTCCTGCTGTTGATGCAGGATGTGAAAAGTGAGAAGAAATCAGGACCTCACCATAATACACAGACATGCCATTTAGAATGTTATTTCAGCATTGAGGAAAGGAACACCTCTTCAGTCTCAATACAAACAGAACATCGCTTATTAAAAAGCAGAAATTCCACGAAGCACTGTTGCATTATATGTTGCTTGCTCTGCTTTGCATATGAGCAAATCCCCCAAAGCTTCCTGTCTTGGAAGCTTGCTCCTCAGTGGGTGATATTAAGGGGTAGTGTGAAAATTTTAAGAGGTGTCCTAGGGCCAGGTGATTGCCACAGGGGCGTCATCTTGAGAAGGGAATGAGAAGTTTATGTGGGATCCTGCTTAGTATGAGTTGTTATGATAGAATGAGACTGCTCCTCACCTCTGTCTGGCTTCTGGTCTCATCATATAATACCTCCCTGTCCTATACTTCCCAACCAGTGTGGTGACATGTGCTATAAGACCGTCATCAGAGCCAAGCTGATGTGGGCATCATGCCCTTGGATCTCCAGAACTGTGAGCTAAATAAACTTCTTTTATTTATGAAACACCCAGCCTCAGGTAATGTACTATAATCACAGAAAACTGATTAATGTGCTGCTTTAAATAATGTCACCCCATTCTCTTCTCTTACATTTCATGAAGTTCTCTAATGTATGGTATACATATTTGCAAATATGTATGTTATTTAGGTATCTATGTGAGTTATGCAGACGTATGAAATAATTACAAAGAGCTAGACCAATTTTTCATCTGACTAAAGCTCTGTTACTAACACAATGAGAAATGAGTCATTGAGACAATTTTCTAGATAATTCAAGGTAAAGGAAAAGAATTTATTATAATTTCCTTGATGTTCAATAAAGACTATTCTTCAGAAACTACATATACGCTTCTTTTCCTTCCTCTATTCATACAGAGGCCCGTTGGCATAAATTTTGCCTGGTAATTCTAAAAGGTATAAATTTTGGTCATAAAACTGCGAATAACCATTTTGTCTTTTCTCTTTTGTTCCAGTTTCTTCTCCTTGTGTTTGCTCTTCATCTCATGTGTTTTTCCCTGCTCAACATTATTCCTCGAGCTGCCTGCCATTCTGTTAATTGGTTTTTACTGAATGTAGACTATCAAAATACAGTTGAATTCAAAGAAATTTACTTTGTTTTTGTTTTTGTTTTGACTGATTTTTCTTCTTTTTAATGCTTTGATTTTGCTTTTCAGCAACAGAGCTAAGTACCATGCTTATTCCAGACCTTTCTTGGCAGGCAAACAGCCCTCCCTTCTTCCGCTGACCACCAGGTAGTGTCCCTGCTCCTACCCAGGCTGGGAGACATGGACAGGTGAAGATCAAACAACTGATTATTTTGAAAATGATGAATAAGCATGTACCAGCAGAATTCAGGAGGTTTTAAAAAATAATAATTCAGGTAAATAAAATTCAACCAGCAAGGGCTTTGTCCCAAAGCCATGTCTTTGTATAGAAGAGGCTACTAAGTGCTATGCAGCAGACTGGCTGGTAAAGGGCTCATTTATTTTCTGTCATTGTTTTTTACTTGTTCAGGCAGTAGTTTAAAATATACTCCTATGAAAGTATATGTCACTGTTATTCTCTTCTTGAAAATGTTGTTGATTTAATTCTTCTTAGATAATAAGCTGAATGTCATTATTTTTTTTTTATAACAGAGCTTTCTAAAGGTCCAGTTGATATATAATAAGCAGCACATATTTAAATTATGCAGTTTTATGTGTTAGACATATGTATACAGACTTAAACCTGAAATTCAAGGAAAACAATTCTGATTTATCCATGGGTCTATTGCTTAATGATCACTATGCTTACTGTAAGAAGACAAGACTAAGACAAGATATATCTACATATCTATATCTATATAAAGGTATTTATATATCTATGCCTATCTATATATATATATGCAATTGGATGTAAGCTGACTAGAGACAATAGGAAAATGCTCTTATTATACAGATAAGAAAACTGGGGACTGAGGAAGTGATGTCATTTATTCAACACAAAATATTGTTAGTCATATAGCTCAGCAGGTCTGATGACTTTTAGCTCTGTATGGGTTATAAATACCCATCTATCACACTCAGTCTAGATTATAGAAAAAAAAACTCTAAAAGGCAAAAACAAATTCAACATTATGTTAAGGCCTGATTTGAAATAGGAGCAAGGTCCTCAAATTTCCCTTAGTGTGTGTGTATGTGTGTGTGTGTATGTGTGCATTTGTACACATTCAGAAGGACACATACAAAAATCAAGGTCATGCAACACACAAATACTGGCAGGAGCATAAAGAAAGATAACATGAGCGTGAGATTTCCTTGTATTTAATAAACTTGTGCTGATGAGTTAAAAATACAAAATTCATCATGAAAAACCAACGCATAAACCACAATGTGCAGATTCAGGTTCCCTACATCTTTTTGTTGTTCTGGTTTTTAAATGCTCTTGACTCTGCTAATTTTTGTTCTCAGTTCTTTTTCCTGATAAGGCACCTTGGGCCTGGGAGTCACTTGAAGTTTTTTTTTTAAAGGAAATATAGAGCCAGAGAATTCTAAGACTATAACATAAGTGTTTGAAAAAAAAAAAACATAAAAAGGAAGAAAAAAGTAGGCATGTTAAATATCCTCCTTCTGTCTAAACATGACCTGGAATATCTGGACATCAGAAATATGAGCAACTGAAAAAACATGATGCACATTTACATAGACATCCTTAGCTAAACCCATCTATAATCCTAGCACTCTGGGAAGCCAAGGTAAGAACTCAGCCTGAGTAACTTAGAGACTTAGCGAGACTCTGTCTGAACATGAAAAAAAAAAAGAAATTAATAAAGTGAAGGCTGGGAATGTGGCTCTGTACAAAGGCCCCAGGTTCAATAGCTAATCATCCCCCCAACCCCTCCACTCCCCACAAAATTTGCCTCCTCTGTCATCAAACCGGTAGGCATGAAGTCAGAGAATCAATACTTTTGAAAGCTGTAAACCAATTCGTTTCTGTATTATGCGTTTTATTGCAAAAATATAATTTTTCCGGCATTTTTTAAAATTTTAGCTTCAATCTTTATAATTCCTTACCATGATATGGTGCAAAAGCTCCCATCTATTCATAAAACCATATGAGAATGGTCAGATGCATTAAATCAAGAAAACACTCACCTAATGCAATTTGAGAAATGACTTGAGGTAAGAAAAAACACATTCAATAATATGCACAAAGCATGTTTTATAATACCACTGGAACTATAACCAAACTCCTCTGTTCTTGATGTGTTATTTTGTGAGATCTTTGAATTTAAGGATACTTTTATTTCTTGTTACCAATTGAGTTCTTTTCCCCTAATACTTTGCCTAAGATATAGATTGGTGTTAATGCAGTTTAGTTTAATGCATGGTCAGATTAAATACTTTGCAGGCCATTTTTATCCCTATGTTGGCTTAAATGGATGAGTAATCACTAAGAAGAAAGATACATTGACAAAGTCTGGCCAGTGGTCTGTCCACCTGCTAACTCCAGAAATATTGACTGAATCCCCTCCTGGGGCTGGGAATGTACTAGATAGTGGAGGACAGCCATTCCCCTGCAGAGAAGATCCCTGATCTCTTGGAGCTGTCTTTCTTCCTGTAAAAGATAAACAAATGTACAAATAATTCCAAACACAGCATGAAAGAAATTAAAAGAGAGATGGGTGAAGAGAGTAGGTGAGGAGTGTCTCAGTAGGTCCCATTCCAGGTGACATTTGCGCTATGAGAAGAAGTCAGTCACAGAGAGCTGTATGGGAACTGTGCTCCAGGTAGAGGAAATTCCATGTGCAAAGGTTTCAGGAGGAACAAGCTGGAAGTATTTAGCAAACAAAGAGAACATCACTGTAGCTGGAGTGGAATGAAGAAGGGGACAATCATAGGGACAAGCTAGAAAATACAGCAAAGGACCAGATAATGGTTCCATGGCTGTCTGTTGTCTGGTTGATGTTACCAGCTTTAAATAAGGCTTCTTTCATTAAATTTCAGATATTGTAATAGCTTTTTAAAAGTCTGATTTATAAAGATAAGATTTTAGGTTAAAAATATCTCTAATGCTTCTTAAGGGATTATTAAATCAAGAAATGAATTAAAAATTTGTTAAAGCTCTATATAGCTAGACAAGCTACTGGGGACTTTCTTCAATGGCAAATTATTTGGGTTACAGCAAGGTTGGCAAACTCTTGTAAGGGATCACATAGTTAATAATTTAGTATTTGAGCACCAATAGGCAATGTGGGTGTTTATATAATGTTTGTGTATATCTACATATAAAATGAAATCAACTGCTTTTAATATTTTCAAGTGTACAACTCCTTACATAACTATTTATAACGTAAGTCTTTAAAAATGTGAAAAATCATTCTTAGTTATTGGGCCAGGCAAAAATAGAGAAAGGGTCAGAGTTAGCTATGGGTCATAGTTTGTCTTTATTGAGTTTATATAAATATAAGAAATACTCTTTGCAGCAGAATAATTGGCACCAGCACAAAAAGCAGAACATATTCAGAATCCCAATATCTTTCAGTGTAAGGTATTATAGCAAAAAGTGTTAAATGGTCCATGCTTTTCTTAAAAATAGATCCCATTGGTTTTGTGTACACTGATTTAAGAAATGGCAGTTGTTGAGATTCCTAGTACAGTATAAACATTGACAATTAGAATTGATGCCTGTGATGGTTCAGTTTTATGTGTTAACTTGACCAGGTTATGGTGCCCCATTGCTTGGTCAAATCCTCATCTAGTTATTGATTGAAAGGATTTTTGGTGATGTGATTAGCATCTGAAATTGTCTCAAGAAAGGAGTAGCAATGTGAAAGAGTCGCATCCAATCAGTGAAGGCTACAAGAGAAAGGAAGTATCTCAGAGACAGAAAATTCTGCTTTAAAATGATGCTATATAGAAAATCTTGCCTGGGTTTCCAGTCTGCCCTATAGATTTTAGATCTGCAGCCCAAATAATTGCATGGCAGCTGATTTCTTGTACATAATTTATATACATCTATATACATAGAACACACAGTCATCTCTTGGTATCCACAGGGAATTGGTTCTAGGACTCCTGTGGGTTATAAAAATCTATTGATACTCAAGCCAATTTTATAAAGTGGCATACTATTTGTGTGTGATCTATGCAATCCTCCCATGAACTTTAAATCATCTTCAGATTATATATAATACCTGATAAAATGCAAATGCCACATAACTAGCTGTTTCACCATATCGTTTAGAGATTACTTACGAGGAGAGAAAAGTTTATCCATCTTAAGTACAGAAACATTCTTTTCTTCATATTTTTGATCTGTAATTAGTTGAATCCACAGACGTGAGAACCTCAGGGCAAACTGTGTGTTTGTATGTGTGTGTGTATTTGTTACTTTTATCTGGAGAAACCTAGATAATACAATGCCCTTAGTATTCTGTATTTTCTCAAGTTTGAGTTTTAAAATTGCTGTACATTTTTTGGGAATAAAACCTACCGTGTACTTCTTAGTTTCCAAATCTTAAGCTTTATTATCAAAGACAAGATAGACTTGTTACATGCGTTGCAAGAGTCTCTGGTACTGAACTTAGACAGAAGTCAAGAATTTGGAGAGTTATAATCCTAAGATATTTTGTGAAAACTTACATATCACCGGTCTTTGAAAAAAAGAAAAAAGAAAAAACAACTCTGTAGTCCATAAATAGAATTTACATTTCTTCAGCAATTGGACTCATTTGATATTCAAGCCTTTCTATTTGCATGTTTCCTCCCTTGGCCTTGTAAATAACCCAAATAAATCCTCCAAGTATAGTTTATGGGCGTTCCTGCTCTCAATTAGGACTAGAATGCCATAAAGTGGCTGTCAGTTACAGAGAGAACTGTTTTCTCCTCATTAACTTATCGCTTCAGAAAGTTCTGTGTCTAGGGGAACCCTCTTGTACCAGGGTTTCAGGCTGTGTGATTTTTTTCTCCAAGAATTGAATGATTGTGCTATTGGGGAAACAGCATCACCTGAGACAGATAACTTCTTTATTGGGGAAGATGAGTAGCAGTGAGTGCAGCACTGACATCATACTTAAAAGCCAAAAGGAGCAGAATGGTTATAGTGAGTATCACCCCACACCTGTCCATAAAGCTCATGATTCATCACACCCAGAGAATTGTGCAGGAATAATACATTCATAGTGTCATGGCCACCCAAGCTTCCCCAGTTTAATAGCTGCTGCAGATCCATGGTGCAGAAGCCTCTGAATTAAGATGATTCAGTGGGTTCCAATTCATCCTAAATAAGTGGCTGTCTAGATAAATGAAGTTCATCAAATTGCAGTGAATACCACAGAACAACCTTGCTGGGACTGCAGGACTCTGGGACCCGGATCCTGTCTAACTGTGCAGAAGGCAATGGCTCCTGTGCTAGCACCTTGCAGTCCATGTTATATAATAACAATACGACAGTGTGTTTGCTCTGAGTCATTTCAGTTTTTATCAACAAAGTTAATGCTTTAACTGCATCAATGAAGTCACTTAAATTCAACCAGATAATGAGATGCCCTTATGGAATGCAAGCTTCAGAATCATTTCGTAAAAGTAGCAGTAAAAGAAACCAAACAAAAATGCAAGTATTAATTACATTTGATTTAATTTATTTTTTTAAAAGGCAACTCAGGTTCTGGTTATATTTTAATTAATGATGTGTATTGATGAGGATTCCTCAGGCTTTCAGGCTTCCCTTTCTTTAGTTATTTTGCTCCCCAGCTCACTGGGGACACACTCAGCTGATGTCACAGTGTGGTGAGAAGAGCAAATTCACTGGAAAATGTCCCTTGGGTGCTCAGTGGAATGCTTAGACCATGAGCCACTGGGGCTGGCTCCTTCTGGTCCAACATTTGCCCGAGCAGGAGTGACTGTGCCCAAGTTTAGTTGTCCACAGACCTGGACCTCCTCCCCTGCGGTAGAGGAAGTGCAAGTTCCCATGATGCTGGGGAGTCCAGGTGCAGGCAAAGCTTGCAATGGCTGGGACCCACATCCAGACTGCCTGGTGCCAAGCAGCCTGCACATTCTCCACAGATACGGCTGCCTGCTCACATTTGTTCACAAAGTCAGGAGTGGGGAGTGGGGAGTTTGGCATGGGGCATGGTCCCTCAACTCCAGATTGTAATCTCATATTGCAAGCAAGGCACATCCTGGCCCTGCCCTAACTCCACATGGGACAATGGGAGGATATGTAGACCTTTGTATTTTGTTCTCTAACTGCCATCTCACTGATGGAAAGTGTCCTGAATCTCCAAAAACTGCTTACTCCAACTCCTTAAGCCCTATCACATGACACTGTGAAATTCACAGTCACTTTAAATGGCAAAATGGGCTGACGCAAAATGACCCCCCTTGCAGAACACACAGCCTAAGCTGGCCTTTGAAATCCTCATTTGCAAGAATTACAGCAATTTCCTTACTTCAACATGTCTTTGGTACCAGCTGGGCCCATCTCTTTGGTCTTACTCTTTTCCACATGGCTCTTTTGCTGTGTAGGGCTGAGGGCAAGTATGGCTGCTTGAAGTGCCTTCTAACCCTGCTTTCTTGGGCTTCTCTGCCTCCACCTAGTGTGGCTCTGCAGCTGTTTCCAACAGTGACCCCTGCTGTGCTGGGCTGAAGAGCCTTCTTTTGCTTTTCCATTTGGGTTAAATCATGGACCTACAACCATGACTTCTTGCTGTCTTAAGACACTGAGTAGAAAAAGGGAGTTTGGGATAATTGCTTCTACTAATGTACCTCTTTTAGAGGCCAGGTCACAATGCTCAAATATATTTGCATTTTACAAATGTGTTCACACTGCCAAGAAACAAAAACAATGGATTTGGAATTTGAACATAAGATATGAGTTTTATTCATCTACTGAGTAAATCCCTTCATCTCTGTCCATGTCAGTTCTCAGATCCATTTGGTATATAGGGTAAATTTGGGGGTGAGAGGACTTAACTCATAGCCAACTTCACCTGAGCAGTCTGCATGAGGAACAAGGAAGTTGCAGTCATAATAATATCTATAAATTTGAAAAGGGTTACAGAAGTATCAGTTGGTGGACAGTCCTTTGGGTTAAAGGGAGTATGGATATTATCTTCATTAAAGATACAATGAACTGAGAAATAGACAAGGGAGGTGACTTGGCCAAGATTTTATGGCTTAGTGAAACTGAGGACTATAAACCAGAAGCTTCACAATAGGACTGTGGCAGGGAGTGACGACCACAGTCCTTGATGTCAGAGGACTTATTGACTTTGATCAGTTCTCCCTCTGCAAATAGCAACTAGACAAGATCAGCGATCTTCCCCTAATCATTTGACTCTGATGTCACATAGGGTTAATAGAATCTTATATGTGAGGTCCCTAGGGGTTTGCACATAGAAAGACTAAGGGGCTGGATTCTGCATGAAGAGCAAAATGCTTTTTATAAACATTATATATCTCTGAAGTTCAGATTGTTTTCATATGAGCACCATCTACATTCGCCTTTTCTTACTGGATGCTTTTAGAAATATTGCCTCAATCTGAAATAGTTCCAGCAGTACAAGAAGCTTAGATTGGTGTGTGGCTCTATAAAAGGCATTTATTTATACAAATGACTATATGAAAGAGGTTATTGTGTCGATAGCAGGAGATGGAGGTCCTGCCCCTGAGTGATTTTTATCTTCATTTCGTGGACCCAAAGCTTCCTTCCTCGGTATTTGTGAATACCCTGTAAGATCAGGATTTTGTCAACCAATTTTCTATTCTGCCTGGGGAAAGCTTGGTTTCAAGATCACTGGTCCACACAAAAAGTTCTATCTGGCTTGCTTTTTCCTGACTCTTTTTGAAATTAAAAAAAAAAATTTATCTCTGAATTATTTTTATTTTCGTAAATACCTATTTACGGTGTGCAATGTTTATAGTTCTTCTGTGGAGCTGGTACTTGTACACAACACATCTTAATTCTTCTTTTTTCAACCCCTTTCCTTCCCCCACCTCCCCTTCTCTGTGTCTCTTGATCCCCTTCAGATTTGAGAAAGATCTATCTCCCTGTCATCTCATATCTTACAGTTTGTTCTTTATTTATAATTTGGGTTTCTTATATAAGAGAAACCATGCTACATTTAAGCTTATGTGCCTGTTTTATTTCACTTAACATTATGGTCTCAAGATGCATCCACTTTCTTATGAATGAATCTAGTTTAACTTTCTTTATGTCAGGGTAGTACTCCATTGTGTATAAATTCCACATTTTCTTTATCTGTTCATCTGTTGATTGACATATAAGCTGCTTCCAAGATTTAGCTATTATGAATTGTGCTGCTATAAACATGGTATGCATGTGTTACTTAATATGATGTCTTTAACTCTTTTAGGAAGATACCTAGAAGGGGAATAGCTGGGTCAAATTGAATTTATAGTTTTAGTTTTTTGGAGAATCTCCATCCTTAATATTATATCTTTAGCATCTACAATGTGACATCCTAGTGTCAAAATGCAGAGCAGGAGCCTTTCTGAGCAAGGATTTTCTGAGTGGCAAAAACAGAAGAGCCAGTGCTGGCATGTTCCCTTATATCAGAAATGCGCAGGATAAGCTTGTACTTCATCTGGCACAGATGTTATGTCTTTTTGGACAGTAAATTATGGTCATTGCCTGAAGGGCAGAAGCATAAAGGGTCCAGTTCTTACCATTTCCAACCGCTACTCTTAAGAGATCCAAACCCCTTTCTTCTTCAGGAAGTACTGAAACCATACTTCCACATGGCTTCCTGCATGAGATAAATCAATTATAGATGTTTTATAGATAAGATATTAAATTGATGGTAGTTTTTACCATAGACGCTCAAATACTAAACTTTGTCTTATTTCTCTCACTTTAGGTAACAATCAGGCAAGGTTAGCTGCCTTCAGTTAATTATCTAGCCCTGGGCTAGATAAAGTCAATTGACTGTAAGGAGACATGAGATGATCGATCTGGTATAAATCTTTGGGCAGTGCTTGAGTGAACATGGGAAGATTATACAAAGACTGGGGGCAGAAGTCAACATTTTGGCTATGCAGTGACTTCTTGGGTTGAAGAAAGAAAGTCAAGATGGAGAGTATGCTTGGGTAATGGAAAATAGTTTTAGGGGTATTTCACACAGATGCACTTTTTAAACCAAAGAGAACAAAACTCAATCACTGGAGGAGCCAGTAGGCCTCCAAATGTTTAAGAACCTCTATAAATTATTGACAAAATGTGCTTCTTGCCTCATCAATTCTTGTTTTTCCCAGCTTGGTGAACTAGGAATTTAGGACAGAAACAAAAAACAAGTCAGGGAAGCAAACGGACATTTTATTTCTGAGCTCCCTGAGTTAAGGACAGAATTTCAAGATGCTACGGTCTGAGAGGTTGAGAATCTCTGTGCTATGTAAATTTGCCCTGGTGCCAGGTAATATTGCCTTGGGGAGGTCAGTATGGGACCAAGAGTCAGGGAGATAAATGATATAGAAAGAGGCCAATGGACCAAAATAAGTCTCTGGTAAGAAAAAGGCTAAGACATTATGGGCACTGCTAGCTAAGAGATTCTCTAATGCCACGGAATGTCAGAGACTGGGGTATATTAATAATTTGCATTAACTCAGCGTAGACTTCCAGACCTATTAGAAAGATGATAAAGAAAAGTAATTAGGAGAAGAATTCATGAGTCAAATTGCCTGAGTTTGTATCCTTCACATGAAGCTTCTAGCAGTATCAGTCAGCTGCTGCTGCTGTAACATGCTGAGTAAAAAAAAAAAAAAATCACACCAAAGCCCAGAGGCATACAATAACAAGAATCGTTTACTCACTTGGGTGCCTTGAGACAGCTGGAATTTGGCAGATTTAGGCTGAGCTTATGTGGTTTTGCCATCAGGCCATAGATTCTCCATTTGTCTTTCATTCTTCTAAGACTGGCAAGCTGCTTGGACTGTGTTCATGTAATAATGAAGACAAAAATTCTAAGCTGAAAGACCAGCCACACATGAGGATACTTCCAACTTTCTTTATGTCATATCTTCATACTCACCACTGGCTGAGGCAAGTCACTCAACCACATCCCAAATTAAGAGCTAGAGTGCTCAACCCACCATGAAGGCAAATAAAGTATCATGGCTAAGTTCAGTATCAGTTTGACAGAGAAGCACAACACTCCAATGGGAAGCTGAGCTGGGGGAAAGAAGGGTGAGCATTTGAAGAACAATAACCTAATCTACCATTCTGGCTCTGTGGACTTAAGCATTTAGTTTAGTGTCTCTTAGACTCAGTTTACTTATTACAAGAAAGAGGGAGATAAAGATCAAATGTGTGCCTTACAGTGGATAATATATCTGAAAGGTTTAGGAAAATCCTTGGCCCAAAGTAATTATTCAAAGTAAATATTTATCTTTCTATCCATGTGTCTGTCTATCTACCTGTCATCTATCTACATCATCACCTATCTATTTATCTTCTTTCACTTTTTACAAAGATTCTTCACAGATTTTTCTTGCTAGGCCCACATGTGTTTATTATTATTGAAGTACTGAGGACTGTAGTACTCAAGGTATTTTTTTTTTCACTCATAAGGACAGAAATTACTCTGTTAGATGGAAACATAACAAGAACTTAATGAAAACAAACAATACAAACATAGAATCAAGCTCAGGAACTGGTTAGGCTATAAGAATGAAATTGAGACCATCTTTACAAAGATATTGCTGTCGCTGACATCAGTCCTGAATGCCATCATTGTTCTTAGTTTGCTTCTGACCATGGACTCCTGGAAATGGGATGTAGCTCCCACCCTGGATTCGCTCCCTAAACCATATATATATTATATGTTATATCTGTATGTTGGTATATATGTGTGTTATGCAAGGGGATTTATTAGATAGGCTTATAGCATCAGAGACTGGAGAGTCTGCAGTGGCTGTCTATGCATTGAAGAGCTGGAGGATCTCGTAGCCTCAATGCAAAAAGTTGGAAACTGTAGGACCAGAGGGATCAAGGAGGATATAGCACCAATCAAAAAAGGCTTCTATTTTCCCTTGAGCGTTGCCACTATGAATCTATGTTGAATGGATGAAGAAAGTGGAACTTGATGTCCACAAACAATGACAGTAGCAAAAGCCATACCAGCTCAAGCATAACAGAGCTTTTCACAAAATGCAGGCCGACCCCCTTCTTCTTCCTCTGTCTATTCTATCCTGGCTGTGCCCCTACTGGATGGTGCCATTCACAGTCAGGGTTGGTCTTCCTACTTCTGTTTGCTGAGCTATTTGGCAATTATCTCTGAAAACACCCTACAACACTCCAAGAAGTGTGTTTACTATCTGTTAGGCAGGTGTTCATTAATCCAGTCAAGTTGAGGTATCATTGTTAATGGTCTCAGTGACCAAAATTTAACAGTCCAGTGTAGATATGGTTTCCAGTCTCTGGATTTAGTTTTTGCCTCTGGATTATGGCTTCTGAAAAATTTACGAGAAGTTTTAAGTATTTTTTCATGAGTACTGAATAGCTGCAAAGTAAATTTTTGTCTTCTTGGTTTTGTACCATTTTGTTTCTCCTTAATACTTAATGCTAATTGTAGTTGATTCTCAATTGTACCCACTTTTAAAATCATATAGTTTATTTTATTGGGCTCAAACACCTAATTTGATATCAGGCCTCTGATCAAATTTTTAGCTCTCCAAAGTGTTATCAGTTTATATACGAATCTGCTATCAGGACTTAGCACCTTAATGTACTCTAACTGTTGGAAACCTACCAGGCATTGCCAAAGTGAATTGCCTAAACTGATACCTAACTAGCTGCCATCATAGATACTCTTCTTAGCTATCTGTGTAACCTGGATTTCACAAGTCTGATTCCCTGGCCCCTGTAATTTTGTTTAAATTTGTTAGACAAGTACTTCTTTGTGGGACAGTAGCAAATGCATAACCTCAAAATACATTGTTTTTGAGAAAGTTAGCTGATTTATCTGAGGTTCAAGTTTCTATTTGTTTCACTGGAATATCAAGATTCTTACAAATGAGGATTCTTGCAAGTATTAAAGAAAGTGCATATTAACAGTGGGCATTTTTCTTCTCATTCATTCTGCTCAATCTAGCTAGGCTTTTTTTTTTCCTCCTCTTCTTGCTTGGACAAAGTAAGTTCTTTCTGGGTTCAAGGTCTTTATTATGTTCTTTACCACTTATGTCGCCACCTGTTGCTACTAACAACATTTATTTGTACACTTCAGTAACAGGTATTTAATGAGTACCTTTTCTGTGGGAACATGGGCTTAGATTCAGGGAATGTATCAGAGTACAAAATAAATAAGAATGTTTTCCTTCCTCTGGCTTACATTCTGTTTAAAGGATGATCTTACATTAGCATGTTAGATGGGGAAAAAAGCTACAGGGAAAAATCAGCCAGGGATGGCAATAGGCAGAGTTAAAGTCACAGCTATGATTTAAATGTTCCTGTAGATGTAGAGCTCTATGCTCTCTAGTGCCTGAGGGGATTCCCCAACCCTTTGCAGTAAGATGCAGCCACATCACTAAGTGGACAATAGCTGAGTAGTAAAAGTGATATGGCCACTTTCACTGAGTGGCATTTGAATGTCAACCTCCATGGCTGTCTTCATCTCCACGGAGGCCATGGAGGTTAACTAATGCTGCAGATGGTGCTGATCAAAGACGGCAGAGCTTTTTCCTTCTCCCTGGCTCCCTCAGGGGTGATATGGGAAACAGTTTGTACACATAGTAAGAACGAGAAATGTCTATGTGCTGTGTGAAGCCAGTAATAGGGTGTTTATTTCTTACCACTAGATCACCTAACTTTTCCTGGGTAATATGATGAGTTAGACAAGCACTCTGAACAGATGACTTCAAGTCACTATCTAAATGGAGGGAGAGAGTAAGTAGATTCTTCATCTTTGGATGTTGGCTTCAAAATTATTCTTCCTCTACATTTGTTCAGTGCCACAAGGCTAATGTCTGCATTTGTTTTATTCTGCTTATTTTATTACATTTCAACATAGTAGGAATTCAACACATTTTTGGAAAATGAATAAATGGGTGAAATGATATACAAATGAGTGAATGAATTACATGAAAAATTGTTGGGGCAAAAGTAAAGGTTGCTTTTATTGTTCTTGTTAATATTAAATCCCCCTGTCTGTCTCTATTTATTCAAGTGAAAATGATAATGCATATTTATTTTTAAAACTCTTTCCATTAGCAGAAATATAAACTATGAGATATATTTGGAAATAAGGGAAACAGGAGTTACACTGGAGCTGAAGTAATGTTGTATATGCCACTTTTCAGGCTTGTGATGCCTAACGAATGACAGCTAATACTGGCTAATATCTATTTATTGAAAGATCACTATGTTCCAGTAAAGCACTAAATCCTTCACATGTATTAACTTATTTGATCTTCTTAATGGCATAGTAGGTCACAGTATTTCCCCCATTCTATGGAGAAACAAAGGTTGTGTAAATTTCCCAAGTTGCCACAGCCAATCAGTAAGAAATAGAGCCTGGCTGCTCTCATTCCAGAGCTGCACCCTTAATGTGCCCACCCTCCAGCCTTCTCCTAGACCATGACCCCTTAGAGGGTCCACTGAGACTTGCAGGGTCCCCAGAAGAGAGGCTTGTGGCCTCAATCTTATGCTTTGCCATGCATGTAACTCAGATGGCATGAGTTACATGAATGCTACTCTTAGTATGCCTGCTTGTCTGTGTCTATCTGCTCTTCTCACCATAAATTCATCTATTCTTCCTTTCTCTATTATCTTTCTGGACTTGGCTACTTTGCTTAGGTTCTCTCATAACCTCAGGGACTCCATCGTGCTTGGTCCTATGTGATGGTTTCCTCTGTAAATCCTTGAGTTTCAGTCTTGCTACTAACTTCCTTATTCCTTCAGGACTCATGCAAGAGTCTGTCAGATTGTAGAATTCAGCTCAGAAGTAGAGATTAAGGTAGGTCACAATTTCTCAGCCACACATATCATAATTCACATGTTCGACCTCTACCGATCACCCGATAATGTTAGGCTTGTAAAAAATCACTTACATATTCTCAGATTTAAGTGCTTGGTTGAAGCTGCTTACTTAGAAAAGCTTACAGACATGGCAGGAATCACATTTAATGTAAATACCATTACTAAATATTTCCAATGAGCCAAACATCGATAAGACATTTCCGACCTATTGGATATTATAAGAATGGCCTTTCAAGGTCAGGATTACCATTATTTCTAACTTACAGATGGAAATACTGAGGCTTTTACTCTTGCTCAAGTGCCCCAGGCAAGAAAATAGCATAATAATTATTCAGACTCTCTCCACATTTTTACTACACTAACCAGAAGTTTCTTTTGCACATGTTTATTTTATTTTAAAATCTCTGCTTCTTTTCTACCTGCCATAAATAGAACACTTGAAAGTCACCACTACTGTCAATATTAGAGACATGTCAAATGTTGTCACTTAGCCAGAAAGCTGCTTTGGAGTAACTGTGTAATATTATACAACATGACAAGCTCTCACCCACAGAGGCAACATTAAAGCCAGGGGCATGTGGCTTGTGCAAAACCCCAAAGCCATTAGCTGAAATCCCAGGACCAGAAGGCTGAAGAATTAACCACCCAATCCAATATGGTGTCAGCCCTGGGTAGCAGAGGCCCGCTCTGCATGGCTAGGTTATTTTCATTCAAGGCGAAATGTGTGCTGACATTCAGCTTTCTGTTCTGAAGCTAACTGGGCACATTATCTTCTCAGTGTGGATTGGATGAGGGAGGTGAGAAGCAAACAGCAAATTCTTGGCAGCCAAAGACAGGCAGGCAACAGAAGAAGGGAGGAGAGCTGTCAGAGGACTGTGCAGAAGTCATTTGACTTTTGGGACGTTCCTGCCATTTTTCTTCAGCCATCAGCCTTCTGTTTCAAAGTATCTCCTTGATGCATGAAAGGTAAGAGGGAATCACAAGAATGAAGCGTGTGGAAGAGTCACCTAATTGACTCTCTGACTTTATCCTGAGCATCACTGTAGCAGCCAGAATTTGAGCAGTTAAGATTTTTCCAGGAATAGGAGTCTCCAAATTACAGGAAAAAAAAAAGATTCAATAGTGTGCATGATGAAAAATAACTCATAATTCTACATAACTCAACGGTCTCAGATTAGAGTATGTTTAAAGTTTGGGTTACTGCAGTTATTTTTCTACAAGTTATTTTTTCAGTAGCATTGACTGATTTTCTTTGTTTACACCCTATGGCAGCCAACAGCTTCCGATCTACTTGCTTCCTGATTCAGGAAAAGAAAATACCTTTCTCAGTAGGTCTTCAAGAAAAACCATTGGAGATTCCCTTCTAGAACTCCCAGCCCATTCTCCTCTGTCCTCATTTATTCCTCTGGTATCACATGCCTTTTCCCATTATGGCTCTGCTCTAGGCTGTGTTGATTAACTTAAACTAATTAAGAAGCATCTTTGGAGCTAAGAATGAAGTCATCTCAATTTGCACACTAGAAGTGGGTGGAAGGGTAGTTTTCCATAAATTCTTTGACTACCAGGGAAGGAAATATATTCAGGAAGGCAACCACAGATCACATGAGGCCCGTGTCTCATCTCAGCTGGACTATTGCCAACCTCCTCCTGGGGTTCCTATAGTCTTGCTCCCTTTGGCTCATCTTTGATATGACTCCGGATGACAACAAAATGAAATCTAAGCATCTCACTTCGTATATAAAGTCTGTTGTAAACTGCTGAACTGTATGAAGCGCTCTAAACACTTCCAACCTTTTTCATTCTTCATCATTCTTACGAGATCAGCACAACTATTTCCCTCTAGAGACCTTGGCCAATTTCTCCCTGCACTATGCATTGATAGCAATCTGAGCTTCCCCTCCATCATAGCGACAGCCTACTCTATTGATTTGCTTATTTTTCTATCCTTTCAATATTGTAAGCTTCTTCAGTGAACGACCCACTACTCTGTATCTTCAGTGCCTGTGACTGCTCATGGCAAAGGGTAGGTAGGTATTTGGTCCCTGAAGTTATTTTTGTTGAGTGATTCCAATTGCCAGGAAACTCTGCTCAGTGGTGTGAGCATAGCGTAAGCAGAAAACAGAGAAAAACCTTGGTATATCTGGTCACAGAACCTGTTCATTAAAAGAATCCTTGAAAAAATGGGAGAAGGAATGTGTGGCATCTCCCAGCATCCAAGGAGGTATCATGAAAAGAACATAAAGTAGATGTTTCTCCATGGAAATTCACTTTCTTTCTCTCTGAGCTGCATTTTCATCATGTGTGAAATGGGAGTTTTCCTCTAATTACCATTAAAAATAGGATTATATTTTTGCTGCATTGCACCAAGTTCGTATTCCCTGGCTCTTATTAGAAATGGAGCAGGGCGTAGTGGCACATGCTTGTAATCCCAGCACTTGGGAGGCTGAGGCAGGAGGTTTGCTGCAGGTCTGAGGCCAGCCTAGGCTACATAGTGAGTTCAAGACCAGCCTGAATTCCATAGTGAGACCTTGTCTCCAAACAAAAACGAAAACAAAAACTTGTTAAAAATGGAGGTGGGGTGTTGTGGGGGTGGAGATTTCTGGATGCTAGCAGGGACAGGAACCATGGCTGGTCTGTGTATAAGGACAACTGCAGTTCCTGTAGGCAAGTTGAGTGTTGATCAGTGGATAGCTCTAGAATACTGGTTGATTTTCTTGTGCCCACTAGGGATTCAACAATATCGCAATAAGTGAAAATTTAGTATCAATCAAATTTTGCTTTGCTACCCTGGCAACATTTTATTTCAACTTACTGGCACATAATAAACTTGCACCTAATTTTAAACTAAAATTTAATGTTGGAAAGTTCTAAGTATATAATTTGTACTAGTATCAATGACACATCAACCTAACTAATTAAAAACTAGCTTATAATTATGAAAACAAATGAACAAAGGATACTTTTGTTATGCAGTAGCCTCTATTTATTGTCATTTTTTTTTGCTTTTTTTGCTCACTTGCTAATTCTCAGAATTCAATAATCTGCACTAGGTTTCCCAGTCATTAGTATGAATTAGTAGCACTCCACTGTAATTCATTGTAATTCACCAGAGATGAAGTTTTGATAAATGGAAAAAGGATTTTAACAAAAATCACTGTGGTGAGGCCAAATTCCAGGGAAGAGTAGCTTCCCCTGGTAGCTAGTCTTCCTCTGGGCTTCTCATCCTGCATCCTTTGCTGTTTTATAAAAGAAAAAAAAGTAAACATAATTGAAATCCGTTAAAAATCTAAATTTGAACCTAGACTTTAGGAAACTTTACATTAGTAAAGAGTTTACATGATTAGAGGAAGGGCTTCTAATCAATCCAGACAGATAAGATCACAGTCATAATTGCTTTGGCTGTTATTATTTCCTTTTCATTTACTGCACCAAATGGAAAATAAAGTCTTGAGATATCTACAAATGGAAATGAAAATAATGGTTTTCAGTAATAATTTGATAGGAAGTAATTGGCCACCTGAAGGGAAAAACCCTCAACGTGGAAATAATTATAAATAATTGGTTACTACAAGATTGGACTATATTTGATACACTCTGTGAAATAAATACTCTTAACTAAAGATGCTAACGGGAGGATTTGAGGGTATTAACAACCATTTAAATTGGAGACAAAACAGTCTACAGACAACCTAGCTCTCTTCTAACTTTGGTTCACGGATATGATTTATTTGACTGATGAAACTATTTGAATTATATTTAAACAAGCTATCCATATTTTAAACATGAGAATTTTGCATATAAGTCGGGATTTATCATTTTCTTCATGAAGAAAATGAAAATATCAGACCACACTGGGTTTTTATTTGCCATACTGGAGACAAATCCTGTGGAACTGAAATGTACTAGAGACACCCACAGCCTTGTCTGATCTACTTTCTGCATTGAGAAGCCAGCCTTGCAGATTTTTGAGTTTGTCACCTCATCTCTGAAAACATCTCCTGTATTCCTATATAAGTTTTGAGTGTGCATTTACATTTGTATTTCTTGGTTTACTTGATCTTCACAACAACTTTGTGGAATAAATACAGCTTACAGAAAAATAAACTAATACTTTGTTTAAATGGCTCACCTAGGGAGATAAGTTAGTACCTGAAAAAGCCAGAACATGGATCCAGTGTTTTGACTCTTGCTCTGGTAACCTCTCCACTGAGGCCTGCTAACTCTGGTCAGAGATCAATTCCAAAACTGTATACTGAAGAAATATGTCGGCTCAAGTGAAGTAAACATTCCTGATTTGGAGCCAAAATGTAGCAGCCTTGAGCATCCTAGATGAACTGATTTGCTTTATATGAGAAACACAAAATATCCAAGAATAGAGATCTGGTTCAAAATTCTGGTTCAAAGAAAAACTTATAGAAAATTTCTTAGGCCTATTTTGCTAAAAAAAAAAAAAAAAGAAAAAAAAGTACCACTTTAAAATTCTTAAGCCTAAACAGTCTACAAGGTTTTGCTTTATAAGGATCTTAAAAGGGTCTTTCTCCCACCAGATGCTTGATTTCTTTAACTTAATGCATTTTAATCGATCTGTTTCAGGGGGTCCAGAAACTAGAACCAGTTGCTTGGAAATGCTCTCCCTTTTCTCTCCCTCCACCCTGGCTCTTTACATGACTGCCTCCTCCTCCTCCTCCCAGTCTCAGCTCCACTGTGACTTAGTGATAAAAGAGTAGTTTTTCTCTGGACAAAAACCATTAGTGCCATTGACCTGTTTTATTGCCCTCCAAGATCTTCCCACTGTATTAGTTTTTCTAGCTTAGTTATTGTTTAACAGTGATTAAATACCGATTACTGCTGTCATCTGTGTTTCCCCAAAAGTGCGAGCTACATTAAGGCAAAGATCTACTTGCTGTGTTTACAATTTCACCTCCAGCAAGAGGTGGGTTTTGCATGTTGCAGGTGCTTAATAAAGAAAATTTTGATTTCGGTGTAGAAGCCTCGCGGTAATGCTCACATGTGGAACCTCAGGAAAACAGCCACTGAAGAGTTGTGGGTGGCTCTAGATCCTAGGGAATGACCTCAACAGCTGCAGCTGAGACATCTGCTCCTCCCCCACCAGGAGGCAGTGCTTCCAGACTCTCATCCTCCTCCTCCCGGCTTGTCTGCGTTGTGTCTTCTGCCCTTCACACAGCTTAGGTTCCTGACCCAGTACTTGCTTTAAACATCTTTTTTCAGTTCTACTGACTCAGTCTCATCATTCTCACTTGTATATAATGCATTGCGATTTGAGGTTGCACTAAAATAAAATGACACTTATTTTTGTCTGTTTTGTAGTACCGAGGATGGATCCCTGGGCCTCAGACATGCTAGGCTAGCACTCTCCTCCTGAGCTACACCCCCAGCCCACAACACAGATATTTTTTGAAAATGCCAGTATTAACATCAGTATTGATTCCAATATTTTCTTAGAAAGAGAAATATGATTCCTACCAACTTCTATAGAGTGCTGCCCCACATAAATATAATAAAAATTGCATATATATCTTGAATTCCTAAAAATTTGAGTTACTAAAATTATAATTCATAATAATTCAAATAATCTAGTAATTCACAATTATTAGAATGTCCACACTTAAAGAAAGTAAAGGGAACTATATGAAATGAATGACATAGCAAGCCATATTCCAAGAGTCTAATAGCTGCATTCAGTAGGTGGCTGCTCACTAGAGAAAAACAGTTCTATACCTTCAGACTCTGTTGCACCTCAGAGAGGACTGAGGGTATTCTAGCCTTTGGGTAGAGTATGCTTAGGGAAGATGATTGGAAAATATGGCCTTTGATGAGACAAACAATCATGACCATAGTGTTGGAAAGGAGCCAGTGATGAGAGCCTAGTAAATGGATCTGTTCTTATGGAGATAAAGAATGGGCGGGGCACGGGGGGGGGGACCCTGATGCACTGGGTATCAGGTCAGGGAAACAAACAAGGCACTTCCATAGGGGAAAGAGCTAGAAAATGGGACCAGGAGAGCCTCCCCACTTTTCTCAGTTCTCTTCTCTTCCAATCTCTTTACTCTCCTACTATTTTCCTTAAAGCCACCTTCCACCGCTCTAAGCCAAATCCGTCAGAACTCCCAGAAGTAGCTTGGAACCCAAATAGTTTCTAGTGTGCATGAAAACAATTACTAAACATAGAGAAGCTCATCTTGCAAAGAATAATTAGAAACATCAATTACATACCCCAGAAGGGTTTTAAACAAAGAGTGATATGATCAGGACACTTTCAGAGTAACACTTCTGACCATTAGTATTTTCATGTACTTGTAAAGTTTTAAATGGTGCCAGTTTCAGAGTGTGTATATGTGTGTGGAACAATGACATCATGGAAGAAAAGGCCAGCGTTCCAGTCCTTAGGAGAACAGTCTAACAGTGCGTTCAACTTGAGTATAAGAAAAGTGCGAGAACAATTACTAA
The DNA here is from genome assembly GCF_000247695.1 of Heterocephalus glaber. The sequence goes on from NW_004624755.1 coordinate 8,555,977, forward strand.
CCATACCTGCCTCAGCCTCTCTATTTTTTATTATTAGTACAATATATGTATGCAATACATGATGATTTTATGCATCCTGGAGAATTGGTAACTATACATATCGCATCTTGATCATTTTTACTCCTTCTCCCCCTATACTCCCCTCTTGCTTCTCCCCAGAATCACTTCCTATCTACACAAAATATCCAGCTTTCATTCCTATTGCTTAGGAAAAATTTCCTCTATATTTCTTAATTCAGATTTACTAGGAAAAACAATCTTATTGTCCCCTCTTTTTATTTGGCCAAAATCATCACTTTCTGGCCTCTTGTAGGACCGACAATTCTTGAGCCAGGTTATCTAAGTACATTAACCAGCTGTGGCAAGCGAGGTGGTACAGTTCCTCCCCCTTGAGCCGTGGCTGGCTAGGAATACTAAATGACATTTTTTAAACATACTTTCAAACTGGGCAAGATGGATGGCTAACTGGCAGGCTGTGTGGTTTCCTTCACAGAGGTAGAGTACTAGGTGAGAGAGAGTGGATTAGAAGAGACTTCCTGGGTTCAAACCATGATTCCACCAAGAACCAGATCTACAGATCTTTCCGTGTAATGGAGATATATACTTGTTCCTATCTCTTGGTTGTTTTGAGGACTAACTGAAGTAATATATAAAAGTTATTTGCCTGGAGCTTGATATATAGTTAAAACATATTAATATTTTTTCTTCTCTCTTTTCAGATAGAATCACAGACTTGGCACACTGTGCTCTGTTTTATACATCTTTCCCATGAATGATGGGTATTGTAATTCCTATACCTTCTATGAGGTAACCAATGTGAACTAACCTGGGGTATACAACTAGATCTTAAACATACAATTAATAAGTGGCAGGAGGTGGGACATACAATGAAGGGTGACTGATTTCAAAGCATATTTCCCTGTTTCTCCAGAATTATTTATGTCTGAAGAGACCACATAGAGGAAAACAGATGAGTGTTGAGAGTCAGCATCCTTTGGAAGATTTAACTTCAACGGTGTGTGGTACATTATCCCAGAATACATCCTTATGATCTTATTTGGTTTCCATGAAGCTGCATCCCTAGCCCCGTGTCCTATTTATTTATATGCTTCAGACTGCCAAAATGCAAGACCTGCCACCGAGCACGGGTGTTTTGTACAGTTGGGTCTCAAGGCTATCAAGTCGTCACTGATGTGTTGAAAAGGTTTGCTCTGGTTTGCTTCGCAGAGAATGAACTGATGCCTCTTTGGGCCAAGATCAGGCACACTGTTTGAATAAGAGGGCTATAAAACCCAATCAAAAGGCTCAGGCTTTTGCTTCAGGGACAGTAGTGATGGAAAAGGTGGCAGCCGTCCAGCCATTCCCCACTTGAACAGCAGCCTTGAAATGGTTTCTGTGACTGTGCAGCTTGACCAGACTTCTCTTGCATTTGCAAAATATATTTTTTATCATCCTTTGACTTTTTAAAAAGAGGTCCAAGCTTTGAAATGTTACCTCAAAGATAGACTTTGTCTTTGGAACTTTGGGGAATAAAACCCCACACACCTGTGTAGAAAAGTGTGAATGTATCACATTTAAGGGAAGATCCATTATAAACGTTGGTGCTGTTAAATTCTGAAAATCAGAGCTTGGAAGGGAATGCCTTCTCTGCTGATTGCAGTGTAACTGGTACAACTAAATAGGCTCCAGACACCACTAGAATAGCAGATCTCAGAGTGTGACTACAGAGGAATATATAAGAAAGAAAAAGACAGATGGTGTACTTAGGTGCACTTAAGTCTGATTGCATGAGTTGATAATGAATGTTTAAATATGGCACTCCCATAAAATCAGATACCTGTAGACAATACTGGAATAACTACAGACTTTCTGAGGGAAAAAACGAAGTTGTGGATTCTAATTTTTGTTTTTGTCATTATTATGATTGTCTATTTACTTGTATGAGAATTTTCATAAACTTTCTCAGAGCCTAATCATCAAACATAAAACACAATCAGCGACACAGAAAATAAATTCTTAGAAATGAAAGGAGAGTTAATGATTATTTCAGAGATATGAATGTTCATGGCCAGATAGATAAGAAGACAAAGGCCAGAGAGCCCATAGTGAAAGCCTAATGATTAAAAGCTATATTTCTTGTCTTCTTGCCCAATCATTTCTCTGCTACAAAGCAACACGCTCTGTCTCCAAGAGGTGTATATCAAAAATGACAAACCAAGCAAGGACTGCAAACAAAACACAGCCAAAATTATTCAAAAGGGGAAAGTCTTCTATCTCTCTCATTAAGTATTTTGGTTTATATATTTTATTGGCTCTAAATAAGATTAAATAAAATTATTTAAAACCTTAGTAAAAATTGGATTTAACAGTGGTTAAATATGCACTCATATTTTCCTAAGGGGCTTTAGCTTTAATATTTTCTTTTTGTGGAGACTCTCCATACAGCCCTCCAGTTGGACTATTAAAATTCCATAAAGTAAAATGTTCTTGCTTAGGTATCGAGGAATCACCAAGGCACTGGGGGGTTCTGGGGAAGGGTGGCTACTCCACGTGCACACGGGGATGGTGCGGGCTCTGGAAGGAGGTATTCCCGATCTCAAGTGCAGGCTCTGTGCAGAAAATAGACATCGATCAGAAGCTGTAAATAAATTGGACCTGGCACCTTAAGTGCCTTAAATATTGGAAGTTAAACCTTAAATCACATCCTTATTCTTAAAGGAAGCTGGTGAGCCTCCCAGCAGAGAGACTGGTGGCATAGTCAAGGTGAGTAATGCTGCTGAATTCTGAAGGGACTTCACAATCTGAGTAAGAAAGAGGCCCTGGTACAGGGAGCACTAAAGTCCACACGTCATTTACCATCTGGGTGTTGAAAGATGCACATACTTTAAAATCAGAGAGTGTTGACATCTAGTGGAAACTGAATGGTGCTGGAAACAGTCCAATTACCATCTCCAAAGAAGGTCCACATCAGGCTGCCAAAACGGCAGCTTTTTCTAGAAAACAGATTATGAAGAAGAGTCTTCAGAAAGCAAGACAAATCCTTATGAAAAAAAAACAATGCCATTCTTCATAGAGGCAGAAAAAAAAATTATAAAATTCATATGGAAACACAAAAGAACCAGAATAACCAAAACAAGCCCAAGCACAAAGAGCAATGCTGGAGATATGATAATTCCTGGTTTCAAAAATCTGTTACAGAGCCACACTACCTAAAATAGAATGGTACTGGCATAAAAACAGACATGTGAGAATAGAGTCCACATTAATAAAGCCACACAGCTATAGCCATCTGATTTTTGACACAGGAACCAAAAAACATACATCGAAGAAAAGACATCTTCCTCAACAGATAGTGTTGGGGCAAACTGATCATCCATATGCAAACGATTGAAACTAGATCCTTATATCTCCCTGAAAAACAAAACAAAACTCAAAATGATCTAAACACAAGACCTGAAATTTTAAACTGTTGAAAAAAACCACAGGTGAAACATTTCAAGTTATGGGCACAGGCAATGACTTCCTTAATGGTATCCCAATGGTTTAGGAAAATAGCCAAAATTGATAAATAGGATTGCATCAAATTAAAAAATTTGTGCACAGTTAAGGAAACCATAGAGCTCAGAGGCAACTTAGAGAATGGCAGAAAATCTTTGCCAACTGCTCTTCCAGACTAATATCCAGAATATATAAAGAACTCAAAAAATAACGCCAAAAGAACAAATAATCCCGTCAAAATTGGCACATGAGTTTAAACAGACATTTATCAAAAGAAGAAATACAAGTGGCCAAGGATTACATGTAAAATGTTCCTCTTTACACATCAAAGAATGCAAGTAAAAATTACATTGAGATTGCATCTCACCCTAGTCAGAATGGCTATCATCAAGAATGCAATAATGCAAATATGCTGGTGAAGATGTGGGAAAAAGAAGCCCATACACATTTATGGAGAAAATGTAAAATAATGCAGCCACTATGGAAATCAGTGTGGAGGTTGTTTTAAAAACTTAAAAATATAACTACCATATGACCTAGCTATACCACTCACTCCGAGGAATTAAAGTCAGTATGCTATGGGGTTACCTGGACACCCATGTTTATTGCAGCGTAATTAGTAATAGCTAAGATATGGAATGAGTCTAAGTCCCCTTCAACGAATAAATGGATCAAGAGAACGTCGAATATACACACAGAGTACTATTTAGTCATAAAGATGAACACAATAATGCCATTTGGAGGAAAATAAATGGAATGGGAGATCATAAGGTTAAGGAAATAAGATAGACTCAGAATGACAAGTACCACGTATTTTCGTTCACATCCAGAATGTAGGGGGAAAAAGAGGACATGAAAATAGAAAGGAAACTACTGGAGAAGAAGAAAGGAAAAAGACAGGGAAAGGTTAAGAGAGAGGCAGATATGATCAAAGTACTTTATACACATGTGTGAAAATTCTACAGAGAAAGCCCTTCATTCTGTGTGGTTAATTTACACCAATGAAAAGGACATAACAAGGACAACTTCACATATAATCTAGAATTACTTTATAAATATGAATTTATAAAATATCTATAAATTATATCGTTATTAAATACAGCTACCAAATCATGTATTCCCCATATAAATAAAGAAATACACACATCTATCCATAAATAGATACATATGATTCAGATGTCATCTACCTTCCAAAGAAGTAGAAGTCCCTTTGCCTATAACTGACGTGCACAAAATATAGTGTTCTACCAGCCACCCTCCCTTCAGGGGAGAAGTTTGCTGCAGAAACAGTCTAATAAAAAAAATAAATAAAAGAGAGAAATCATAGATTCCCCAAAATGAGAAAGTAGACATAAGCTGCAGAGAATGAAGGGAGGGAAAGGGAATGGGAAAAAAATAAGAATTAAGATATATCAGGTAAGGTAAGAATTCCATATGATGCATGTGACCATTTTGTACATCTAAATTGTACCAATAAACTTAATTAAAAATAAAAATTTAAAAATTGCCGTACAAGCGTGATGTTTTTCTGAAAAATGCAAATATCCAAAATTGACTCTGAAAAGAAGAGAAATGATTCAAACACTTTGGAAGCCATAGGAAAAATTGAGATCTCATCCTACTGTACTGTCCTATCTTCACCCACCAAAGGCAGTAAGCTCAAACAGCTTGAGTAGTGATAGCCATCAACATGGTATAAGCAAGTAAGTCGTTGATGTATGTGAAAATTACCCCAGATCTTGGGATGAAATGAGATGCTTCTCAACTCATTCTATAAAGTTTATACCTTCACTAGAAAAGGATAGGTTTTTTACAATGCATAAATAACTAGTCACATTTATAAATAGGTAGACAACAATTCTACATTAAAGGTTAGCAATTTAGATCCAATTAAAGAATATTAAAAGAATTTTAAAAGAATATTTTGGAGAAGGGAAGGAAGAGAGAGAAATGAGGTAATAAAAAGGAGGGAATTATAATGTGTTGTGTATCTGTAACATGTCCCTATGAAGAATGGGATCATTATATACTACCAATATATAAAATATGTATTTAAATATAAAATATATATATTATATAAATAAATATATTTAAAATATATTAAAGTATATTTATATATTATATTACCTATATATTATTTATATATAAATATATATATACACACCTATATAGAATGAATGAATGAATGAATGTGTCTCAGAGATGGAGGGAGAGGAAGGTAGGGGAGGGAAAGGGGATAAAAAATGATCTAAGACTTGTAATGTACATGTAATGTACTTGTAATGTTCCAAATCCTCACAATAAATGTAATCATTGTGTGATACAAACATATACTAATACAAAAAAAGAATATTTATTGATGCGCTATTGTGCTACTGGAAAGTTATTTTAAGAAGAAAATGCCCATTATATGTTGACTTATAATCAATCTACCATTGTGAACTCTGTACTATTTTTTATGCTTCCCATGACATAAACTTGGAAACATTCTGATTTAACCCAATATTCTTGCTACACAATCACATGTAACATGTAGTTTCTTTTATGCTAAAGAAGGTGTAATTGATACATCAATGTGTATGTTTATTTTTGAAAAGAGATAAGAAAATATACAGAAGGATGAACACCAGTACAGTTATGATGGTTAATCTAGGGAGGCTCAGTCTGTTATTAAGCATTTTGTAGTATGCACATGGCATAGGCATTACCTTGTGAAATAATCTCCATTTGTTAAATGAATTAAATAAGTTGGGAAGAGATACACTTTTCATTTTTGCTGTAGGAATCCATATCATTTAAATATTTTAGACTGTCATATATTTAATTTATTGAAATGTTATAAATTAGATTTATACGTGTACATATATGGTTTGATACACATGCAGGCATGTAATTACTATTTCCTAGTGGCCATTCAGTCAACAAATATTTATTGAGAAAATACAAACTGCCAGCTACTGCACTAAATGCTTGATGTGGATCAGTGAACAAATCCAATAAAATAGATTTCAAATTCAATCTTTTATTAACATACAATTATGATTATTTCATCATATTTAATCCAAAAAATTGATTAGATCAGATACTTTAAGAGGACTATTGAATTTTATAAAAATAGAATTTTTCTTAGCTGTATTTCTTGTGTGCATATGAAGGCAGTTAGCAGAATTCAGCTAGGAAAATGAATACTTATAGTCACTGTCCTTTCCTCAATTTTGGACAAAATTTACTAATACTTATATTAAGACCTTAAGTCAGGGCTAGTGAACCTTTTAGAGCTTTGAATGATACAAAGAGCCAGCTGTGACACATGTGCCATAGGTTCACCGCCAGTACCTTATATTAAAAATACAACATGAATTAACTCTAAGAAGAATGTTAAATTTTTATTATGAATTAGGAAAACGAAAAACTTCCTAACAAAGAGAAAATGGACTGAAGAACACTTAGTTTGAAATTACATTGGCATGACTGTAAATGGAATATGAGAGGTGAATGTACTCCTGGGTATTTTATACTCAGGCCAGGGAACAGAAAGTAGAACTAGCATTCTCCTAGGATGGCTCTTCAGGAAATGTAGGTCCCATGGTAAGAGAAGTAGAAATATGATAATTCTCATGGCAGACTCTGAAAGATAGGCTCAACAAGTTCTAGTAAGTGGGCACGTCACAGTGGATATATTGTGTCTGTCCAGCAACTCTGTATTGGTCAGCTTTCCTATTGCTGGGACAAAATTCCCAACATCCACAAATTAAAAATGAAGAAAGGTTTAGTTTATCTCACCATTTTAGAGGGTTCAGTCCATGGTTTGCTGGCCCCAAGCAGGAACATCATGGTGGAAGGGCATAGTGAAGTGAAGCTACTTATTTCACGGTGGCCAGGAAGCAGAGAGCACAAGGGAAGATTGCCAGCAAGACATATAAACTCCAAAAGCCCTCCTTTAGCGATCCATCTTCAACTGGGATCCACCTTTTAATAGCAGGTTGAGGGGATTAATCAACTAATAAATACAATGCCCCTGAGATCTAGTCACCTCTCCATGAATTTCTTAATCCAGTCAAGTTGATAATTAAGATTAACTGGCACAAACCCACTGGGTGATTATGATTCATGGGAGAATCCAAAGATTTTGTTTACAAAAGCAATAAAGAATTCACCGATGAGGAGGGTATCCAAATCACAGAAAACCTGAGTGATGATTGTCTTCTGAGGACTAGTCTTGATATTGGGAGGTGTTATATAATTGGGTTCCTTATGACATTAAGAATTATAAAATCTCAAATGAAAATGCCAGGTGGCAGTGCTTAATTCTCAGAAGCCAAGTGGGGATAGCTATCATAATGAAGATTGGAGTTGGAGCAGCAGCCAGGAGGATCTGATCTACAGAGAGATATGCATATTTTAAACAAAACAATAGCCCAAAACATATTACATGATCTATACCAGGGAAGGTGAATCTTTTAGAGACGGGTGCCCAAACTGCACCCTAAAACCCACTTATTTATCACAAAGTGTCAACACTGCAATTAAACCTGAATACTGAGGTTTTAGTTTAGAAAAAAAACAACTCATATGTGAACATCTTTTGTCTGAAAAAAAAAACACCAACATGTGCCCTAGGTTTACCACCACTGATCTATACTAACAGAAGAAATCAAGAGAGAAAAGTATGCTCTTTTGCTCCACTTCCAGATCAAAGTCAGCTTTCAGGTGTGGAACTCCGATGAAAGGAAAAGCCAGGAGAAAGCATCATAGAAGATTATGGGAACACTGTTTCTCTGAATCTTTCCAAAGGGACCTTTGGTGTTTATCACAGTGAAGGGGCATATGCAAACTTTTCAAGGACGAAAAGTACCAGTTAACACTGAAATCTGTGATCCACAGTATCATCATAGCTTCCTAGTTAAGATGAAGCTTATGGATGCCAAGTAGGAGATACCATTGTGATACAGTTCTGGTTCATGGTGGGTCTGATGGGTTGAAAGACCCACCTTGTGGTCACTCTGGGTGTGTAACTGGAATGTACATATTTAGTAGTTATATTCCCACATTAGTTCCTTCCCTTATGGAAAAAGAGCTATCATAGTGAGGAAGGCCAGGTAGTCCTCTGAAGTTTACCAAGAACAATGCAGAAGGAAAAAATAATTAGGAATATGTCTCAAGTTAGTGCAACCGAAATATCCAAAAAATATAAGGATGGTGATTTCTGTCATATCTTCATTTCTCTCACAAGTTTATAGCTAATACAAATGAAATGAATTCTGTAAGATAACAATAGGCTGCTACCAACTCAAATGAGTACTATCTTTACCACAGCTGGAGCATAAGAGTTGGATCTGTGGTTAGGATGCTCAATGTCCTCCAAAGGCCCATGAGTTAAAGATTTCATTCGCAGGGTGATACTAATGAGAAGTGGTAAAACCTGTAGGAAATGGAGTCTGGTGGGATGTCCTTTGGTACTGGGGGCGTATCTCAAAGAAGCTGGGATTATGAACTCTTCAATTTCCTTTCTTTTTTCCTTCCTGGCCACGAGGTGAGAAGTTGTTCTTGTGTGCACTCCTCATCATGGCCGTCCTGCACACTCACCAGTTGTGAGAGCAGGGGGTCCAATCATTGGCTGGGATCTCTGGAACTTTGAACCAAAATAAAACTTTTCTCTTTTAAGCTAATTATCATAGATATTTTGTTATAGCATCAGAAAGTTGACTAAAAAACATATAGTGTATTTGCTACAGCACATAAGAATAGCTTCAGGTACTTGGTATTTAATCATCGATCTGGTGAATAACTTTTACTTTTCTACATCTATTAAAAAGGTGTATCAGTTACAGTTTGCAATCACATAAAAGAGCCAACAGTATGAGTTTTCAGCCTTTCCCCAGCACTATGTAAAAACTTTTCTACATCATGTCAAAATACAGATGGAACTATGGCAGAATATCACACGTGTTCCTCATATAGACATTATACTAATTGATATGAATGAGCAAAATGTGGCAAGAGTATTAGAGGTGTTAGGAAGGTATAGGGTTTCAGCAAGACAGTACAAAATCATGATAAAGATTCAGGGGAACAATATACCTGTAAAATGTTTGGGATTCTAGAGTTTGGGGACATGCTGAAAAATACCTTCCAAACTAAAGGATAAATGATCACATTTTATACTTCGCAAGGTAATGAATGAGGACAAATATCACATAGGTGTCTTCAATTTGAAGATAATCAAATTTGCATTTAAGAATATTGTTCCATCGTTTCTTGGCCTTTTGGCTAAGATCAAGTGAAGAATATTGTTCCAATCCACATGCTAGATTCTCAAAGACAGAGCTATGTGAGTAGGTCCAGAACAGAAAATGACTCCCAACTCCACACCACTGACCCAAGTGTTGGAATCATGGCTAATAGTGTTGGTCTTGGTGAAATTGTCTTAGTCAATTCAGGCTAATGTAACAAAAATATCATAGTCTGGATGGCTTATAATAAAAAAAACTTTATTTCTCACAGGAATGGAGTGCAAGGTCAAGGTCTTAACAATTTAGGTATCTAGTGAGGGCCTGCTTCCTGCTTCACTGATGGTCACATTGCACTCACATGTCAAAGAGGGCCAGGGTAATCTGCAGCTTCTTTTGTAAAAGCACTAAATTCATGCAGGGGATCTCTGCACTCCTAATCTAATCATCTTTCAAACACTGCACCTCTGACCAACATGCTGTTCTGCATTAGGATTTCATTTTGAATTTAGAAGACACATTCAGTCTATGTCAGATATGGTGTGGGATTTATAGCAGAGTTTAGACATGAGGATTGGACATGGTCCACCTGGTGAGCCACCCAGATTAGCTAAATAGACCAGCCAAAACAGAAAAAAATGTAGGTAGCTGAAAAGAGGAAAAGTAACCGACTTCAGAGTCTCTTAACAACTTCTAAAATATTTGAATAACTTGTAAGCCGAGTATTAGTTTATCTACCTGGAGAATCATGTTTTTTTTTTTTGGAAACATACAGCTAATGGAAAGAATACAATTTAAAGTCAGTAAGTCAGCAGAATCCTTCACCCCTGAATGTTGAGCTAACCTGTGTGTTATAAATCTGCCATTTATATCATAAACTATCACAATGCTTCACTGAAGCCTCCTTAAGGGACTGGTATAGACACAATGATCCAAATGAACAACTATGACATCCAAAGTTTCAGGAAGAGGAGGAACCAGACAAATTTACAAATTTCATAACATTTGAATAACTGATTGTCTTGTTCCTATAGTTGTTCAACTTCTTTCAATGTTGAACCCATTCTTGATGACTGGGAAATAAATCATAGTCATGTGCATATTTGAAAACTCCTTTCCAAACTCTGCTTGCAAAATCACACTCAGCGACTTTTTATCTTCATCTTTTTATTAACCAAAACATACATTTTCTGCCTCCTGATTTGTTAGGCTCTTGGTAATTATGTTATGGGGATTGCTTTAAACAGCAATAGTAGCAGCGACAACAATAATAATAAGACTATGATTGGCGAGCGAATTTTGTATCCAGGGAAGTTTTGCATGTAGTTCATGTAATCCTCTAAGCGGCTATCAGAAATAGATACAAAACCAGATCTATTCAATATTTGGGAAAACTGAAAACAAAGAGGTTGAGAAAATATAGGAATTCATAGATCTAGAGAGTGGTAGAAATGGATTTTTAAGTCATGCTATCCAACTTCTTGGCCTATATGGATAAATTACATGACATAATGGAGACATTACTGACAAACACTACAAAACCTAAACCTGTGGAGCTCTGAATAAACTTGCTTTTCTCTCCAAATGGTTGTATGAAGACCAACAACTGTTGGTTGTGTGTGTAATCCTGATCTTAGTTTGTGGAGGGGTGGCTTAACTGAGGCTTATGAGTGATCCAGAGATGGACACGTGAAATAAGCCAGGCCAATCAGAGCCAGTGAAATTCATTCTGGATTTCTTAAAAATCTACCGGGCAAAAAGTGCACTCTTTCTATTGAGTCCCTGAGAAGACTAGATATAAACATAATCTTTGAGATCGCTGCAGCTGTCTCTCTTATCATCAGGCCTGGACAGCCTCTCTGACTGTGGAATCAACAGAGGAAAGCATAGATAAGAGATAGATAAAGACTGATTCCTAAGGATGCCATTTGATCGCTGGTGGATCAATTTGTATCTGGAGCTAGAATATGATCAAAATTACAAGTTTCCAGGAACAATAAATTACCATTTATCCCTTTAACAATCAAATTAATACTTTGTTACTTGTCACTAAATAATGCAAAGATTATCATTCTCTTGACTTCGAAGCACTGGGACTGCTAAATGCAGTTGAATTGCTATCCGTTAGTAACATACATACCAAACCTCTCAGACTGCTCTGCTGTCCTCTTCATGGCTGTCTCAATTGATCACTCAATCTCAATCTTTAACCAAAGAGCTACTTTACCCAACTTCTGAGCTTGCCACATGTCTCCCTTAAGAATCTGAATATAGCATTTGAGTTCTTTAAAACAGAATGGCAAGATTGTTTTGCATAAACACACACAACTTCTTCCAGATCATTCCCAAATGGGTCTTCTCCGTCAGTGCATAGAGCTGCCCATGGCGTATGGCTGTAACTACACTACTGCGTTTACTTCCTACAGAGATTCTTGGGTCAGCTCCAGAGACAGTAACTACTCCGTAGCTGTTCATCATTGGAGGGTGGGGGGTGCGTGTAACTGATGTCTTTTCTAGTGGTGTTTCTGTCCTTTTAGACATGCCTCAGAAAGCTGCAGACTAACTTCTTTAAGTAACACTTGGTTATTTGTTTATTTACTTTTCTTATCTTCTTTTTTATTTATATATTTATTGGTACATTTTAGGTATACAATACATTTACATTTATCACTGGGTGTTTGTACCTGAACATGATGTATCTTACTTCTTATTTTTTCCCCCATTACCTGTGTGCCCTTCACCCCCTCCACCCTTCTCTATTTACATAGACTTTGTTTCCATTTTTTTTTTCTTTCTCATAATTTTTCCTTTCCCTTCTTCCCTTTCCCCTTCCCTTCCCACCACCCCTACACCTTTGGACCTTTTCCTATTTCAAATTAAAATGAATAATTGATAATTATTTATTTACTTTTAAAGCACATATCTTATGATAAATTTAGCCCATTGTTACAAAGACCCTGAATTCATGTCTCATGCATCCTCTTAATAATGAGAGATAATCTCTAGAAAAGAGTCCCTGAGCACTTTAGAAAAAATAAATTATTTACACGTGTGTCCTATTTATTTCACTTAAGAGCATGGCCTCAATATACATCCATTTAGCTATAAATGTGTCTAGTTTGTCATTCTTTATGGATGAGTACTACTCCATTTTATAAAAAACCCACATCTTCTTTATCCAGATTGAGAAACTGAAAGCGTAAATAAGGATTAAAATGATTAAAACAAATAAATGACCTTTTCAAAGAAAAGGTCCAAAGGGATAGGGGAAGTGGGAGGGGAAGGGGAAAGGAAAGAAGGAAAAGGAAAAATTATGAGAAAATGAAAAAATGGAAACAAAGTCTTTGAAAATAGGGAAGGGTGGATGGGGTAAAGGGAGGACTGGGAATGGGGAAAAAATAAGAACCAAGATACATCATGTACAGGTACAAGCACACAATGATAAATGTAAACGTATTGTATACCTAAAATGTACCAATAAAAGAATTCAAGGAAAAAGTAAATTAATTCTTTACAGATATGGCATTATCTCCTGAAATTTCTAAGTAATTCTTTCATATGAGTAGCACAAAATCTACATTGTAGGCAAAGTGCCTCCTTTGTTGGGCTTTGAAGAGTCATCTTTCCATTGTTTTTAAGCAAAAACACCGTGTTCCCTCAAAATATTTATAGGAGAAAATGTCATTTGTTTCTACCTTTTTGGAATTCTCCTTTTAACAGTCCACAGACTTGAGAGTTATAATAACCATGCAAACTGAAATCACCAGAGCAGCTTCGTAGTTGGCATAAGATGAATGGGGGGTGGTGGTTAGGCATGTGCACATCAGATAGAGGACCTTATTTGAAGAACATTTTGCTAAATTGGAGAGAGCATAGGGCAACAGAAATGATAAATGGAATGGAAGGGATTACTGAACATATGAGAGGAGATTAAGAAAAATTGGGTTGTTTAGTCTTGAAAGAAGATGAGACTGAGGTGAATTGATTGAGGAATTTGAACTAGCTAAGGGCCACAATGCAATTAAGTTTGATCCATTTGAAGGTGTACTTTTAGGCAGAGACGTGTGAAAGGCAAATTAAAGGGCTCTTATTTTACAGAAAGTGTGGTGATAAGCAAAGAAAGGATTTGTAAGTACTAAGCTAAAATAAAATAGTATTATCATACTTAAGAAAATATTTGTACTGTTTAATTGAAGATTCTCATAAGAACAGGAGAAAGATAGTGAGAACCAGCACCCAAAGTCTGGGGATGCCTTTTAGAGGCAAAGCCACTTTTACTTATTATTTTCTATTCATGGTATATGGGGAGAAAGATATTAGGCTTGAATCCTACCTCCCCCATATGCTCTGTGGTTGATTCTGTGCCTTGGTTTCCTTGTCTGTTAAAAGTAATGCAGGGCTAATGCTTGCACTGTTTCATTGGGTATTAAATAAATAACAAAACTTGCAAAAGTACTATTAAAATAAAAAATATTTGCCGTATAGGGATTATAACCAAAATCCTGTAGACAATGTAAATCTCAGAGTTTTGAGGGAGGATATGTGAACTATACAGAATACAATTTGAAAAAATTGACATAATTCATTTGCCCCTACCTTGTTCCAAATATGACTTGAGGTAGCAGACAAGAAATGTACAATACAAGCTAAAATACACAAAGTAGATGTAATAGGAAAAAAAGTCACTATTATAAAATGTAGTTGAAGAATAAGGCTAAAACCTATATCACATGGACTTAAAAATCTTTCTACTAACCAGGTGGAAAAAGTAAAACAAAATGCTGGGCAGCTATATAACATTACAAATTCAGAATAAATACAGTAAGAAGGATATGGCAATGGATAATTATTCTCAGAATTAAGGCCAAATCAGTATGTTTTCTGAGTGTCATTCTGGAAGGAATATTACTGTCATAATAAACAATGCTATAATCAAAAAGTTCCTCAACATCTTATCTAACAGTAACACCATAACTTCTCCATAGGACTATATTCTTTTAGTGCCCAACAGTTAAAGCAATTGGTATAAAATTAAATCATAAATTAGTGATGGCAGAGGTACTGATTAGTATGTAAATCAATCCAAATACCTAGTTCCTTCTTGAAATCATAAATATTATATTCCATTCACTAATTAATTCATTTATTCCTTCAATTTACCTTATCTACTCTTTGTCAATCTTCAGTTAAAACTTCAGGACATATGAAAGGCCTTAGTCAATTCTGCTTCTGACTTTAATGGAATAGCTTGTAGCAATGTAAGCCTCCCAACAGAATCAACTATAAAATATGGATAAAATACAAAGAAAGAAATGATTGTTCAATTATTCTGGATAAAATACAAAGACAGAGCAATTGAGGTAATCAGGATTCAAGAGATAAGGTTTGAAAGGAATCTTTTAATAGTCTAAAAAGCTAAAGACAAACTTAATCAGTTTTGTAGTGCTTGAGAAACAAGAATTGAATTTGAACAATAAAAGAAGCAAAGTTTAGGTAGACAGTTTAAGCTTTCTTGAGAACTTGGATGGATATACTCTAGGAGTAAGGGCATGATCAGCAAATGGCTTGACAGATTAAGGTCACATGATCACATACTAGCTCCTTTCCAGAAGAAAAGTAAATCTTTTCTGAAAGAAAACGTCTTCCGAATATTTAAAATTGTTCATGTGCAATATCTAGCATTTTATTAAGTAAATCACATAAAATATAATCTAATGTCCAAAACAAAGAAGAAACACAGAAACTAGAAAAATACCTTAAGTGAAACAGTTATGGAATCATTCAAAGTTTAAATAATTAAGAGTGTTCAAAGTTGATGGAATAAATAATAATATAGACCTAGAACTTAAAGTTAGGAGAAGAAATCCAATGGAAATCCTAGTACTGAAAAGTAAACACATGTGAATCAATTAGATTCTTCTAATAAGATATTAAACACAATAGAAGATAGGATTAGAGAATGGGAAGATAGAAACTTAGGAAATATTCAGTATGAGGAATAGAGAGATCAAACGAATGCAAAATACATAAAAGAGTATAATAGACATCTTGAACGAAGAAAGCAGTTTAACAAACTAGATATTTGAGTTGCATAACAGCAGAGAGAGAATTGGACAAAAATAATTTTGAACAGTCACTAACAGATTATTTTTCAAAATCAATATATTAAACAATAGACTTACAGGGCTTAGAGAAGCCAAACAGGCTACATACAAAAACAATCCAGGCAGTTATAGTAGAAATGTTTCCAAAATAAAGACAAAAAACCTAAAGCCAGGGGCAGAAAAACATATTATTTCTGAAGGAGGAGCTATAGAGCTAAGAATCACTGGGTTTTAAATAAAAATGATGGAAGAAAATAACATAATAGCCTTTAAAAGAAAAAATTGCCAACATAGATTTCAAATGTCACCAAATCTGCCTTAAAAAATGAAGATGAAGTCAAGGCATTTCACACTGCATTAATATTGTATTGCTAACATAAAAATCACAAAAATTTGTTTGTATAAATAGTACAAATTGATAGTACTCTCTATGTAGTTTTATAGATTAGCAGTTCAACACTAGGCTCAATGGGTTGCAATCTGGGTCTTGGCAGGGATGTGTTTAATATTTGAGATTCTAGGAGGGAATACAGTCTCATGTCCTGCCAAGATTACAGAATCCATCCATGTTTTTTGTGTATACCATTCTTTCTCCACCTTCAAAATCAACAGCATTGAGCCATCTTTCTCACACTGCCATTACTCTGGATTCCTGAAGCATTCAAGTGTTTTATGCCTTTAAAGACTCATTTGATTAGACTCATTTGACAGTGTAAGTAATATAATCTCTTCATCTGAACAGGCATTATCCCAATCAAATTTGTGAATTCCTATTTGTAATGCACAGGTTCTGAGGATTAAGGTGTGAACATCTTTGAAGGCATCTACTTCCTGCCTAATAACACAAACTAAGAATTTGTTACCAGCAGAACACTGAAAGGTGCTCTTTTGGAAGAGAGGAAATGATTCTAATAATAAACATGAAAGTAGAAAAAAAATCAGAAATGGTGAATATGTAGGTAAGCATAACTGTTTAGGATATATACATATATGATATATAATATTAGATATATACAACATTAGATATATATTATATAATTATATAAATAATATAACAATTATATTACATAATAATTATATAATTAGATATATACTATAAT
>NW_004624755.1:8627505-8647728 GCF_000247695.1 Heterocephalus glaber
CAGTGTGAAGAGACAACCCACAATGTGGGAAAAAATCTTCACCTGCTCTTCCTCAGACAAAGGTCTACTATCTCGAATCTATAAAGAACTTTAAAAAATCAGACCTCCCAAATTTAAAGACCCACCCCAAAACTGGGCATCTGAAATGAAGAGACATTTCTCAGAAAAAGAAGTAGAAATAGTAAATAAACATATGAAAAAATGTTCAACATCACTGGTCCTTGGAGAGATGCAAATGAAAACATCGCTGTGATTCCATCTCATCCTAGAAAGAATGGCTGCTCTCATGAACTCAACCAATAACAAATGCTGGCAGAGCTGTGAGAAAAGAGGAACCCTACTCCACTGCTGGTGGGAGTGTAGACTGGTGCAACCACTGTGCAAATCAGAATGGAGATACCTCAAAGAACTAGGACTGGAAGTCCCATTTGACCCAGCTATTCCACCCATTTGACCCAGCTATTTCCCTAATATACCCTATTTGGGTATCTTCTCCAAAGAATTAAAAGAATCATACCACAGTCATATATGTGAACCCATGTTCATAGCAGCACAATTTGTAATAGCTAAAATTTGGAAGCAGCCCAACTGCCCATCACCTGGAGGCTGGATAAAGAAAATGTGGGTTTTTTTAATAAAATGGAGTACTACTCAGCCATAAAAAATGAGAAATTAGAGACGTTTATAGCTAAGTGGATGCACATTGAGGCGATACTCTTAAGTGAAATAAATAGGACACACATGTATAAATACCGAATAGTTTCTCTGATGTGAGAAACTGAAAGTGTAAATAAGGGCTAAAAAGTATAACAGATAATGTGAAATAGGAAGAAAAGGGGCAAAGGGGAAGTGGAAGTGGGAGGGGGAGGGGAAATAAAGAAGGGAATGAAATTAATATGAGAAAATGAAAAAATGGAAACAAAGTCTTTGTAAATAGGGAGGGATGAAGGGGTTGAAGGGAGGGCAGGGGAAAGGGGAAAAAGTAAGAACCAAGATGGATTACGTAAAGGTGCATATTTCCAATGATGAATGTCATTATACTGTATACCTAAAATGTACCAATAAAATTAATTTAAAAAAATAAAAGTTGTCCCCCAAAATAATTGGGCTTTTAGAAGTAGTTGGGGGGAGTCAGGAAGAGTAAGGGATATTTTAATTGTGGCTTCACATTAGACAAATCTATTGAGCTATTTTCAAGTGCCAATGTGCAATACGCAAAGTTGCATCCTGTCCCTGGAGATTCTGGGTTTCTGCTCTTCTGGGGTGGAGCCTGCTATCAGCATTTTTTCAAGGTTTGCTACGAGATTCTAGGTGCAGGCCAGAGGACACACTCTGGAGGACAGGGATTATGGAGGAAAATACGTCCTGGACTTCTAGCCCTGTAAGGAAGGAGTTGCCTCTGGCAAGGTATCCTTAACTGGGAATCTGAGTTTAATTTGATAAACTGTTTAAATCAGTCAACTTAGATTTCCCTGCCCCAGTTCTATACCAATATAGCACACTTTTGCTTATAATGTGGCTTGTCATGTTGATCTGAGTACAGAGTAAAATCATGTTCTTGTGTGAACCCCAGAATTTTGGTTTATGAGATAATTACATGTCTCATTACATATTAATCAACAAAATGATTTTTAAATTAACTTTAGTCTCTTCTAAGATTGATTAGTAGAATTAATCTCCCCAAGTCTGTTTAATTCTGAAGCCCTGAAAACTTTAGGTTTTAAGACTGTAGGTCAGGAAACCGCCCCCCCCCAACTTCAGAAATTAAAGAATTGCATCATGTGAGTGAGGTACTTGAGGTTTCTTTTATTATTAACTGGGGACAAAATGTTATAGTGACAGACTCAACATTTTTAACAACTCTTTGTAGAATCTGGGAAATTATATGAATGTTTTGGATACAATTATTGAACCAGAAATTATTTCAAAAGGAGCTTTGTACATTCATGTCATTCTGAGCTTGTATCTTAGCTTGTATTCCCATCCAGGAGAAGGTGCCATACATGCAATGGGATCTGATTTATTCAGATTTCCTCAATTTTTAACTAATATTATTTTTCTGAACCAAAACCCCATCCAAGATACCTTTACATCTCATAGTTATATCTCCTTAGGCTCCTCTTGGTTGGGACACTTTTTGACTTTCCTCGTTCTCAATGACCTTGACAGTTTAGAGAATATTAAGATATATCATGGATTGTCCCCCAATGTTGCCCTATATTACTTTCATGATTATACTGAGCTAATGGGTTTTGATTGAAGATGGTAAGAGCAGAGCCGTTTTTATTACATAATATCAAGTGTATGTACCATCAACAGGACATCAGCAACAGCCGACCTCGATCGTCTAGCTACGGCAATGTTTGTCGGTGGATTTTCCACTCTGAAGTCACTCTTGCCACTCTGTCTCATACTATCAGAACTCTGTAAAAGGAAGTCACTGCAGTGGCCCTCACTTAAGAATGGGAAACTGTACTCTCCACATCCCGGAGAGTGAGTAACTACACAAATCATTTGTAATCTTTTGAAAAGGACATTTCCCTCTCCCCATTTATCATTTACTGATATCTTCATGGGCTCATGGATATTTATTTGAGTCATAATCCGATACTGTGTTATTCACTTCCTGCTCAATTTTTTCCATCTTGGTCTGCTGGGAGCTCTGTCAGTTGGCTCCAGGGTTCCTTGTCACCTGTTCTAAGTCTTTTTTTCTTAAGTGCTGGGGACTGAACCCGTTGCCTCCCATATGCTAAGCAAGGGCTCTACTGCTGAGCTATGCTCTCAGTCCCATGTCCTCATCATTAATCATTGTATGTTTATTTAGTTTTTGGCACAACCATATGCTCCAGGACATTCTTGTATATTTCCAGCCCCTGTTTTAGAATAAAACATTTCTCCAAGGAACTGTTTCCATTTGCTGGAGAATGGTATTAGAAATTAAGTTTGGGTTCTAGATGAACTCCTGCTGCTGGGGTGACATTGCTGCTAGGCATGCTCAGCTGACAGACTGAGGAAAGGTGTGCTTGTGCATACTAACATATGTATGTATAAATATCTATAAATATTTCTATGTGTAACCATCTGTATCTATGTTACATTAGATGTAAATTCACACCGATGTCTATGACTCTAATCCCTTACAACATAGATCATTCTAGGCTTTTCCAGTTGGTTATCTATAACTTCCACTCTACCAGTGAGAAACCTGGCTCCCACCATCTGCCATCCATTTAATTGTTCAATTATTAAATGCACACACAGAAGTACCAGAGCTATTAACCCATACCCTATGAGAAACAACTTCATCAACTAGAGTACAGTGCTTATGTGTAATTTCCTTTGCTCTTACATTTACACCCTCTGTTCATTTCCAGAGTGACTTGGGTTAGCATCTTCCCCATGCCATATCTCTTCAGTGAGGTGCTTTCATATAATTGCAGTTGATTGTGTTTTGCCACATTCTGCTTTCCATCCCAGGGTCCTCTGGCCTCTTAAATTATTTCTTTTTCACATATAAAGTTTTAGTCTTTATGGAATAAAGTAACTATAGTTACTTTGATCACTACTTTGTTGGCCTATCAATTGAAATTCAAAGACTCATCAGTAAATAAAATTGAACATGTAAAAAATACTTTTGATATATGCTCTGGGTAGTTTTCTAGAGGGTAACACATTCTAGAAATGCAGTCTGAAAAACTATATACAATATATGTATGGATGAGTATAACTGGGCAGAAAGGTAGCCAGGGGCGCGCGCGCACGCACACACACACACACACACGCACACACACACACTTCTGTCATCTTCATAGTCCTCATGTCAGAATTTTTCGTCACACATAACAGATCATTGGTACAACCAAGTACTCAATAAAAATTTGAGGGAAAAGATTTTTGAAGGCAAAATCATAAACATTAAAGGCACGACCTTGTTTCTACTTTGTTTTTGTTTTTAATAAATGGTACTATTTCTAACATTTATCAGTAAAAAGAATAGTAAAATAATTCCCCAGGTACCAACCACTGGGATTGACAATTATTCCAATGTTGCCTAACATGTGCTTATTGATCCTTTCCTTTCAAATTGTTTCCTTATGAAACAATTTGAAGAAAACTGCTTTGAAGAAAATAAAAGAAAATAAGTCACTTTTACATATACCAAAATAAACAAGTTTCTTACATAAGAAATGAGTTTGGGACCCAAAATTAGTTGAGTACCTAAACTTTTCTGATTATCTAAAAATTATTGTTAGACCTGGTTTGTCTGAGTTTGAGTTCTGAGATAGACAAGGATCCATTACATTTGTTGTAAATGTAGTGATTTTTAATCAAGTGCATATTTGTCCCACTTCGATTTTCATGCCACTGACTTGACACAGATATGAATCAGGTATGGTGCAGAGTGTATCACAGGATACATTTTCCTGTTTGCTTTTTGTACAATTTAACTTGTCCCTTTATTTCCTGGGTGGCATTTAGGTCATAGTGAGATTCAGACTTAGCTTTAGAGAGGAACTCTTCATGGTGATTGGGTTTCTCTTTCCCTTACACCAGGAGCCTGATAATGTCTGATTTTCCCTTCCTTCAGTGATGCTAATAATGATCACTGTGTTTGAGCAATAGCAATGTGATCATGCAATGTATTTCTCATTAAGCTTTGATCACATGGCTTCACTCATTGATGATTACTGAGTCAGTTTCCCTGGACATTACAAAATTGTGACTTTCTAATCCTGTCACTCTTTCCACACTTAGTAACTAGAATTCCTATTTAAAGAACAATTCCCTCATATCATCTATGAATATTTGGTTATCTTACATTACATGTTCTACAGAAAAGGTGAATTATTATGGATATTCCTCATTTAACAAAATACCTGTTCAGCAACTATTCATTGACCTAGGTGGTCTGTTTGGACTTTTGAGCCACCCCTCAGACTTAAGGCTTACATCAGGACTTACAACATGGGGACACGAGTGTCATTGCAGCTTTGTGGTGGCTTATTTTACAGATTAGTACTACAATTTTTGCTGATTGTACTGTACAGTATGGCAGTTTTATGTTCTATTATACATTTCAGTGCTACATGGAAGAATTATTGAAATAAAAGCAAAGTCATCAAGTTGGACTTTCCTTTGATCAGTTCTTTGCTCTGAATATCATAATGTACATAGCGACCAGTTCATCCAACTACCAAGTCTCAGGACCTGAACTGGGTAAATGAGAAATGTCTGTACTAAATGATTTCCTTTCCATTGCCAATATTTAGAGAAATAGACTGGTGTTCTAATTTATTCACAATATTCATTGAGATGTATGTTATTTATGTATGCACATATACAAGTATTTTTGTCTCTCTTGTTAGTTCAAACTCATGTTTTTAACAATAACTTATGTGTTTCAGCCGTTTCCACAGATTTTTGGATACTCAGTGAAAATGGCTCTTGATTTTGATCCATGGGTAATTTAAATGTGACTCATTAGTCTTCATAAATCTTCCTTGTTTTTGGCACATACAACATAAGATTCCTAGCCTTATCTTCCAAGGAGTCCTGGTTCCCTTGAGCAATAATATTTAGGGACATTAGGCTCATTATTTGGGGGCCATAAGGTACATACTCTGCAATAGCAAATATGTTTGCACACTGATGTCTCCATTTCAAATTTATATTCCTAGTATTTCTAAACTTCTTTAAGTATGTTCTTGTATTTGTTTTCTCTTATGAAAAGGCTTGATTTATAGTAACATTAACAAAATTACTTACTTGCATTATCCTATAACATACACAAAATAATTTCAAATAGTAGTACCTTCATTTCTGCAAACAATGTTCTTATTAAATGTGCTCTAAGATTTCCTTTCATTCTTTCTTGTTCTGGGAATATTAGCTACAAAAGATTTACAGACAAAATACTGTGTGTTAAAATCACTTAAATTCAAATGTCTATGATTTGAATCAGCAAACTGATGTACAGTTCAATATATTCACAATAGTTTTATAGTTGAATGAATCAATATTGTCCTTTATTGTTTTGGATTTTGACTTGCCAAAGTGAACCTCATTCTCAGTTACTAAATGTACTTATTCATATCTTACTAGATCTTTATTATTCCAGTTTTTCCATCCAAATGTCTTATTCATTTAGATTTCATTGTAGTATACAAGAGGAACTATGACTGTGATTTAATTTGTTTATTGAAAGCTATGTTTTCAGCATTTTTATATCCTTGGCTATGAGATGACTTTATCACCCTAAAAATAAATGTTGAAATACTAATCCCTGGTACCTCAGAGTATAACCTATTTGGAGGAGTAAGGACTTTAAAGAGGCGAATGAGTTAAAATGAGTTTATTACAGTGGGCACTAAACCAGTATGTCTAGTAGCTTATAAAATGTGAAAAATGTGGACACATGGATGGATATGCATAGATGGAAGAGTTAGTGAAGAGATGCAGGGAGAAGATGGCTATCTGTAAACCAAGGCTTGCCTGAGGGTCCCAGAAGAGGAGAACGAGGCTGCAAACAGAGTCCTCCCTAGGGTCTTCAGAAGAAGCATGGTCCAGTGATTTTCAACTTCTGGCCTTTTGAAATATGAGACAATGGCCCCTTAGTTCGTGTTACACTTTTATAGTATTCCTAGGAAACTCACACGTCCAGCAGAATAAAAGTACCATCATTATCATATGCCATATTTTCATCAGCAAGTTGTATATATTTCTAAACTTTCTATCTTGCTTCATTTGGATTGTGCGCATATTCATCTATCAATAACATAGACTTTAATTAAAGATGATCTATATGATGTTTTCCTACATGAAAGAGGTCTTCTGCCCCTCTGATCCTTCCATTTTTACAGTTTTCCTTCATGCTCTTATTAATTTATTTTTCTACATGGAAGTTATTTGTTTAAACTGTTAATTCCAAAGAAACTTTTTTTGGGGGGGGGTGGAAATCCAACATTTTCTATTTGACTCAATCAAACCAGCTTCTTCAACCAGTGTCTTAGGCCATATTTTCCATCTCTACTCTCTATAGTTGTCTGAACTGCAAAAATTATTTCAATTGCTATTGAAATATTGTCCCCATAAAGATTGAAAATGCCTTGAATGCAAGTGTTCACTTAAAATCTTTTCCTACCCTTAGCAGCACTGAGATAAATTATATATATATATATATATGTATATATATGGCAATTTTAAAGCTCTAAATGAGGATTTGTTATCAAATTGGCTGATAATTCACACTTTTGAATAATGAAGGGTGTAATTTTAGAATTATCATACAGTGATATGAGTGAGAGTTAGATATGCAGTTTTAGGGTTTAGGTTCTTATGTTGTCCGAATATCTGTCTATCTGTCTGTCTATCTAGCTGTCTATCTCTCTCTCTACCATGGCCTTATCTCTTATTCAAAATCATATATACTAAGACAGTTAACAAATTGGAGACCAAAATTCCAGCAAGGAAAAATAGATTTCTCCAGAATCTGAAGGCTGCCAGACTATCCCACTCCTTTCTTTCCAGTTCTTCATCAATCAGCATCCAGAGTGTTGCTTTTCTGCTCCTCCTTGACCAGACTAAGTTCATTCCAGTCCATTCATTTGCTCCCCCATTGCTGGTCCTATCCTTGCATTTTTTTTCTTTTTTTCTTTTTTTTCACTCATCTTGCTCTGGGATTTGCTGAAGTTGTAAGCTCAAAATCACTTCCTTATGAGGAATCACTTTGTACACAATAGCCTGTCTTCCCCTGCCTTAATTTTCTTCATAACAATGATCCATACCTCAAACTATATTGCGTATTTGTTATTTTACTTGCTCTTTCTCTCCCTGACTCTAAGCTACCTGAAGCAAAGAGAATGTCTTCTTCACTTTGATATCTGCTGTCATATAATAATGTGTATGTGCGCAATAAATATCTGTTGAATGAATAAATAAATGACATGTATAAAACACTTGAAACATGATGGTAATTTAATGAATAACACTTTCCTTTTCTGCTTATTTTAAACAGCTATTTTTTTTTATTGTGGTGATAATGCTGAAAACACTTGGTAAACATATTCTTGCCCCTCTCCATGCTTTATATTCCTGAACTTTGGTTAATAAGGACTTTAAAGATTTTATTTCATTTAACTAATTGCATGTTTTTATTTACCAAACTGTACGTTTTAAGTGGTGTTTCTTTTCTGAGCCCAAGCCATTCTGTACAGGAATTGACAGGTCATATTATTTTAAAATGTATTAGTATTTTAAAATGTCCCTTCCTTGTCATTAGCCATGCTGATTTCTTGGTTTGTTCATGTGTCCAATTAAATTTGGGATGTTTGATTTCCAGATGTCAGCAGATACTCTGCATGCCTGCACTCTCTTCACAATAGAATCTCCAGCCTATAACAATGTTTCTTGGTAGTGATCATTGTGCCAGTTTGGCTTAATCCTGTTCTCAATTGAAATGGAAGAGATCCACACTAGCTCGACTTCCTTATTCTTCAAGTGGAAAAGTCCTACTCTTACTGATTTTCTTTAAGATTTTGCAGAGTAATTGTCTAAGATTGAGGTAGAGAATTGCCTGTCCTACTGAAAGTTTATAAAAGTGTGCAATTTGGGAAAGTTTCTAACAAAGCTTGACATTTCTCTGAATTGTCAAGGCCTTGGCTTTCCAGATCAGGAGAAGATATGGGATTTAGTGTCTTTGATTGTGGCCCATTTGACAGGCACAATGGGAGTCTAATCACCAGGGGATGGGGCTTAAATGCCAAGGATCAGGGTGAGTGTCAAAAAACAGATAAAAAATCAAGATTCAAAAGCTATAAATTGCGTCCATGGCACTATGCTGAATGCTAGGTAAGAAGCACTTTATTTTTCAAGCAGTAAATATCTGGCAGCCCCAACTAAACTTTATCTTAGGAATACCCCATTGCTTTATGCCTTAAGCCCTCCTCCTTAACTGTGTCTAAGAGAATGTTTCCCTTTTAGACTTTAGACATTCAAGTATGCCACCTTCATTACTTCATTCCTATCTGAGGATCCCTTGTACTATTGTACTTCTTTTATAAAATCAATTGCTATAGTTTGAACGTTTTTGGTCTACCCCTTCCCTAAAATTCATATGCTGCAATCTCACTAAGAATGTAATAGAGGTAGGAGCTTTGAGTCGTCATGAATGGGATTAACACCTGTACAAAAGAAGCCTCAAAGAACTGCTTTGCCTTTTGCACAATGAGGGGACCAAATGAGAAGATGGGTATATGTGTACCAGGAAGCAGACCTCATAGCCCCAATCTAAGAGATCCTCAATCTAGGCCTTTTCCAGAAATGATTTATTTTGTTTACAAGCTGCTCAGTTTAATAGATTTTGTTATAGCATCCCAAATGGACTCAGAAAGGGGTGTACTTTTTAAAAAAGTACTTGGATTTATTATAAATGAAAGTGTTATTTATTTCATAAACCATTTTATCTAATCATAGAAAGTCTTAGTAATATTTTTATCAACTAAAATCACATCGTATGTCACCACTGGCTTGAGTCTCTAACTTACTTTGAGAAGGTCTGAAATTTTTAACTGCAGATTATTTGAATGACAGATTTAGGCTTTCATGTCTTATCTGACTTTATTATGATTCTGGGTCACACAGATGGTCTGGGCCCCAAATTGTCTCTGGCTCTTTATTTGCCTGGCACTCCTCTTACTTGCTAGGATCTTTTTTTATCCCCAGCCAGTTCTGGGAACTAGCTTGAGCTCCATCTTGGATAACATGTGACCTCTCAGGTTGCTAGGAATGGAGGCAGATCCAACATTATCCACTATTGAAAAGCACCTCAACCCCCAGGTTCCATCTTCCCTTCTTTTGTCTTGAATATTTAACTTCCCAAACAAAGCTAGGTACTTTTAGGTCTTCCCATCTGATATATAGAAGGTACACAAGGAGGAAAGAAAAAAGAACAAGAAATGCCAGCAATTTTCACAAGCCAACCATGAGACAAATACAGCTCTACATATTTTAAAATTCTGAGCTCATTTACTGCTTTAAAATCCTTCATGGTAATCTTCGTTTATAAGTAAAATATTCTTAATAAACTATAGAAATTTACAAAGGTGATGGTCAAATCTGAGATGCAAAGCAAGTTGTACCAGACAACACTATTTGCTTCTCCCAGGCAAAATCATGTAAAAGAGAGCCCACTGACATTTCAAAGATATGATATGCAGAGTTGATAGTCCCTTTTAAACTGACAAAAACTCAATCATTTTTGTGATTCAAATAGCTGCAAAATATATATGTTTCTGATTCGAGTTGCACTTAAGGTATAAAAAGACTATTTTCAAAGAGCCATTTAATGTTCAAGAGCCTTACAAATAGGATCAGGTGACTCATGGTGGCTGAGAAGATCTATTTCTTGTTTCTGTCTTCAATGTGCTGAAATGATATCCAATTCATAATGCTACTATTGATATGCCCAGAGAGTAGAGTCCTGTGACTACTTAATCTCATGTTCCCTCAGAGCAGAGAGCTGCATAATTTTTCATTGTGTGAGGGCACCATAATTTATTTGAGGATTTCTCTGTCTTTGGATAGTTATGCTGCTTTCATTTATTTGCTTATATGAAAAATAATTTTATTATTATTTTTAAGTTTATGTTAGTTACTTTTCTCTCATTGCTGAGACAAAATACTCAATGGCCAAAGTTAAAGGGAGAAAGATTTATTGGCTTACACTTTGCAGAGGCCTCAGTTCATAATGGGCTGGCTCCAAGGCAGAGTGGAAGAGGAGCAAATGCTCATGGTGGCAGTGGAAGACAGCAAAAGCAACAAGAGACCATAACAGCATCTTTTCACCCCTTTTATCCCATCCAGTCTACCATAATCGTGGTGGTACCACACCAGTCACTCATGTGTGGTGATTTAATAATCACAGGCCCTTAATCCCAGCATCACATATTCCAGATTCAGCCACCTGACCTCATGAGGCTTTGGGGGGCATCTAGACACAGCCATAACATTTCAACCTTGGCCCCACAAAGACTTATGCATATCTCTTTTTGCAAAAAAGCATTTAGTCCATCTCCAAGAGTTGCCAAAGTCCTAACAGGTTTCATTATTGTTGAAAAGTCCAAGTCTAAAGTCTCCTTTGAGATTTAAGGCAAACTCTCAGCTGCAAGCCCCAGTACAAATGAAAAGAAAATAAAAAACTTCCAATATTCAATGGCACAAGATGTATATTTCCATTCCAAAAGTTACAAATAAGGAGATACAAAGGAATGGGGCCAAAGCAAGTCCAAAACCCACCAGGGAAAAAATTAAATCCCACAATTTCACTTCTAGCATCTCTGGCAATTTGTAGCAAATTTTAGATGGCTGTAGTTCCCCAGCTTTGCTCTTTGGCTGGTTCAGCTCCCTCCTTGCAGTTTTCCTCAGACCATCCATGCTTCTGGCTTCTCCACTGCACCTTTGGCTTCACACTCACAGCTTCATACACTGCCCTCTCAGGGACACACTGCCTGACTTCGTAGGCCTTCTTCTGAAATCTGGGTGGAAGCCTTCTTGATCCCACAACTCTACCATTCTCCATGGACCTAAAATCAGAGACACATAGATGGGGCCAATGTCTGCTGCCATCTGCAACAGTAGTCAGGCTTCCTTCTCTCTTGGCCATAGGGGTCAAGTGTCTGGATCACTGAGCACTCTTAACCCAATCCCAAGGAATAAATTCTCTACGCCACTGCCATTCTGGAAAAATTATGCTTTGGAGTTTTCTTCTCAAAGGAGTCTTTCACTTTTGCAATTTGGAGACTGCAAAGAATGGAGTCCTTCTGCTTCTTGTGATGCCTTCAGGCCATCATTTCTATTCTCTCATTCCTGTTCAGCAGTCAAGATCTTCTCTGCTCTATATTCTCAGTCCACAGCTTTACCGGAGCTTCCTTTCTGGCTAAACTCAAAACATTTTAAATCATTCTGCTGGGCTCTTTGCTTTTGATTCTCAACATAGATCTGGTTAAAATCCCCCAACAGTAGCAACGCCACAGCCTCAACATTAGACTGCCTTAAAATTTCTTCTGCCAGATTAACGAGTCTGCCACCCTTAATCTCAGTCTCAGGCAAAGTCTTTGGACACAAGAAAAATGCAGACAAACTTTCTGCCAAGGCATAACACACATCATCTGGAATCCAACAGCCAATGCAGTCCTTTTTCCCAGCAGAAATGTCTCAAGTCTGGTCTTTACTGGGTTTCTGGTCTTCTGAATTATGACCAGAATCTCTCATACAGCACACCCTAAGCTTTCCAGCTCTACTTCTTCAGCTAGCATCTTTGAATCTTTCCTAACTCTTCCCCTTCCCACAAGCCAGTTCCAAAGGCTCTTGAGCCACATGGCCAGGTAAAGTCATAGAAATGATCCTAGTTCTCTGGTACCAAACTTAAGTTTTTGTTAAAGATGAAATTTTATTTTAAAATGGGGATTATTTTGTTTATAGATTAAAAAGTATGTGCATATCAGATTTTCTTTTAATTTTAATTTCTAGCCTATACACACTCTCCATCATTCTATTGCTATGAGTGTCTCTTCTTATTGATTTACAAGTTCACTTAAGACAGGGATGTTGTTTGTACTGTTTACTGTTGCTTTTCTAGGTTGCAGAAGAGGGCCAGGCACAACAATAGGCAAGGTCCCCTATAGTTTACCTAGAAATTATGTCAGTGATGCGAATGAGAACTTTCCTTAGAATAAAAATCTTACACAAGCTAGTACAAGATTTCAATGTTAAGTACACTTTTTATGACCCAAAAGATCATCCTGTGTTCTATTACATAATTTTCAGATGCCACATAGCTCTAACCTATGAGATATGGCTTTGAATATCTACTTTTTCATTATTAACTTTTAACTAAAATATAGAGAGATACAGATGTCAGACACTCCCAATTTCAGGCCTTCACACTTTGAGCGACAAGATTCTCCAAAGAAATTAGTTCCCTAGTATTAGTTCCGTGATATGCATAAATATTTGTTTAAGAATAAAGTTCAAATTTCAAAAAACTGAGTTACAAAGGAGAAACAACTTAATAATGAGAAATGTCACATAGATCAGTCATTTACAAAGAAAATACAAAGAGTATTTGAATGTTTACATTGTGATGGAATTTGCTGAACCTTTCAACTTTGAAAGGTTTACTACATACTAAAATTGTTATCCCACTGGACAGATGTGACAACTGAGACACTGAGAAGTTAAACAACCTGCCTGAAGAGAGAAAAAGTCCTGAGAGGCAGAAATAGTAATTCAATTCAGAGAATCTGAGTTAGAGGCTGAATCCTTGGGTGGTAGACATAATTGTAAAACTGAAGGATTTGATTCTTTGATGTGTATATTCCCAGTTTCTTCCTCTTTGAAAACATAGCTTGCATATTTTAATGTAAAAATGTCCTGTGCACAAAATAAGTGTTTTATTACATATACTAATTTATTTAGACTTCAAAACAACATTGTAAAGGACATTCTCTTACTGTTACTCCCATTTTGCAAATGAAGAAACTAAGACAAACTCAGGTAAAAAAAATATGATCTAAATTGTTCATAACAGGTAAGTCCAGACTTTGAACAAGGCAGGAAGAGATTGAAGGTTGCGTTTTTAACACCTTTTCTCTCTCATCCTTTTCCTTCTATGATAACACTTCCACCTATTTCTATTTTTTCTTTTCCACTTCTATTCATAATTTTCTAATAAATCAAAAGACTATATGTAACAATATTTTTCCAACATTTTGCTTTTGAATTAATAAAATATCTTGCTTTTCTAAATTGCTCAATACTCTTCTACATCCTTACTTAAAATAACAATATAATAGTTATCAGTGTGGACATGCCATAAAATATTTCTTTTATTTTTCCAAAATAGTAATCTGTTCCCTTATTTGCATGTAAATTCTTTGTATAAAATAAGCACATTCATTCCTTATAATATGTGAATATTGTCTGAACCAAGTTCTGTCAACATTCACTGGATAAACTTTCATTTTATAATGATTTTAGTGGTGTTTTTTAAATTTTCTAAATTCCTTTAGCAATAAGGACAGGAGTAAAAGATGTGAGTGCCACCTATTCCTTTTGAGCTCTGCGGAGGTCTTATTTTAATATACAAATGTGAGATCCATGGTTAAACAAATGTCAGTTGAAGACAAGAATATTAAGAATGATGGTTAACAAAAGAATGTCATGATAATAGGAAGGATTTAGGAAAATCTTCAATATTTTAAGATCCAAAAAAGGAAGACTAGGAAAAGAGATCTAGAAATCATATTATGGAATAGATAAGAGTTTTCAATAAGTGACATTTTGGTAGCCAACTAAAGTGAATGATTCAATAAGAAGATAGAGAGAAAGGAAATAATCTGATGACTAAAAGTCCTTTGATGGATGTGAGAATCATCTATGCTACTTTCATCTATGTTATTTGTTATTTCTGTGGAGACAGGTAAGGCAATACCAGTGCAATATAATGGCTCCAAGAGTGTGGGAGAGAGAAAGGGAAATGAACCAAATGTGTATATTATACGATGTCTTCCAGAGTTTCGATAGAAGAGGGAGTAGATAAATAAAAGAAGGTCTCAAGTTTTCTTAGGCTAGATAAAATTTGAGCACACTAAAATGTTGACCAGAAAAATACAAAAGAATAATGGAAAATGAGTTTTATAATTTTATATTTAAAATCACGAGAGAGGAAAATGGAAAGGGATAATAGATAAAAAATAAAGAAGTAATCAATGGAACTGTTATATTTCCTGCCTATGAGTTAGTTCTATTTTCCCTGTGAAGCAAGGAGGTCATATACAGAAAAAGTGTGTGTCTTCATATGAGTGCGTGGGTGTATGTGTTTAAAGACATGAGGAAGAAGATGAGGTGATAACACAGTCAGAAATTTAAGAAATATAGCAAGAATAAAATGAAAATTAGTTTAATTTTAAGCATGTAAGTAAGGTAGAAAAGAATAAAATAAATCCTTACATATTAATTTAAAAGTTTTTACATGAGGAAAAATTAGTTTGATATATCCTGTAGTAACATGTACCTTGGTGAAATTATTAAAGAAAAAATTTATATGCTTAAAAACTGAAGAAATAGATCATGATTAAGATTAAACAAAAGCAAAACAAGAATGATGCTCAGCAATATTGTAAAATCACTTCACTGTTTATGTTTATACCTTTCACAGGAAAT
This sequence comes from Heterocephalus glaber, assembly GCF_000247695.1. The sequence continues at coordinate 8,642,725 of NW_004624755.1, forward strand.
TCAAGCAAACTTCAACTACACCAAGTTAAGTTGTCTTAAGAAAGTTAAACAAACTTTAAGATAATATTGTACAGTCCTAGAAGAAAGTAGACAGGTTTCAGAAGAAAAGTAAGATAAATTGATATAACAATTAGAAAATAGAACACAGAAAACAATGTCAGAGAAAATCAGAAATACTTGAAATAACTGCCAATTAAAATGGGGGATTTCCACATATTAAGATAATTAGGGGAAAACACGTAGATCTTGGCTACACACAGCAGATTGGCTGGCAATACCCTCGTCCTGGCCTGACGCGGGCAGTCTGTTTATCTCACCTTGGCTAGCTCATGAATCTGAGGGTTTGATAGGAGGCAACGGAGCGAGGCAAACTTGGTTGTGTGGATTTGCTCCTTTCCATGTCTCTATCATTCTTTTCCTGGAACAAGTCAGCTAGCTCAGGCAACCTTTTTTTTGGAAATGACAAAAGTGGAATAAAGAAAGAACAAGAATACATATGTTTTTGAACCATCGGTCATGTCATATCTGCTAACATTCTGTTGGCCAAGCCAAATGAAATGACTAAGGCCCATATCACAGGGCAGATGAATATACTTTCAACAAAGACATTAAATAATTGGATTCATTAGTATGATCAAAAGATTGATTTCCTTTTAAAAAAAAGGATCAATATTGTACATCAAAGAACATGCAGAAAAAGAGAAGTAATCCAAGTTCTTTCTTCAGAAACTACCATAATGCTGATATTGGGCTGGGGATTTACCTCAGTGGAGCCACGCTTGCCTCACAAGTGCAAGGTCCTGAGTTCAACCCCCAGTACCCCCCCCCAAAAAAACCCGCCCAAAATAATGCTGATACTAACTCTGACAATGATAGTTCACATAATCATATACATACTGCACAAATTTCATACGCAACATGTGTACCGACACAAATTAGGTTGCTATGAATTATAAATATTGATATCAAATTTCTAAATAAAATGTATGTTGAGTTTAGAGAGTGAAAAATTCAACTTTTGTTTATAAATACAGAAGTGATCCCACATTAGCAATCTAAAAATATGGTTCAATACATATGGTTCATTATTTCAGTAAATTTATGAAGCAATAAAGTAAACAGAAAATTTTAAATAATATAATTGAAATGGAAAAGATAACAAGAGATAAAATATCAAGTAAAAATAATCTATGAGTTGGAAGATCAAATTATGTTTTCAGTAGGAAGCAGGAAAATATGAAGAAACAAACATAGAAGTTAAGATAAAATTGTGATAATACAAATATCTGTCAAATAGTAATCTCACATGAAAATAAAAACTGCCTTAGTATAAGAAATATTTGAAAAAATTAAAAGCAATAATTCTCAAAATAATGGCATTTTGTCTCCCCAAATTAAAGATAAATGACATCATATTGAAATAATTTAGTAAGTTTCTGAAAGGGTAAATAAGAAAAAAGTCTAAATCTAAGTTTTAGATTTTAGGATTATTAAAAGTGAAATTTATGAAAATGCAGACTAAAAATACCATTAAGCAATAAAAAGTTTGAAATTGTTGTTGTACACTTATCTTCTAAGCTCAAATAATCTTTAAAGTCAATACATAATTAACAAATTATATAGAATATGTATCTAGCTATTTCTTCACTTAGTACTGAATCTATATCATAAGGAAAGATTTTTAAAATTTACCCATATAGACAAAGTAAGTATATTCTGGGGTAAAAATTTCACATTTTAGACCCAAAGAACATGATGGTAATCTATCAAATGCTAAGGAAAAGAAAATGTTACCTAAATTTGTTATACCTAGCCAAGTTATTCTCAAGTAAAGAGGACAATAGACATATAGAACAAAAGACATATAATATTGAAAAAACTTGGAGAAAATAACAGCCATAAGTTCTGATCTGGCAAAAATATATTGTAAAATTAATGAACATTTGAATTAGAGAGCCCCAGAATGAGGTGGGTCATGTATAAAATCATTAATTGTATTTAAAAGTACAAATAAAACTAAGTGCCTTGGAATTTTATATGGTCACAGAGAATAGTATTAATCTTAGAAAATTTAAACTAAATTATGTGTATCAAAAATGATAGAGAAGGAATAAAGTGTGAGGAAAAATGTGTCTATTTCACATTTATTAGCAAGGAATCATTAAGTGTTTTTCCATTGAACATGTGCTCAGTATTTTCTTTAATCTAGCAGTATTTAAAAGATTCAATATATCATAGTTTGAAAATTAAATAAAACATCTTTTAAATAAGATATTAATTCCTTTAAATTGGGTACATTTTAAGAATAATCTTTAAATTCAGATGAAATTAAGTTTTAAAAAAATTTAATAATACTTATATGTCTTGTCTATCTTCCCATACTGTTTATTTAAATAGATCAAAATACGAGTTGAGATTTTTAAATTTTTAAAATAATGTAAATTACATATATAAGTTATGCTAATGGAGTTCAGTGTCATATTTCAACGTATGCATGTAGCATGCACTAATCAAATCCAGACATTTTTCATTCGCCTTTTCCCCTCATATCCTTCTCAACCTCTATTAATCACTATTCTTCTTCTCACAAGTCACTTTTTTTTCACAAAAGATTTCCCTGTCATATATGAGAGAAAACATACAACACCAGTCTCTGTGGCTGTCCCACTTCACTTCACATAACAACCTCCAGTTCCATTCATTTTGGTGCAAATAACAGGATTTCATTCTTCTTTATGAGTGAATAATGTTCTATTGTGTATGTTTAACACATTTTCTTTATCCATTCTTCTGTTAATGGGTGTCTAGATAAATTCCTTATCTTAGATATTATGAATAATGCCAAAAAAATGAGTATGCAAGCATCTCCTTCCAATGAATGTGTGCTCAAGTGTGGGATAGCTATATTACATGATAGACCTATTTTTAGTTTTCTTCAAGAGTTGTCTGTTCTCCAAAATAGCTGCATTAATTTAGTTTCTTACAACTGTATATTATTATTTCTAGCAAGATTATATGGAATAATGTTCTTTTATTTTTTCCCTTTCTTAAAATGTACAGGTATATTACAAAAAAATGAAACAATTATGTACAAATAATCAAATGAAAATCTACAAGAATAAGGAAAATCCCTTAATAAGAAAATTAAAGACACTGATTATAAAATTAAATATAGATTAAAGCAATTTTAGCATATCCAATCTTTTAGACAATTTTCTATTGCCCTCAATGAATACTATGGACTATGTAATATATAAAAGAAAAAGAAACAAAGATGTGGATTGAATCATAGCTTTCTAAATTCAAGAGCACAGGACTGTTTACTTGGCATGACACCTAGTGAGGCCCTTCATCCTGGGTTATGACATAACAGAGGGGATCACAGGTCAAGACAGAATAAGTTTGCTGATTTTAGTCTCCATTCTGTTTTTAGAAAGCCACTAGCATGTGCTTGAGGGTTCCCAACCTCAGGTTCTTATATCTCATCATCTCTTAAAGGTCCCATCTTGAAATACCATTAATGTGACTTTGAAGGTTAACTTTCCACCTGACTTTCAAAGAGGACAAATGTTCAGATCATAGCAGTAGTCATTAGGCTACACAAGGAGTAAAAATTACATCTCCAAGAATATAAAATATCATAAACTTCCTGGGGCTAACAACAAAATTTTCAAAACTTATATAAAGAAATTAAAAATTCTGTTAGCCAGAAAAGATCACTTTAGTAAAGAGAAAGAAGGACCTCATTCTTGAGTAGGATGACTTAATATTTAATGTAAAAATATGACTTCCTTCTAGCAATGTATTAATCCATTCAGCTGAAATAAAATGGAGACTCCACATACCAATTTAATCATATGGTGGAATTTAGTACAGGATATAGATAACATTTTATATCAGACAGGAGAATCAAACATTTGAGAAGAAACTTACTAAGTAAAGAATTGGATTTATAAATAACTCCTTATGATAACAATGGATCTTGGGGCACTAAGGAATTTAAACATAAAAATGATATCATAAAATACTTAGATAAAAACATGAGTGGCTGATTATTTTATCACCTTGAAACTGAGAAGCCCTTTCTAAATATCATGTGAAATCTAGAAGCTGTTTTCTAAAAAGATGAAAATCTGAATCTATATTTCAAGAATTTCAGTTGTCAAAACTACAACATTAAACAAAATAGCCAGTATTGCCAAGGCTGTGAAAAAATGGGCACTCATATATATTTTGGAAAACTTAAATTGATATATTTTAGAAGTTGAGTTCACCAATTGTACAATATTAGAAATGTTCATTCTCTCTGATCTAAAAATTTCCCTTAGTTTATATACCAATCTTTATTGACAATGCAATAAATAAATAAATAAATACCTATCCTTGTGCTTAAGTTCTTTTGAAAAAAAAACATGGCTCTAACAGACAGGGTTCCTGCCTTCTTGAATTCAAAATTTTTTCTTAAGGAATGAGGCATATTTTTCCATGAAGGCAAGAAAGGTTAAACTTTAGAGTCCCTCATTTGCATAATCACCTAGCCAAACCTTAAATATTTTTGTGCTTAAATTTAAATTTTAGTTCTTGAAGACAGCATTTTCAGATTCCCTAAAATTTAGTCTGGCCCTAATTAGAATAAAGACAAACTAGCTTATAAAATGTATATCTTTTTCTTTATCATAGTTACATTTTTGATTGAAAAAGAAGGCACAATCTGTCAACAAAATAATATCAGACAGGCAGGTCTGCGGAAGCAGTCCCGAAGTCACCAGTAGCGCTGAAAACACTGAATCAGTCCGTGCCCTGGCAGCAATCCACTGGACTGCCCCCCCCCCTTTGGCCTCTTCTCTGTACAGCCATCTGGTTACACACTACAAAGACGCAGAGGACACTGGACCACCAGACCACTGTACTGGAGCTAATCAAGTTCTCAGCATTTAAAGAATTCCTGCCCAGAGGTAGGGGCTTCTGAGCCGCCGTCCTACTGCTCTTGGTCCAGAGGAAGGG
>NW_004624755.1:8656842-8673669 GCF_000247695.1 Heterocephalus glaber
GGGAAAAAATAAGAACCAAGATGCATTATGTAAAGGTACAAGTTCCCAATGAGAAATGTAATTGTGTTGTATACCTAAAATGTATCAATAAAAGAATTTAAGAAAGAATATCAGATATTTACCTAGCTCTTACTATATACTAAGCATTTTATCAAGCTCTGTATAGTTATTATCCACCTAAAATTATTATCCTGAAAGTAGTAATATTTATTCCCATCACATATGCCAACAAATTAAGGGACAGAGAGGATAAATATGTTTCCATTAATAGGCAATGCAGTAAATAAGTCAAGGCATAGATGTAAAAGAATCTAATAAAATCAATGAAATAAAATAAACTTATTATTTGGCATGGATGTATACATTAATACAGCATTGGTTACATGATTCATGTATAAAAATGTATCTAACTTTGTTTCTATCTTAATCTATTTCTGTTTACCTCTGTTCAATTCCATACCTACTCTATTTATGAGCCCCATCTGCATAGAAAGATGCCTAGAAGAATGATTTTTGAAATGGTAGCAGAATTTATTGCTGGACCCATGACATTTGGGGTTATTTTTACATTTTTATTATTCATATTTCTCAGTAATTCCATGGATTTTTTAAACTGTGAGTCTACCCCCTCCACACTGAGTTCCTTCCTCCAAAATAAGAGATGTTGACTTGTTCACTTGTTTTTTGTCTTTGTTTTGTTTTGTTTTTTGAGACAGGTCTTGCTATGTAGTTTAGGTTGGATTTGAACTCACTATGTAGCCCAGGCTGGTCTTGAGCTCACAGCAATCCTACTACCTCAGCCTCCCAAATGCTGAGATGACAGGTGTACACCTCCTCATCTGTCTTTGTTTACTTTTTTGTGTGTATAGCTCTGAGGATAGAACTCAAGGCTTTGTGTACCTAAGCATACATTCTATCCTGAGACATATGCACGGCCTCTAATGTTGCTTATGAAGAGAAAAATTATAGTAAAATTATAGACTAAACATATGTTACAAAACCTCATGCATACTTTATATGCTTGTATGATCTAATCAATAAAATCATACACACTGTATAGTTGGTAGTATTTTTGTGTTATAGTGACTAAATTATTTTCTTATTTTTCAATTTTTCTTCAATGGGCATATTAGAATCATGTAATAAATATTTAGGAACATTGACATACAGATGCATTAAACATCAAAATGTCAGCATATATGTCCCATGTATTAAATAAGCCATTTTGATCTGCAAATGCATTACATTCATGCTCTGTATTTATTCAAACATATCTTTAATAATTGCTTTTCTGTGTCCTATGCTTCTAAAATTCCAAGGATCTTCTTATCTGACTTCACTCTTTCTCATTCTTATCATCATTGTTTGAGTCTCTGAAATTCTCTTCTTCATTCTGGATACCTTCTGCAGAATCTAGAGTTTAAACTCATCATCATTAATTCCATAGCTTGAATGTTGCTCTTTATTGCTTTCAGTGCAGATTTCTATTCTATTTTGGATTTTTAATCTCCTTGTAATCTTTATCATGCCAAACTCCTGTTTTTGCTTCTATCTGCCACTCAGGCAACTCTCCTCTTATCTCAATGTATTTTCATATAATTTCATCTTTCACCTCTCTATTCAGAGACTACAGTTTTTAAACTTTATTGAGAGTACAAAGCAGACAACTTCTGCAGTTTGTGTTTTCTTTTGTGACTTTTTAAAGTATACCTTTTCTGCAACTTAATTGTTCTTTTCTCATCTCAATGTGTAGAATATTTCAATGGAACCATTATTCTTTTGTTTTCAGTGTCATTACTTTTTAACAATGAAGTAGCTATTGATGGGTGATGATAGACTGTATCATTCCCTTAAACTCAGTTCTAGATTCTTGTTAAAAAGGAATATTACTCTCAGATCTCAAGCATAAAGGTTCGTTGATAGTCATGGATCAATGCCACATTTATGATGTCTAGAAGTCATTTATCTAACGATGACACTGAACTTAGGAGAGGTTCCTTATTCTTGATTTATTGTTTATTTGCTGTGAGGAGACTATATACTATAGTGGTTTAGCTCTTACATTAAAATTATACATTAGAATTCTGGGTCCACCAATGATTAAAAGAGTAATTTATCTACTTCAAGACCTACTTTAGTCCATCTGTGAAATAAGCACTATAATTCTATAATAGCACATACTTCATTGAGTCACATGATGATTGATACTAGTATCAAACATATCAATGACTGAAGAACTTAAAGCATATTAACTCACAGAATAACTATTATTATCATCATGTTATAGGAAAAGAAATTGAGGCAGTTGCATATTAAGTTTTTCAAGGTCACATAACTTATAAAATAGAATTTTGATTAGAATTCAGGCAACCTATTATCTAGTTCTATATTTAATGTTTAATAAATATTGTTATTATTATTATTACTTGAGGGAAACGTATTTATGGATAATCTAAAGGGCTGAATAATTCTTTCTTTTCCTGAAGCAGTATTGGTAAAACTCAGTGTTTCAATTATGGGCTTTTTTCTCTTGCCATGTTTTCATATTAATGAGATTATACTTCAAGATATAAATATGACTTAGCAAAATGCTTCTGCCTCCAGGTCTCCTAAAAGTTGTTATTTCTGAATATATTAAAAAGGAGACGTCTGAATTGGAGAACCTGGGGTAGAATTGTGTGGGGGAGGCTGTGGGTAGTCATTTTCATATGCATTATACACACCCAGACACATATCACATCATGAAGCTATTTTAGAATGTGTGTTCCACGTTCCTTTTGGTAGAGCTGGAGCTATAAGGTCAATCTGGGATGAAAGTTGTTGCAGATTCTGCATTTCTGAGCCAAGGCATAGGCAAATATGGTGATGTACTTCCGCACTGTCCTTCAAGTTGGCAGTTTTGATCTCCTGCAAGTGACAAGCTATGTGCTAATGTCACCTGACAATTGTGTTTCTCTTTTACACTTCATGAATATTATAATTAGAGGAAATTCCTCTAAGATTTTGGCAGAAGATTAGTTGTCAATCTTAGTTTCTTGGTTTATTATGCACTCTCATCTCTTTTTGTGTTTTCCTAGATATTTTATCATGGAAATCACAAAGTCTGAAATAGGGAATGCTCTTTGAACACATTCTCAAGCTGCTCTCTCCTCAGTTTCACTCCTACTTTTTAACTCCAGACACATCCAGACACACACACACATATATGTATATATGTATGTGTGTGTGTATATGTATATATTATATATATGTGTATATGTATATATTATATATATATACCTCAGATCACAAACTTAATTCTTTCCATGATCTGATCACAAACCAAATCGAATGAGAACTGAATCAAATTCAATGCTTAGTTTCAATGTTGAATATATATATTCATACTGCAAAAAATGAAAAGAGAAAAACAAATACATGTCTGAAGAGAGCTCTGAGTGTGTGGCTAAGCAACTATTTGATAAGGTTAGAATGAATGTCAGCAGAGCATCTAACTGTGCATTGCAACAGAAGCCAGCAATGGCGATGGGAGCAAAGGAGCAGAAACACTGCCAGATGAGACTCAAGGAAACAGAAAATGGGACATAATTAAGAAGGCTGCAAACACATGCTATCTTTAAGAAGAGGAAAGAAGGATCCCAAGGAAATTCTAAGTTCAATAAGGTTGCCATTACCACCAAGGCTCAAGGAAAGTGTCAGTTCCATTGTGGCTTTTAAGGACCGGATTGCTTCTCTGGTTTTGGAGGTTCAAGTTGCTTACACCCAGTGCCTGAAGAACCAGCCACTGCAGGGAGCAGTAGGGTAGGGTAATGCAGAGAGCAGAAGCAGAGGGCAGTTGGAGTAGGCACAACTTACTATGTTTTGGAGCTGATATTGCCACACCAATGGGCCTAAACTGATCCAAGATTGCCTTGCCAAGTGTTGGACTTGCTTGGCACTTGTTACTTCTTTCTTTCTGCTTTGTGCCTTGTGCACTGGAAATGTCTACACTATGCTTATTCCACCAATATATTTTGAGAACACATAACTTGTTTGATTTCATAGTTCAGAGTTGTTGAGGAATTTTGCCTCAGGATAAATTGTACTTCAAGTATTGTTCATATTTGATTTTATTTATACTTAGATGAGACCTTGGACAATAGACTTTAGAACTGATGATGAAAAGACCTAAGAAGTTTGGGGTTATTGGGATAGAATTAAGGTATTTTCCATAGGAGAAGGAAGGACATGAAATTTAGACAGAGACAAAATATTGTGGAATGTCTGTGGTTACCCAAAATTCATATGTTGAAATAGCCTAAACATGATAGCATTAGAGGAAAGGGCCTTTTAGAAGTAATAAAATCACATCAAGATTACAAAAGAAGATACAGGAGTAATGATTCCTCATTCCACCCTGTTGGGACCAGTGGCCATCTGCAAACTAAGAAAAGTGCCCTACCTAGACATCAGATCTGTCAGCTCCCAGAACTTTCCTGCCTCCAGAAGTGTGAGAAATAAGTCTTCATTGATAAAGTCATCCAAACTCTGACATTCTGCTAAATTAGGCCAAAGAGATTCAAACAGAGATTTCAAGAAGCTTACCGAGTTCTCCTTAGTTGGGAAAAGTGAGATATAAAGCTATCTTCCAAGAGAGAAGAGAGGTCTTGGAGTATGAGACAGCTGGTAAACATTTACAACTAAAGCACAGTGTCCTGAAGAAAGTTAAGAAGGTAAAGAGGTCTCAGCAGTTACTGTAGCATGAGAAGAAAGAGGTGGCAAATAAGGGTGCATCCAGTAGAGAGACTCAGGCCTTAGCTCTGGACATTCCCAACACTATGATGCACAGAGAAGCTGAAAGGCTTAAGTCATTGGGTTTGTGAAATGCAAAAGTGGGATTTTTTTGGCGGGGGTGAACTCAGGTGCTAAGCAAACTCATCATGCATTATATTCAGAATAAAGTACAGAGGCAGAACTTTTTGAAAGCTACATTCCTATTAAAAAACATTCAGGAAAATACTGATATGGAAATTTCATCTCCTACTCCTTTCCTCCTCCTGTGTGTTCTAATGCCCTTGTCTTCTGCCTTTGACTTTCACTTCTTAGTTTTGCTCTTGCTGCTGCCTGTAGGTTCAGGAATTATACTTGACTCACTTCAACACTTTCTAAACACTTTGCCTTCGAATATACTTTTGTTTCTGCTTTTTAATTTTTTTACCTTGAATTTAAATGCCTAATTTGAAAATAGTTCTATGTAGTAGTTCTAAGTGCTATGTAGCAAATTGGTCTCACTTCACTGGGCTCCAGTGGAGGTGGGATTTAACAAAGGGTCAAGGAGATACTTGCTGCCGATTGTTGTTGTGCAGGCTTTGTCACGTTTCTCAGATTGGGGGTGATATTTCAAAGATCAGTTTGGGGGACAAAAAGACATCATGTTGAAGAGCGAGTCTTCTTGCTTCAGTGGTGGGAAGCAATCAGGTAAGGATTGGTTGCTAATCACTTGTAGAACAAGTGGCCTCCTAAGGAGCCTGATGACATGCTCAAGAGCACTGGTTTTGTTGGGATTCCCATCTTTGCTTGGACATTTTTAGTGCTAGACAGAGAAGAATGTTTTCTTCCACTGATTACATTAGTTGAGACAACACCAGAGGCTGCATACTCCACTTGGCATCTAGTCCTATCATCCTGTCTTGTTCCACTTGTCAAACAAGTTTGAAACTGTTACCAGCATCCTGACCAATTCACGCTTCCTTGTATTCCTTGGCCCCAGACATATGGAGAGTTGAAGGCCTGCCATCAAATCTCAAAATTTCATTCCTTCTAAGTCCCTGCAATGCATGTCCCCAGTTGAAAGGAAAAAAAATACTGGATGTATGATCATTCCATCACTGAACTCCCAATTCTCACTCACATTTCATTTTCTGCTTCAGAAATCATTAGGTGCTCTGCTAGGGGTGACCTTTGTGGTCTGACCTGGACTTTTTACTGTGTTATCTTGCTTAACTTTCTCATCCCTTCTCTTTGTTCCCTTTGACATCAATAAGTTATCCCTGTTCTCTTCCCTAGTTTTCTCAACTGCTTTTTCATCCTCTCTACCTCAGCCTATGTCCCTCCTCTGTATGCTCTTCCATTCTTGAAAGCTCCTTACACATCCCATACAGAAATTTTTCCTATGTGGTGCCAGGGAAGAGACAAATAAACTATGTAAGTTTTCTTTTCAAGATTCATAATTACATCTCAAAAAAATATTATTGATTGCCAAACATCATTCCAGGTTCTGTTGACAAAGTGATCAAAAAGACAATTTCTTCTCCTAGAGAAGCTCACAGTTCTATGCAAAACACCAGAGAGATGCAAAAACAAGTAGCTTCAATACAGTGGGTAAATACTACCAAAAAGATATACAGCAAAAGCCTAAGAACATTAATGATAAAACAGTCTAGTTTGTCTGTAGGTAAGAGAAAGCTACAGGCTAAATTTAACAATTGAATAGCTGTTGATTTGTTTCTATATTCTCAAAGAATTTTTTACAAACTGTAGAATGCTAGAGAGATGGATCTTCATTTTTTTATCTATGAAAAAACAGACTCCAAGAAGTTGAATGAAAGTGTCCAAATTCACTGCACATGTTTAAGACAGTGTTGGCATTTTATGTGTTCGTCAGGAAAGTTAAAATAGACAAACTCTCATAAACTCAGTGGCTTAACACAGCAAGGGAAATCCTGCCCTGCACCAGTGCACTAATCACAGACACTGATCTGTGCTGGGTGACCTTCATCCCTCTTGGAGGTATGCTTTTTGGAGCACCTGGCCTCCAAAATTATGCTTGAGCAATGTGAAGGATCACCCAGTCTGGATGTCCAATGTCTTCCAAAGCCCCGTATGTTGAAGAGGGGCGTTACTGGGAGGTGGTGGAATGCTTGCTTTGGGCGTGATCAATATTACAGCCCTCTATAGTGAAAGATGTTATTTTGTCTCAGTTTCCTGATATACACAAACTTTATTGGCCCCGCATGAAAATGTGTAAGAATGCATGAAATTCATTGAGTCCAATCTATCTTTGCTATACTTGATCTCCTCTGGGACTTTGATTGTAGTATGAGTCTTCCTCAGTCCATGCTGGTGGAGTAGAGGCAGACTGCAAAGGGTAAGTATAAGAGAGATGCACGGATGGAAAAATGTGAGATCCTTCACTGGTTGTCACAGTTTCAGCTATTTTCTTAGTGAGGGTGGTATCTATTTTCCACTCTGCTTTACTTACAATGTGACCCTTATGTTCTTCAGGGCATGACCATCATTTTGTACAACAGAATTCAAGAGAATTTTGATAGTGTAGCATAGGACATCATTGTGTTAATCATTTTGTGATTATTACTGCAGAATAAAATGTCTAGCATAGTAAATAATAGCAGTATAGCTGTCTTTGAAGGAAAAGGTCAATATTATACCTGCTTGCTGATAGGAGAGATTAATATACTCTTACTATTATTAATAATAGCAATTAGACTCTATTGCTGTAGCTGATCTTCAGGTCCCATTTATAGGAACAGCCTAATGTTCTTCTTGAGCATGACTTGGCATATTTTAGCACGTCAATTGAAAGCATTGAAAATCAGTGCCAGGATCTTCTTATCTTTTTATTAGCTTTTTGGCACTTGGATTTTTTATTTATATTGCACTGACTTTTCTGTCTCTGAAACAGTTGGGAAGAATTTTTATATAAAAAAAAGACTTTTGCTTAATATCATTTCCAATCAGGGGGCATAAGGATAGATCTTTGCATATTTTGCACCATTTAGCACAGCCATTGCTGCAAATTAAGAGGACAGTCTTACTTGTCAGGACAATTAACACTTGCAGGGAAACACTGTCCTCAGCCACAGGGCGGGGAGGTGGCAGGCTTCAACTGAGATGACTGTACAGAGAAACACTTCCCAGGACAGGGAGCAGAGACAGACATGGAATGGACAGTGGGGGCCACCAAACTGGCTGTTTGGTGACCAGATGATGAAATTCTTCTCTGTTATACTTCTTCTACCAAAATCACCTGTGAGGACAGTGCAAAATGCTTGCAGAAATATAAAAATGTGCCAGGATGATCCTTGTTTAAAAGTTAAACACATGGAAGATAATTTAAGAGTTCCTTCAGTTCAAATGAATTCTCCTCTCTGTTATTTCTTATGCCTTGAATTTTCACGAATATTTCCAATTTTGGATTAAGGCATGAAAGGTTTTTATTAAAATGAACCAATGCTACCTAGCAGGGGTAAACTAGTTACTTTTTATCATTAATGTCTTACTGTGAATAATTAAAACAGGATTTTTTCACTCAGTGAAGCCTTAGGAAATAATCACGGTAATGTTTCAAAATTTGAAATGTATTGCATGCTGGAGTTTACAATGAAAACTGAGTTATTCTGTCATTTGTTGCATATAATATTTTTATAAGATAAGGTAGGTGGAACACGGAGTTACTCTCATTTAACCGAGGAAGCCTGGAAGGCTCTGACTGATGCCTTTCTGATCAAGGACATTCCAAAGGACTGGATTGCAGTAATAGCTGAGTAGTGTGAAGGGAAAGGAGGAAGTGGAGACATCCACGGGAGGACCAGTTCCTGTTGGATCAGAAGGGAGCTGGTGAGTACAGTATGTTAGCAGATTTAGAGGGTGGAGGGAGTTCCCGGTAGAGAGAGAAAGCGAGACCACTAGCAATAGTAGCATTACTAATCTTTTCTTAAGCATCTATTAAGTGTCAAGCTCTAAACTAGACTAATCTATAGTTTCATTTAATCTTCTTTACAATCTTGTAAGATAAATAATGTTCTAAATTTACAAACCAGGAAACAAGAGTTTAGAAAAATTAAAAATCTTCCTCAACTAAAAGTGGCAAAATAGTTCCCTGTTCCTAAGGCCCGCATTCTTTTGGAGCCACTTGTTACAGCTCAAGAAAGCAAACAAAGAAAAGGTCACAGGAGGGCCTTGAAAAACAAATATCCCTTTCTTCATTTCTGTCTCAGGCTTGGCTTCTCTGCCCTTCACCTTTCCATTAACTTTGTAATCCTGCAAAGAAATTTTATCACATTCTGGTCAGAGTAAGGACTTTAAAAAGTTCTCCTTTATACTCTTTTTGTCTTTCAAAGTTTGAGATTCATTATGCTAGACCTTTCACACGTTTATATAGTAACTTTCTCATTGGTAATGTAAACTAATACATAGTGCACTTTTTCTTAACAACAAGACAGTTTTCTTCCCCCTTATTGAAAAATGTGGCCGCCTGTTGTTTCTCTCATACACCAACAATTACTCTCAGTTAGCTTTAGGTGTAATACAGTCTATCAAAATCTTCTGGCTTGACTTTCTCAAGCTGAAGTCATGTAGGGAAAAGAGTGAGTGACAGAATGGAAGGTGGGCAGCTTGACTTTCCCTTGGCGTTTGCTCCCGAAGTTGCTGTAAACCGGAATTACTCCCTTGATTGAAAGATAGCCACCTCTTGGCAGCTGCTTAATAGTATTCATTAATAAAAGATCATCATTTAAGAACCTTCAAGTAATGATAAGCTGATGCATTTAATTGACATAGCAGACAGAAGCTGCTCAAGCTGAGAGGTGTTTTATGAGTTTCATCGCCTTGTTGAACTATCTTGGGTAGGCTGCTTAATTTCTCCATAACTCAGTCTCTCTATCTGTAAAATGGGAATAATAACACTTACCTAGCTCACAAAGGGATTGTCAAAATTAATTAGTCCATATGAAATTCTCTGCAATCCCTGGCTGAGTGGTATCATGTTATGGTAATGGCTAGTGCCCTATTCCGACATTCACCCGTAAGACTCATCCATCAAATACGGTCACAGCTACAGAGCAAGGATTGTGCAACTGCATTCATTGGCAGTGTACCCTGAAGATAAAGTCTGTCATACATAATCTCTCCCCAGAGCGACCTAAGCTAGTTGCAGTATTGATGTAGGCAATCTTCCTGCCAGGATGCACAGAGGCGCTTTAACTAGAGCTAATTATGACCAGCGATAATGCCAGAGGCAGGACCTCACCTTGATGGTGATGGGATGTTCAAAGAAACCATTTCCTAACCACATCATCAGGCAGAATTTTCTGCACCATTGGTGTGGGTAGCATTCTGAAGTATGTCAGGGCATCTCAAGAAAGAGGCTTACAACATTCTTCTAGAAAGGAAGAATACTAGAGAGAATATTTATCCTTGCAAACTGTCCTCTGTTAGGTTCATCATTTACTGCTTTGGACATTTTTATTTTGTGGGGTTTTTTTTTTTCACAGATGTCATGTTCCTAGGGTAGGAATGAAGAGACAAAAATATCTGGCATGTGGTATAGGTGAAATGAAGCCCCATAAGATCTTTTGATCTAAGAATAATAAGACAGACACTAATAAACATAATGCATGGAGTAGAGAAGTGAGGATTTCAGGAAGCTTGGAGTTGATGCTGAGTGTAGGTACTTCGATGTCATGTTTGTTAATAAAAAATCATAAGCTACAAATATTTGTGATATGTCCACCCAAATACCCTTAATTCCATGACAATCACTTTAATGTAAATGATGATGTTTTCACTGGACTATTTTGATAATCTTCAAGCTGGATTCCCTTGTTTTAACCAGGCATGATTGCAATCTATTCAACACACACCAGATTAGTCAGAGTAAGTTAAACTTTTGTTTATGTCTTTAAACATTGAAAGCTAGGCCTTTTTCTATCCCAGGACATTTTCATATATTCTTCCTTTCCCAAATGTCCTCCTTTCCTGATCTAGACCACTCAGTCCATACCACTTGTCAATATAAATGGAAATGCCCTCTCTCTCTCCTTCTCTCCCTCCCTCCCTTGACAATATATTGTTTGTTATTGATCTTCTCCATAGTATTTTCTACAATCTATAATTATCCACCTACCCATTCATTTATTCATTCACTTTTTCATTAATGTATTTTTACTGCTCTGTCTCATAATGAAGGTAAGCTCTTAGAAAGAAAGAATTTGACTTCATTCCTATACTGGCACCAAACAAAACACCTGGCATAAACAAATACTATTTTTAATGTTGTCCAGAAATCGTTACCTTTGTTGAGCACCTAGTCTTTCTCATAGATTATGCTACATACTTTAGACACAAATCTTATTTTCCCATGCAGTAACATTAAGAAGTTGATATTACTTAGCTTTAGTTTTCATACAATTAAATTGAACCTTAAGGATGCTGATATTTGCTGAAGTTCACAGACAGATTTTGAAAAAACAGGATTCCAACACAAGCCTCCCTGGCTCCAATACCTTGGCTGATTTTGGAGCAATACTTTGTCTCCTTATTTTGGAGAAATCTAAATGAAGGAGTCAACTACAACTCCTGATGAACATGGATTGGCTTGAAGGCCTTTTCTTTCAGAAACTGAAATCTAAAAAGAAGCTCCAAATTGCTGAGTATCTTTGTTAGATACCAAGGACTTGGTGAATACAAAGAGTATGCCATGAATTCTCCTCTTAAACAATGAAAAGTTTGAGACTAAACCAGTCTTTTTTTTTCATGTCTTTCTTTGCAAAATTTCCTACCTATTTTCAAAATACTTCTTGCCTGGAGGCATCTCCAACTTTGGGTTCTGATTATTGCTTCCTAGAGAAAGTTTAGGGAGTATGAAAATCATTTCACTTTTAGGTTCACTTGAATTCAATTAAGAACTTGAACATTTAACAATCTATATAATTAAACAGCAAAAATCTGTTTAATTAAAGTATAAAAAGATTGTGTCTGTTTTTGGATCTTTGGCATTTAACATGTGATGTTTTACATGTGAGTTTAGGTACTTTTATAATTAATATAAAGAAGTAGGATAACTTTTAAAAAGTGAGACAAACTTCTAATAGCAATGTGCTCCTTTTCTTGCCAAAATTTACAAAAAGTAACGTATGTGTACATGAGCAAGGTTTTCTACAATTATATGCATATTTTTCCTGAAAGATACAACTTTTTTCCAGGATTATTTTGCTGGAAAGTTTCCATTTGCCTAGAAGGGTAGTAAAGACAAGCTAAAATAAAGGTGTGGATGGACTGAAGTCACCAAATCTTAAACAGAGCAATCAAAACAACCATAAAGACACATCAAAATAAAATTTTAACTATTATGGCATACCTATGGACTGCTGTGAGACAAAAATAACATGTTTTTGTCGCAGAGACAAAGAAATGTTCAGCACAAGAAGTAGCAGGAACTGAAAGTCAAAGCCAGCTCTCTGGCTCTAATGGACCAGTAGTGAAGACAGAAGAGCGATTGGTAACTCACGGTACAGTGGTCCATGCTACAACAGAGATAGACACGAGTTCTGTAGAAATATGGAAAGTAGAGCCTAAATCAATCCTGGAAGGGTCACACCAGACTTCCTAGAGAAAAATTCACCAGGGCTGAGTAACTTCATTGTTACAAAGAGCACCGTGAAGTTTTGAGGATGCCAGTGACATGGAAGTTTGTGAATCTTCTTTTTGTTGGTCAGCCTTGTTTCTTTTGTTTGCAACTGGCTTTCTCCCCTAGAGAGGAAAGGTAGCTGCCTCACCCAGTTTCGAGTTCTTATTTCTTAAGGTGAGAGAGGATTTCTATCGTTCCAGAAACCATTGGAAAATATCTAGTGAAAAATTCTGACGTGCCTTGATTGAATTTCCTTTCTAACCTGTGGCCATTTTGGGTGAGAAATGGTGCTTCCTGATGGGTTTCACTTTGACCCATCCATTGTTCCCAGAATGCTGCATATCTGTGGTGGCAACCCACTTGAAACCTAGAGGAAGAGAAAGAAATATTTACTAAATGACATTGTTGGTGCTTCTAGGTTCTGTCTTCAAACTTACTGGTGATGAAAGGAATGAAGGATCTGTGGATACATTTTAGGTCACATTTGCCTGATTAAAAATCATTGGGAAAAAAGAAATCGTCAAATACTTGGCAGTATTTGCTAAGTTATTTTCTGTGCCAGCCTAGTACCAGGTGATTTTCTTTCACTCTCTCATAAAGATTCTCACTACAACCTCTGGTGATAGGTACTATGTAAGTATGGGGAACAGAGAGGTTAAGTAACTCTTAAAAGATCACATGGATTAGGAAGTCAGAAAGACATGATTTATTTTTAAGGAGCAGTTCCATGTTCCCTCCAATACACTACATGGGATCTTTGGAAAACAATATTTGTAACATAATGCATAATCTTCCAAAGGCCAGAGGTGTGCAAATAGGAGCTTTGTTTTGTTTTCTTTTTTGCTGACTTTATGATAAGATGCTCTTTTTCTTCAAATTTTAATGTGCTATGTCAGGAGAAAATATATAATGAGTGCTCTGGATTTGCTGTCTTTTGAGCTGATTCTGTAAGACCTGTCACATGTCTCTTCCTTGGAGAGGGTAATTAATGGGGTGTATTGTTATTTCCAAATGATATCATCTCTGGCAAAAATTTCCTTTTGAGCACACAGTGTGGGGATGGGAGAGGGAGTCTAAAGGGACTTGTAAATTTCCGCATCAAAATTGAGCAATTTCCCAATAGGATGGTGGAGGAAAACATTAATCATTAAATGGAAAATACCTTTTATCTTCATAGAGAGATTTTCTTATCAAGTTCAAGTGACAATTCCTTTGGAAGAATCTCTGTCCTCAGTTGTGTGGCTGTGGTTGGACAATATGTAAGGTGAGGTGGGGTGTGACACTACACAATGTCTGGATCATTCAGCAAGCAGACAGTAACTGCTCTTTAGGTTGGCTCATTGCACATTTAATCAGTGCTGTGCAAAGTTCCCTAGGAATGACTATTTCCCTTCTCAGGTAAACATTATGCTTAGTTACAGAGGTGAGAGAAATATATAGAGGGGAAAAGGTGTACCTCATTTTATTACCCTTTTGTGTAATAGTGGTAAAAGTTTTGTAGGGAGTATTGTACAGTAAAACAATCATTTGTCAAAGGGTAAACTTACTGAACACCAATGTCTGTTTTTAAAAGATCCCCTGTGTGTCATGAAGTACACAGTGTTCATAAAAAGTTGTACTCGGGGGTTAGATATTCCTGCTTCCTCAATTACTGGACTTTGCTGAAGTCTCCAAGGAAGGAGGATGAAACATTTATTGCCAGGAAGCACTAGGTTACACTTTGTCCCAAGCTTTGACATATTCATTAGACCTGACTCTAAATTTTCAATTACTGAATCCATAAAGACCTAGCAAAAACCCCAAACAAAATAACTACAAAAGCAAAACCAACTATAAAACAGTTAAAAGTCATGAATACAACACAGGCAGAAAAACCGAGAACAAAAATAACCAGGAATTGTGCAGTGCAGTTGAAAACTCTATTTATTTCTGTCATTTTAGTTTGGCCATCATGGTCATTGTGTCCCTTTGAAGAATGATACCTGGAGTTGTACTTTAGTCATCAATTACTCTGATTGATTATTTAGTATCTTATAATCTAAGAAAATAGGAATTGTTATAATTTAAACTTTAGTCTTTAATGGGGAACTGATGCAACTCATGTAGTAGATGAGGAAGAAAGAAGAAATTAAAAATCCCTTGTGATAAATTGGCAGTGATAGAGGATCTCTAGATAACATCAAGAAGGTATCTGCAAAGGAAGGTAAAAAGGCAGTTTGTATGACATGGTCACTCAGAAATTCTCATTTGAAAGGCCAGTACAAGTTATATGTAAGACCAGTAAAAGTAGAATCTTTAAAATACAGACTGCCAGCTTCACCTCTGATTTATGAAGCAATTCAAAGTTGCTGTCTGCAGAGACATCCTGGATCTGCATGCTTAAAACAGAAGTCCTGGAAGCATGCACAGGTAAGAACCAGGAAATGGTGTTTCAATGCATTCTGGCTGTTGTGCCAAAATACCATGAACTGAGTTCTTGGTGTTTTGTTTCTCACAGTTCTGAAAGCTAGGAAGTCCAACATCAAGGTGCTGGTAGGTTGGGGTCTGGAGAAGGCCAACTTTCTGGTTTACAATGGTACCTTTGCTCAGGGTCTTCCCTTAAACAGTAAGGAACAATGAGCCTCTTGGGGGCCTCTTGTGTAAAGCCACTTATTCCACTTATGAGAGAAGAAACCTTGTGACCTAGTTATCTCCCAAACACCTCCATCTCCTAAAGCCATACCTTAGGGTTTGGGATTTCAACATTTGAACTTTGGGCACACAAAAATTCAGATCATAGCAAATGATAATTTTGGTAAACTGAGCCTAAGATACAGACTAGTTTAAGGCTGAAAAATTCCTTGTGCCGTAGTTTCAGGGAGGTTCCACAATTCTACAGATGATATCTCCAGTCATTCCACTGGGTTCTTAAGATGAAGACTCAAGAAAGATACCCCCAAGGCTCTGGCAGGGAAGAGTAAGCATTGGAAAATATACTCAGAACCTTCCATAGCCCTAACCCTAAGGCTTCACCTAGAACTTTCCACATAGCAAAGCCTTCTCTTTAGGGAATGGTTTGCTAGAGCCTTATCCCAGCTGGGAGGTGGAATTCCTCCCACTCCAGTCCTCTTTAGCCTTATGATCTCACTGGAGGGAGGAATTACCATAGCCTATGCAATACTGCAAAGAAACAAACTTGGTACAGTGGCTCTATGAAAGGAGTAGATGGCTGTGAGAGAAAAGTTACAGTGAAGGAGAAACACCTGTGACAGTCACAGCCCTTAGAGGAAGTCCCATTAAATGACTGGAATTTAATTGAAGGCTGTGATATACTCTGTCTCCCTTGTCACTTTGCCAGTGCCTAATCAGGGCTCCAGTCTTCAAGCAATAGGTTGCAGCAGAGCAAGTTACAGATAAAACTCTCTTAGGAAGAACACATGGGAAAAACACAAACAGGGACACTAGGTGGATTTTAGGTGGAGGAATTGGAAGCCTCCAGCATCTGCAGCTAGTGCATGCATTAGAGACAATCCAACCAGACAGAAAAAATGAAATTATCACATTAATAGTCAATTTTCTTCAATTCATATTAGTTGATACAACATGCCTGACTTTGAAATAAAAAGGTCAAGACATGTTAAAAGGCTAAAAACTAACAAAAACAAGAGACAGAGCAAGCATGAGGTCAGATTCAGATAAGACACATATTTTGAAACTGTTTGAATTTAAAATACTTATACCTGACATGTTTAAAGATTCTAATGAAGAAAAAAATCTAGACAGTTATGCAAGAGCAGGTGAGGAATATAGGGAGAGAAATGATTCTCTAAAGAAGATTCAAAAGGAAATGCTTGATATTGCCAGACTGTAAATGGAATAAAGGATGCTTTCTATGGAGTTTATCAGAAGACTGGACAGGTTGAGGGAAGAATTATGGGTCTTGAAGATAGGCCATTAGCAACTTTCCAAACTGAAACACAGCAAGGAAAAAATTAAGGCAGAATAGATATACAAGGACAGTGAGATGATAGGAATTCTGTCCCATTAATTGGCATGGAAGAAAGTAAATAAGTGAAGTAATAATAGCTGAGAATTTTCTAAAACTGATGAAGAATAGAGAACCACATATCCAGCGGGCTCAGAAAACAGGGTAAACATCTCAAAGTACTATGCTTTGACATATCATACTAAAACTACAGAAAAATTTTAAAGATCCAGGAATGGCAGTATACTCCTATAATCTCAGAACACCGGGAGGCTGAGGAGGAAGATCACAAGTTTGGACCCAGTCTGGGCAATTTAGCGAGTTACTGAGACCCTATTTCAAAGTAAAACTAAAAATTAAAAATAAAACAATAGTTAAAAGTGGTTGGGGATGCAGTTTAGTGCAAATATTCTTGGTTTAATCCCAGTATAAGAAAGAGTGAGAGGTGGGGGGGGGG
>NW_004624755.1:8679164-8856274 GCF_000247695.1 Heterocephalus glaber
TATGTTTATAGCTGCACAGTTTGTAGTAGCTAAGGTTTAGAAACAGCCCAAGTGCCCATCAACTGGAAACTGGATAAAGATGTGTTTTTTTGTAAAATGGAGTGCTCAGCCTTAAAGAACAAGAAACTAGAGTCATTTATAGCTAAATGGATGCATATTGAGGCCATCTTCTTAAGTGAAATAAATAGGA
This sequence comes from Heterocephalus glaber, assembly GCF_000247695.1. The sequence goes on from NW_004624755.1 coordinate 8,679,355, forward strand.
CACACATGTATAAATACCAAATAGTATCTCTAGTGTGAGAAACTGAAAGTGTAAATAAGGATGAAAATGATTAATATGAATAATTAATAATTTGAAATAGGAAAAGGTCCAAAGGTGGAGGGGTGGTGGGAGGGGAAGAGGAAAGGGAAGAAGGGAAAGGACAAATTATGTGAAAGAAAAAAATAAATGGAAACAAAGTCTATGTAAATAGGGAAAGGTGAAGGGGGTGAAGGGCACACAGTTAATGGGGAAAAAAATAAGAACTAAGATACATCATGTTGAGGTCCAAACACCCAATGATAAATGTAAATGTATTGTACACCTAAAATGTACCAATTAATATATAAATAAAAAAAAGAAAACACCACCACCACCTTACAAACCTAAAATTCATATCTTGCAAAAAGTATTCTTTAATAGTGAATGAGAAAAAAAAATTTCCTCAGACTAATAAAAACTGAGGAGTTTTGACATAAGTCAACCTACCCTAGAAGAAATGGTAAAATAACTTATTCTGGTATAAGAAAACCATGTTGTGAATTGAATGCTTGTGTTTCCTCAAATTTATATGCTAAAGACTTAATCACCACTTTATCTGTATTTAGAAGTTAGACATTTAAGGGCCTGGGATATAGCTCAGTGGCACAGTACCTACCTCGTAAGCGCCAGGTCCTGAGTTCAATCCCCAGTAACCAAAAAAAAAAAAAGTTAGACATTTAATGAAGTAATTATGATAAAAACCATTAGAGCAGGCCCTTGGTCTCATAGGATTAGTGTCCCTATAAAGCAAAATATCAGAGATATGAGGTCATATTTTGGTTATTTATAGACCTGAATATTTACATTAAGATAGTGCATACACATATCATGTTGAATTGTTAGCTAAGAGGACCTAAAAGAATAATAGCCCAATAACAACAAGAATACTTAGCACCTATATCTTGGCTTCTAGTAGCATTCTTCAATAAAAGAAAGTAGTATGCTTTCAGAAGGGCTGATTTAGGACTGTGACAAATGTATAAGTTGTGTTTGAGTTTCTTAGAGTTTTGGAACTCTTAACAAACAAAAAACCATAATAAAAACAAAGACCCATGATGACGGGTGTAGGAAAGAACATTATTGGAAACCTCTAGAAAAGTTTCCTATAGTTAAATCTCAAAAAACTTTGAACAACAAAAAGTAGTGTGAGTAGTAAATTTATGTGTCAATTGGTCTGGGCCTTGCTACTCAGATATTTGGTCAATATTCATCTAGAAACAATATTCTATATATTCTTGTAAGGCTAGATTTTATACAAACTTAACATTTAATTCATTACACTTTACTAAAACAAATTGTCCCCTGTAATGTAAGTGGGCTTCATCCAATGGGGTGAAGTCCTTAATAGAAAAGAAAAAGTTGCCCTACATTAAGAAAAGGGGAATTCTCAGCCACTCCAGCTATGTTCAAATGCCCTTGCCTCTTGCTACACTTCCACAGTTTACCTCCTCCCCCAGTGCCAAGGAGCAGAGCCTCCACCCCCAGAGTGCCTAGAAGGTGAGCCATGCAGGTGCCAGCAGCACTCCCTCACACTAAAATGAGAAGACACATAAACAAGTCTCAGAACCAGACTTCCAGATCACCTAAGGCAACCCCAAAGGGAAACAAGGTGGAACAATCTGATACTCAACTATCTGGACTCCCTGAACTAGCAACTAAAGAGGATCTGGAAAAAAAAATATGAAATCAGAAATAATTTCTCAGATAACAGCAGAGATTGTGCCCATAGTATAAGACATGATTAATAAATCTAGAGAGGGCATAGATAAAAAAATAGAGGAGCTGAGGGACATGATGGAATCCCAACATAGGAAACAAATGGAATCCATAAAACAGATGCAAACAGATTTCTAGGAGATTAAAAACCCCACTGAATGTTTAAACAGCAGAATGAGCCAATGTGAAGACAGAATTTCAGATATAGAAGATAAGATTGTATTTAGTGAGCAGGAAAATAAAAATTTCTTTAAAATATTAATGCAAAGAAGAATAAGATAAGACTGATCAGAGTCAATGAAGAAACAGAAGAGAGTGCAGATGACATACAAATCTGTTCACAGAAGTGATGGAAGAAAACTTTCCAGTCAGGGGGAAAGAACTTGACATACAGATAAGTGAGGCATATAGGAATCCAACTAGCCTTGATTAAAAAAAAAACAAACCAAACTGAGGCATATAATGCTTAAGATTCCAGAAACCCAACAGAAGAACAAAATTCTACAAGCAGTTAGAGAAAAGAAACAACTCACATACAAAGGACAGCCCATCAGAATTAAAGCAGACTTCTCAACACAAGCCCTCAAGGCAAGAAGACCTTGGAGGGATGTATTCTAAGCCCTAAAGGAAAACGACCTCCAACCCATATTGATGTACCCTGCAAAACTATCTTTCACCGTTGATGGAGAAGTAAGATACTTTCATGTCAAAGAGCACCTTAGGAACTTCTTGAATATCAGACCAGCACTCCAAAAAATTCTAGAAAATATCCTAGGAAAAGACAATGATGATCACAACCCCAGGAAGCCCACCAGAATAAATCCATCAGGCAGAAAAAGAAATTAAACACAAAAGGGCAGAATCCTACAAAAGAAAAAGTCATGACAATGATAAGTCAATACATTTCAGTTAAACCATCAACATTAACAGTCTCAATTCACCAATCAAAAGAAATAGACTGGCAGAATGGGTCAAGAAGTAAGACCCCACAATATGATGTTGACAATAAACATACTTAATTCAAAAAGAAACTCATAGACTGAAAGTTAAAGGGTGGAAAACAATACTCCATGTGACAGGAATCCCCCAAAAAGCAGGAGTAGCCATCATCTTTGCAGATCAAGTGGATTTCAAACCAACACTGATTAAGAGAGTCAAAGAAGGACAATACATTCTTGTAAAGGGAACGACCCAAGAGGAAGAGATGACAATCATAAATATATTCTCACCAAACACTAGTGTGTCCAACTATATAAACAAATACTAATGGACATGAAAAATCATATAAGCACTAATATAATAGTAGTAGGGGACCTCAATACCCCACTGTCAAAAATAGGTCAACTAGACAAAAAATAAGCAACAAAATGCCAGAACTCAATCAAATTCTTGAACAAATGAACTTAACAGATGTTTACAGAGTGTTCCATCCCACAAAATCAGAATACACATTCTTTTCAGCTACACATGGTTCATTCTCCAAAATAGACCACATACTTACTCCTAGGACATGTTTAAGTAAGTGCAAAGGAATTGAAGTTATCCCCTGTATATTATCAGGCCATAATATGATGAAATTGGAGATCAATAGCAAAAGATACCACAAGAATTTCATAAACACATGGAAATTGAACAACACACTTCTGAATAACCAATGGGTCACAGAGGAAATTAAAGAAGACATCAGACAGTTCCTACAATTAAATGACAATGACAACACACCATATTAGAATCCATGGGACACAAGAAAAGCAGTCTTACAAGGGAAATTCATAGCAGTGAATACTCACATTAGGAAAACAGAGTGAGCTCAAAACTGAAATACCTAGGAATCAACATAACAAAAGAAATCAAAGACTTCTTCTCTGAAAACTATAGCACTCTGAAAAGAGATTGAAGATGATATCAGAAAATGAAAAGATATTCTGTGCTCCTGGGTAGGAAGAATCAACACAGTGAAAATGGCCATATTTCCAAAACTGCCATATAGATTCAATAAAATCCAAATTGAAATCCCAGAAGCATACTTCACAGACATGGAGAAAACAATCCAAAAATTCATTTGTAACAAGAAGAGACCTGGATTAGCAAAAGCAATACTGCAATAAAGACAAGGTAGGGAGTATCACCATCCCCACCTTGAAACTATGCTACAAAGCTACTGTGATAAAAACAGCATGGTACTGGCAAAGAAACAGAACTGAGGACCAGTGGAACAGATTAGAAGGTGCAGAAACAACTCCAGACACACTCAGTCACCTCGTTTTAGACAAAGGAGCCAAACACCCTCACTGGAGGGAAGATAGCCTCTTTAATAAATGGTGCTGGAAAAATTGGGTTTCAACCCTTGCCAAAGATTAAAACTAGACCTATATCTCTCATCATGCACTAAATTAAAATCAAAACAGATTAAAGATCTAAATATTAAAACAGAAACACTAAACCAGCTGGAAGAGAGGTTAGGAAGAACTCTTGAAGACATCAGTGTAGGAAAAGATTTTATGAACAAAATCTCAGTTGCCAGTGAGCTAGCACAAGCTATCAACAATTGGGATCTTTTCCTACTAAAAAACTTCTGCACAGCAGGAGAAACCACCAACAGTGTGAAGAGACAATCTACCACTTGGGAAAAAATCTTCACATGCTGTTCCTCAGACAAAGGTCTACTATCTCAAATCTATAAAGAACTTTAAAAAATCAGACCTCCCAAATTTAAAGACCCAGCCCCAAAATGGGCATCTGAAATGAACAGACATTTCTCAGACAAAGAAGTAGAAATAGCAAATAAACATATGACAAAATGTCCAACATCACTGGTCATTGGAGAGATGTAAATGAAAACATCTCTGAGATTCCACCTCACCCCAGAAAGAATGGCTGCTATCATGAAATCAACCAATAACAAATGCTGGTGAGGCTGTGGGGCAAGGGGAAAACTTCTCCACTGCTGGTGGGAGTGTGGACTGTTGCAACCACTGTGGAAATCAGTATGGAGATACCTCAAAGAACTAGGATTGGAAGTCCCATTTGACCCAGCTATTCCCCTGCTGGGTATCTTCCCCAAAGAATTAAAAGAATCATACCACAGTGATATATGTGCACCCTTGTTCATAGCAGCACAATTTGTAATAGCTAAAACTTAGAAGCAGCCCAATTGCCCATCACCTGGAGAATGGATAAAGAAAATGTGTTTTTTTCTATAAAATGGAACACTACTCAGCCATAAAAAATGAGAAATTAGAGACATTTATAGCTAAATGGATGCACATTGTGGTGATACTCTTAAGTGAAATAAATAGGACACACATGTGTAAATACTGAATAGTTTCCCTAGTGTGAGAAACTGAAAGTGTAAATAAGGACTAAAAGGTATAATAGATAATATGAAATAGGAAGAAAAGGGGCAAAGGGTGAACAGAAATGGGAGAGGTAGGGGAAAGGAACGAAGGGAATGAAATTAATATGAGAAAATGAAAAAATGGAAACAAAGTCTTTGTAAATAAGGAGGGATAGTGGGGTTGAAGGGAGGGCAGGGGAATGGGGAAAAATAAGAACCAAGAGAGATTATGTAATGGTGCAAATTTCCAATGATGAATATCATTATTTTGTATACCTAAAATGTACCAAAAAGAAAAAAGAAAAGGAGAATTCTGCCAACAAACTGCCCTTAGGCTCAAACTGCAATGTCAACTCTTCCCTGGTTCCCAATCCTGCTGGCATATCCTCCAGAGTTCATATTTACCAGACTTCTCAATCACACACACACATATAGTCACATCAATCCATATGTACACACACAGTATATACTATAGGAATATGTATTTGCACACACACACACATATAGTTAGAGTTTGAGATAGAGATATGCATTCTATTGATGTGTTTCTCTGGAGAACACTTATAGGTAGCATTGGTTATAATCCCACATATAAAAGTGTTCTTAATTCCCTATTGATATAAATGAATGACTAAATTGTTAGGTCATTGGTATAAAAGAGACAAATCTGTCCTAGAGAAAGGCTTTAAATAATTGACATAGATTGATGTAGACACTCTTCTCCTAAGTAACTGGAGGTTAATCCCCTAACCCTTGCATGCAGATTGTACTCAGTGACTTGCTTCTAAAGACTAGTGAATGAAAAGAGAGAAAAAGAGCAATTTTATTATGGAGAAACCTGACAAATATTACCTGAACTGGGGAACTAAATTAACTTCAATATAAGTCATGTTGATAGCATGTACTGTTAAAATCACTGATGAGAATGACATCTCTCTTTTGTGGTTTTCCTCCTAAAACCTCATAATGCCAGTCTAACTACAAGAAAAAATATCAGATGAACTTCAGAGCTTCCTACCAAACACTGACCAGGACTTCTCAAAACAAGACTACTGAAAACCAGGAACCCCTGAGAAGCTGTAGCAGCCAAGAGGGACCTAAGGAAGCATGATGATTAAATCTGATGTGGGATCCCGGGTGGGACCTTGAGGCAAAAAATAGTACATTTTGGCAAAAGCTAAGAAAATAGGAATAAAGTACAGATTTCAATTAATAAAAATGCATCAATGCAGATTGCTTTTTTCGACAAATGTGCCATAGTATTGTAGGTTGTAGATTGAAGAAACTGCTTGTGGAATGTATGGAAATCCTCTGTACTATCATTAAGACTTTTGTCTATAAATATAAATGAATTTCAAGATAAAAATGTTCAATAAATAATGTAACTAATTTGGAAAAAATATCAATTGCTGCTTTCTTGTGATTAAAAGGTTGAACTTAAAAATATCCATAAAGGAAAAATTGCTCAGGTAAAGGACCCAAATCTTAAGAATATAGAAGTTTTGAGTGTGTATCCAGGCAATCAGGACTGACTTGTGAAATTCAGATCTAAAATAGTAATATGATATTTGCCATGTTTTTCAGATATAAAGACTAATAAAAGTATTTGATTGCCATTTCATAAAATGTATACAAAGTATACCCATTAGTACACTTTCCATGCTTTGTGCTGATGGAGAATCCATTTTTAACCATAGAGCAATTGATTTTCATGAGTGTCGTTTTCATATATTACTGATTTGTATTCTATAAGACCACCATTAAAGGATGGTTTGTTTGAGTGTCACCCACTCTCTCTTTTGCCTTGGACTTTCTGGTTTATTCAAGTTACCAGGGAACAAAAATAGCTGCAGTTTTGGCAGGATCCATTCTTTTCCTATAGGGAATACTCACTATTTAGCAATGAGCATTTTCAAATGCAAATGACCCTCCAAATTAGGGCAGTCCTCCTTCTTAGAGCCACTACTAAACCACCACCTGCCTGTGAGCCTATTCAAAGCCAGTCTACTCGGCCCATATGCATCTCCTCCAGTGTTTTATTTGACAATCTGTTTCAGCTTCACAAGGGAGCTAGCAAATTATGTATTGCTCATTTTGTCAAAGTCATCATTGATGACAATTCCGGCATCAAGAGGCTCATTTTATTCTGCAGATGTTTTTATCAAATAGAAGATAAATCATGGCTTCCCATTTTGTTTTGTGCTGTACTTCTGGGAATAACAGAGGGCACAAATAAAAACCTTTTCATTAATAAAAAAAGAAAGGAACGCACTCAAGAGGATCACCACTGCCTGATTTTCAGATACACAGAGCACACACTGGTAAGAGATTATATTTAGTACCAGTGTAATAGACTTGAGGGAGAAGTGATGGTGTTTAGCGAAGGAGGGGAGGAAGGAGGGGAGATGGAGGTAATCTTAATTTTTTAGATTCATTTTCTCTCATTCCTTTGGGCATATTGACCCCAACTTCACTTAATTTTAATACAGAATTTGAATACTCAGACTGAACAATATTCAGCATAGCATCTCCTAGAAAGAACCATCATAAAGTATTCCTGAAAAAACAACAAAAAAGTCAAACTCCATAGCATGTCTCTCATTGTGACACATTGCCTTGATGTACTCATGGCTAGGATTTTGATGCAGGCACCAAAGTGAATAGCTGTCTCAATTTGGTTTGTAGAAGTCTATTCTCAGATTTGAAAAGGTAAGAGAAGAGCAACAACAGAAACACCAGGTGTATGAATCTGTCTTCACTTCTGCTAGAAGGTGTACGTAGCAGGAGAAAGTAAAGCAGAATTCAAATCAAGATAAATGTTTAATACAGTCATACCATATGCAAGGCACTGTCAGTCTATTAAGATTCCATGCATGCAATTGAAATGGCCAGGCATACTTCACTGCAGTGTCTCCAGTTCCTGTTACAACATGGGAGTCCAATGCTGTTAAATCAGGACCTGGCATAGTAGTTATCAGAAGGGAATGAACAAATATTAAGTAATAATGGTCCTCCATGATATAACTCCCATATTGATCATGTTATAGAAAACTACCAAGAGAAAATATAATCGAGGAAATTCTGTGGAAGATGCTGAGAATCAAGAGAGTGTTAGAGCAATTGGGCATAGAAAAGAAAGCAATTAGTGCAACTCTTCCTTTCCACATATCACCATTGCCAGTGACGTTGATTATATGCAAGATCCCGTAATATTCATGAGTAATACTACTCGATTACAATGAGAAATGCATATTATTATTCATTGCTTTCAAAACCATGTTTTGAGTTATAATTCTGTTTCAGTATGAGATGTGGAGGCTCACAGAGGTCATGGTATTTGCCCAAGGTCACACATACTGCTGGTGCCCTCTAAATGTTGCTGTGGCTCAGGTCATAGAGTTTGCGTTCAAATGGTCTTTGGTTTGACTCCATGCAGTTCAGATTTTGTGATCATAAGAACCTCTGTTTACCAGTATAATTTCTAATTGGTTTGGTTGATATACAGTATATGAAAGCATCAATTTATTTATTTATACATTTCTTCACCATCATCAGGTATTTATTGGAGGTCAACTATGTGCCAAGGACTCTACACAGAAAGGGAGTGTGTGTGTGAGAGGTTTTGCATCAGGGTAGCAACTTTTTTTTGGAGTATTCCTACATATCGACAGGTAATTTCTGTTCTATTCAGTGCCCCTTTCAGACCTTACCCACCTTACCAAGTCTATCCAGGAAACTCCTTGATATTTTGCATCAGTATTGCAGTTTACTATTTAAGGGACAGACTCTTCCTTATTTCCCAATTGTCTCCCATCAAGTCTGAATAAAACATAAGCTGATCAATATATAAAGTATCCATAAAACTGGAGCACTGCAGTGACTATGCATTGATTCTTTTTCCTTCCTTATGATTTAACACTAAAGTTAAGGCAAAAACAACAACAGAAAGAGAAAAAGCAAATAAGATTTTAACAAGCTTTCAATAGACTGACAAAAGGAGATGGGAATCTAGAAACATGAAAATAATAAGCAGTAACTCTGCAAAGAAATACAGCCTGCAAATGGATCCTGAATGAGAAATTTACTTATTTATTGGCATCCTTCAGTTCAGTTTTGCCTTACCCATTTTTTTCCTTCTTGTTTTGAAACCGTTTGGATTTATTGCATCTCCTGGTGTTCTTTTACATTTCTGTTTGTTTGCTTTAAACATCTAGTCTCCTTATTTTAACATCTCTTTATGTAAAGATTTTTTCAGACACTATTTACTCCTTTTCTCCACAAGTAGAAGAAATCATGGAATGAACAGAGTTATTGTTAGTGCACAAATAGCTTAAGACAGATCGTAAAGTCCCTCATGATCAAGGAACTGCATAACGCTGACTAGCTCCAGCAGAGACAGCAAAAATTTTCGTAAGCCAGATGCTTTGCTTTCAGCTCAACCCCATCAAGTAATCCCCACCATGTGAGAATCCCCTGTTACTTCTCTGAAAAGCCTATTGTCTTTCCGACCCTCAGAGAAATTCTGCAGTTTCTGGGGGGTATTTCCCTCTCTTCATTATGTCTACAACTGCATATAACTTCAAATGATGAGGAAATACAACAGATGATAAAATCATGAGGACGCACTACAAAAGATAAACATGGATTATTTTTTACCATCCATAAGCCAATGCAGATACAGAATTTCAAAGCAGCGGATACTAAAGGCTTTTTGAGCAAGGTGCTGCCACATATAATATGAGAACTTAGTTACACTTTTCCTATAAATAGAGGAAGTGAATAAAGCAGTTGTCTTTCCCTACAGAGGAACAGTGGATTACTTAATGAACTATCATTTTAGATATACCATGATTCACATTCCTACAACTTTAATGAAAGAGCTTGTGAACATGACTCAATGTTGTCTTTTAATTTTAATTCACTAATCTCCTTAAAGAATCTCCTCTCTTAGACTCTACAAAAACTCTCCTTAGAGAATGACATGAGGAAAGCTGGTACATTTTCTCCAAGATTTTTTAAAGCTAATGTGTATAATTTCAAATCCTTTATATAAGAACATTTCATTTCTTTCATAGATAGGAATAAATTTTGTCTGAGACATATTTTATGTTGAGAAAAGTCACTTGGATAAATACAAGATGGAGAAAGAAATCACTAACCATGGGGTAATATGCAAAATCAGTGGACCCTCCAACCAGCAACATGGAAGTCAGCCCTATGAAGCACCTGTCCCCCAGGGAGAATACAACCCATGCAGAAAAAAATTGTAGAGCCTAGAATATGAGAAATGATGGTTCTATACACCTGAGAGCTGAGACGATGACACAAGATGGGTTAGTTTCCCAGGCTGTCACAATGAACAACCACAAGCTGGATGGCTCAGAATAACAGAAATCCATTCTCTCACAGGTCTGGAGGCCAGAATTCTGAAATCACAGTGCCAGCAGGGCTGTGATTTCTCTGAAGAGCAGGGGAGGAATCTTCCTTGCCTCTTCCAACTTTGGTTGGTTGCGTGCAGTCACTGGTATTCTTCAGCTGGTGGCTACGTTCCTTCCTCTTCTGCCTCTGTTTCCACATGGATTTCTCCACTTGGAGTTCATATGTCTATCTCTGTCTATCAGGATAGTATTCATATTGGCACTAGAGCATACCTGTGCACAAAAACAGATCTTGCTCCCTGCTTTCACACAACAGTCAACACGGAAGACCTTGGTGACCTCAGAAGGTGTGGAAGAAATCCTCACACTCCAAGCACACAGCTGATGCTGCAGAAGACACCAGCAGGAGGTCCTCTAATTCAATTCAGTGTTGGCACAATTTGACGCTGTAACAGCATCACTTCACATGCCAGTTGCCACCTAAGTTGTTTCACCTGTGCTCTGGTTGACCAACTATAAATCAGGGTTCCTCAACCCCATCCTGAGTTTGATTAATTTACTCAAGCAGCAAACTGGGAGTCCCACAGGACTCACTAAAACACATAGGTTTGTGAGTAGTGGAGAGTCTAAAGCATTCAGAGGAAGAGATATATATAAACCAAGAAGGGGCCCAAAGCTTCCACACCCTGTCTGGGTCACCACCCTACGGGAACCTCTGTGTGTTCAGCTATCGAGAAGCACCATGAACCCTGTCCTCTTGGGGACGTTTCCTTATGGAGGCTTCATTATAGAGACCTGCCTGATGAAATAGCTGGCCCCTGGTGAACAGTTTAACCTTTAATTCCTCTCCCCTCTTAGGAAGATGAGAGGTGAAAAAGTAAGTCCTAACCCTCTAATCTTGCCTTGGCCTTTCTAGTGATAAGCTCCCAGGCTGAAGCTACCTGGAGGTTCCCAGATATCAGTCAACTCATTAAAAAACAGGAACATACTATCACTTCAGAGATTCAAAATTATGTGAAAAGAATTCAAGTGTCATTTGCATTTCTTTGAATTAGACCAGAAGAAAACAACTACAGGCTACAATAAAGAAATCTTTCCTTTTTTCATTTGGATCCTCATAATAATAATAATGATAATATTATACTTTCAAAGGACAATTACACATGGATTAGACAATTTGTTAAAATGCCTTTTTATATTGTAATGTAGTTTATGAACTCTCACTAAACCTTACATCAATTAAGATATGGAAAAGATAATCTTTAAAAGAGCAGAAGGGAGTGAACACTGTGTAATTATGTAAAGAAAAACAAAGTTCTTGGCCATCCAACTTACATATATTGGCTTGGAAGGCTAAATCTTAGTATCCAAGGTTCAACCGCAGTTTATACAGGAGGTGTCGATCTAAAGAAAACCCAAATCTTCTTCTAACTATCTCCAAACAATACTCTTGTATCTGTCATCTGGAATTATTTTCTTAAAAACACAATTTAATAAGAAAATAATTTTCACAGGCTAACAGAACTAGCCAAGGAAACACCAGAAAAAGTTCAGACAGTTAATTAGCCTTTGACTTAAGGCAAAACCAGACTTTATTTATTGAAACAAAGAACGAAGGAGTTGAACAAAAGACCCAATGATCTGAAGAAGAAAACAACTATCAGACTTGAAAACCAAATAGGGTGAACTCATGAAGGATATGAAAAAGGACAATGAGAATATAATGGGAAGGAAATTCATGTAAGAAATAATAATACGTAACTGCAATAGAAAAAAGTGAGAAGCTGTCAGGAACATGGCAAGTAGATTTAAGGAGACTCTGTAAAATAGAACAGACTAGCATAATAGTTAAAATTTATTATAAAAAATCTTCCCAATGTGGAAGACAAAAAAGAAAATTTAAATGCATTTAAAGAAATGATCTTCTATTCTGACATGAGAATAGAACATATGGGACATAAAAATATTAAAATATGCAATAAAATAGCTATCATGAAATTTAAGCAAAATCTTGTTTTTTAAAATAAAAAAGTACTCCCAACCCTATATCATGAATACCAAATCATAGTAGTAAAATAACTGAATTTCAAGGATAAAGAAAATAAAACAGGAATTCTATTTCTAGTAATGAAAATCTAGGTTGTTTAGAATAATACCTTTACTAAAAATAATAAAATTTGCTAGATAATATATATAAATATGATTTAAAATGTTAATAAGTGAGAAGAGCAAAAAACTACTAAGTGAAGTCTTTGTGAGAATAAAGGAACAGAGTTATTTGTGGTGCCCTGCCCTGGAAGAGAGAAGTGTTTTCTCTGAGGATATTTCCTGCTGCTAGAAAACTGGAGTCCTTAGGGCTAGCAAGCAGGACTCATCCTAACTGAGCAGGAGGCAGTCCCACATTGCCTCTGGAAGACGGACGACAAAGGGCAAGGCCAAGTCACTCTGTCCTTTGAGGACATCGGAGATAACCCCTTGGGGCTGAAGAATAAAGAAAGTGAATTTTAGTGCTTGCTTTGGCAGCACGTATACTAAGGAAAGTGAATTTTTTAAATATATTTCTTCAAACGAGTTGTAGTCAGAGCTTTTCCATTACTCAGATTTGTAGTCTTGATTCACGTTGTTGGGAATTCCAAATAAACACATGCTTTGGTTTAGGGTGACTGTGAATTACTAGAACCTAGCAGGAAATGAAATCATCCTATGTAATCCATATCCCAGCATAAATTTTCAAAGACAAAGAATAGTGCGCAATGAAAAATATTCAAACACAAAATGAAACAAAGAATTATGATTCAGAACCAATAAACTTCAATTGAAAGCAATACATAAAGACTTTAAAGACTGAATTTATCTAATGTGTCTTACAATTACCTTGTGCTTATTACACCTAAATAAACCAAAGACGGAATTAAAAATACGTGGCTCAGGAAGCTATAAATCATCTGGCGATAGATAGGGAAAAGGAAAATTCAAACTTTAAAAATAGAAAATAAAAAAGTAAATTATACATTGAAAAGCTTTTTTCTTCTCATCCCTTTAAAAAAATCAAGTCCTTTAAAAAAATCAACTTTATGAACACTACAGTTAAAAAGCACACTAGTAAGTACCTATTTTCATACATTTGGGAAAGAGTACATTCTTTATACACTATCAAACAAAATCTAGAACATTTTTATCATTCCCCTTTTCAGTTAATGTGTGTAGTGGACCAAATTATGGCCCAAAAGATATTGGTTCTCATCCCTAGAGGCAATGAATGTTACCCTCTATGGTAAAGATTTTGAAAACGTGATTAAATTTTCTTCTTTAGTAATTTTTTTTCTTATAATCCATTTTATCTGATATTATTAGCCATTATAGCTGTCTTATAGTTATTGATTTTCTGGTATATCTTTATTCATTGTTTTACTTTCAACTAATTGTGTCTTTCAATGTAACATGTGTTTCTTATAGACATTATATAGTGGGACAGTTGTTTTTTAAATCCATTTTCTGTGTTTTGATTTGAGTGTTTGTCCCCTCTACATTTAATATAATTACTAAGAAGGTAGGATTTAAGACAGAAATTTTGCTACCAGAGATATTTTTTCTTCCCTTTTCTCTCTCTATTTTTGATTCTTACATTATGTATGTGTTGGTAGTGCTCCATAGGGTTTTTGTGGGTTTTTTGTATTAAATTATTTTATTGGTACATTGTAGGTATACAACACAATTACATTTCTCATTGGGAATTGTACCTTTACATAATGCATCTTGGTTCTTATTTTTTCCCCATTCCTAGCCCTCCCTTCACCCCCTCCACCCTTCCCTATTTACAAAGACTTTATTTCCATTTTTTCCATTTCTCATCATTTTTTCCTTTCCCTTCTTTCCTTTCCCCTGTGCCTTCCACTACCCCTACCCCTTTGGACCTTTTATTCCTATTTTACATTATCAATTATTCATTCTAATCATTGGTACATTTTAGTTATACAATATAATGACATTCATCATTGGAAATTTGCACCTTTACATAGTCTCTCTTGGTTCTTGTTTTTCACCCTTGCCCAGCCCTCCCTTCAACCCCTCCAGCCCTCCCTATTTACAAAAATTTTGTTCCTATTTTTCCATTTTCTCATATTAATCCCATTCCCTTCTATCCTTTCCCTTAGCCCTCCCACTTCCTTCCCCTTTGCCCCTTTTCTTCCTATTTCACATGACCTGTTATACATTTAGACCTTATTTACACTTTCAGTTTCTCACACCAGAGAAACTATTCGGTATTTACACATCTGTGTCCTATTTATTTCACTTAAGAGTATCGCCTCAATGTGCATCCACTTAGCTATAAATGTCTCTAATTTCTCATTTTTTATGGCTGAGTAGTACTCCATTTTATTAAAAAACCACATTTTCTTTATCCAGTCTCCAGTTGATGGGCATTTGGGCTGTTTCCAAGTTTTAGCTATTACAAACTGTGCTGCTATGAACATGGGTGCACATATAGGGTTTTATTAAATAGATTTTAGTTTTTAAAGAGAGTTTTATGTTCACACTACAATTGAACAGAAAGTACAGAGGCTTCTTCTTATTCTTTTTCCCCACACATGCATTCCCTCCCCTATTATCAATATTTCCCACATTTGTTACAGTTAATGATCTACATCTACAAATCATTATCACCCCAAATCTAGTTTACTTCACTTTTCTCTTGGTTTTGTACATTTTATGAGTTCAAACAAATGTGTACTGGCATGTATTCACCACAATAATATACAGAACATTTTTACTTCCCTAAACATCTGTTTTGCACTGTTTGTTTACCACCCCACCTTCAATAGCCATACATTTTTGTGTTTTGTTTTTTTTTCACTTGTTATAGGAATTCTGGGGTCAGCCTGGGCTGGGTGATACTTTACGCTGTGTGATGGTCATAGAGCTTGCATCCTTTCCAAGATTTGCAAGAAGGTCCACAAAGTGGGACTCAGAATCAGAAAGTAGGAGATTTAGCAAGTGCATTATTGAGTAAAAGGTAAGGTACATTTATTGAGCAGGAGTACATTTGGTAAAGGTCCAAGTGGGCTGAGCCTAGAGGAGGCCACTTTCCAGTTATGAAATTACACACTGGAGAAAGGAGGGCAAATAGAGCCTAGATATGGAAACTGAAGGGTTGTCTGGGATTGGTTTGCCTTTTGCTTTCCTGGAATTTGGGCCAGTGTTCCAGGGTGGTAACTAATGGGATTTCTCTAGAGATGTGGAGATTTTGAACTTGCATAGTCTTTGTCAGAAAAGCATAGTTAAACCCAGTAGGAGTGCCAAGACACCAGTGTAAATGAGACCTTACTGGGTAGGCAGATCACCATGGGTCACCATGTAGTCTGCACCCCCTCAGGTGCAATGGTATGTGCTCAAATTGTGTAAAATCAGGTAAGTGGTAGATTTCAGAGGAGGCTTAATCGCTCTTTTCAAGAAATTTGAGCACTATACATGCAGGAAATCTAGACCATACTCTTTCTGCAGAATTTTATCCCTGGGCTTAGCTACCATCTGCCATTTTTAGCTCATATCTAGCTAACTACCTATTTTATCATATTTTTTAAAAGTTTCTGTTCATTGGACTAGACAATAAATTAGTCTGTCTTCTTTAAGTTCATTAATTCTTTGTTCTTATTGCTCACCCTTGATTTTGAGTTCCTTGTGAATTTTCAATTTTGTTTCCTGTACTTTTCAACTCTAAAAATTTCTATTTGTCTTTTTTATAATTTCTATGTCTTTATTATTTTCTATTCCTCTTCATTGAGAAATTATTCTTATAGCTTTTCTTTAATTTTTAGACATGATTTCTCTTAGTTCTTTGAATATATTTATCATAGCTAATTTAAGTCTTTGTCTAATAATTCTCATGAAAGGATTTTCTCAGAGACAGTTTCTATTGATTGCTTTTTGACTTATGCTTGAAATGCACTGTCCTGTTCTTTCTCTGTTGTATAATTTCTGTCTAAAATGGATTATTTTAAGTGGTATACTGTGGCAAATCTAGAAATCATTTATTTAGGTAATTTACTTCATATTCAAATAATGATTGGACAGAGATTTTCTTACATGACTTGAACAAATAAACCTCCCAGACTTTGCATGAGGTGCTATGTCTGTTTGGGAGCATAAATTCAACACCATGGATTTACAGGCCTTCCTTAGTCTTCACTTCCTGCTGGTGTGCAGCTCATAGGTAAGCTACACGTGAGAGACTGAGGCCTTTGTAGGCCTTTCCTGGGCAGTTACTCAACTCTGAAGATTCAAATGGCCGTATAGATGTCTGAGAATGTGTTAATGTTTCTCAAATTCTCCTATGGGCATCTTATTTCCCAAATTTTCCTTTTAAGAATTTTAGCCTCGTTTTTGCTGAACTGTGTACAGTGACATCAAGAATCTACAATGGCAAAGAATTAACTGTTTTTGAACTTGGGGTTTAGGTTATGAGTCTGAAGTGCTATCAGTCAGACCATGTAAAGATAAGTCCCACCAATGGAGATGTTCTAGAGTTGCCCGACAGAACAAATAACTACAATTCTCTGTATTGGGTTTTTTGAAGAAATTTTAGTCTGCACTGCATTATTCAGTTATTGGTAGGCTGCTGTTTTTTATACCTGCTATGGTGTGAGTCTTATTATTTTTGTTGTTGCTGTTGTTGTTGTTGTTGTTGCTAGGGTGTAAACTCAAGGACTTGTGTATGCTCAGCACAAATTTTACTGATGTGTGTTACCCGGGCCCTAGGCAGTTACTTCAGAGCTAGGAAAAGAGTGACAGAAACAGGACAAGCTAAATTTGCTGTTCTTACCAAGATGTATTTTTCTTGATTTAATGCCCACAGATTATTATAATTCTTTGATTCACTTCCAGAGTTCAGAAAATTTTAATTTTTGACAATTTTATTAGTATTTGTTTTGCTTTTATGGACAATTGAATGATTTTCTAATATATTTAAATTCAAACAGAAAAACTAATAAAGAAATGTCTGATTATACTGTCTTATATACCACCAGCAATGTAGAAGGCCAGTTGTTTCTTAGTCTTAGAATTAAGTATGGATCAGAAAGAGTAATAAAGATAAATGTACAGGAGGAAATAATTAATTAGATAATAAAAATTTTTAAGGACTGGCTAGTGTAAATCTTCCATTTAGCAAAGTCCTACAAAAAATCAATGGAACATTTATACACGCACACCCAAAAACTTACAGTGTAATTTTAGACCAATAGAGATAAAGGGAAGACCATAAAGGAACAGAAATACAGGGTGCCTGATAAAGGAAAAATTAGAGATTATTTATTTTTAATAATCCTGGTTACTAGAAAATGTTAAGCACTACATTCAAAGATCTTTAGGATATTCTCCTCAGTCAAGAACGAGTTAATCATGTAAATCATCAATCAGTTCTGCAAGATAAACTAGACATTTTTGACACATTCTCTTTTCGTTAGAAAGTTACTTGCATACTCTACCCTCCCATTTTAGTTAAGTTATTTCAGCATATATTCTAACACAACAAAAGGGAAAGATATGATTTCTAGATAGCAGTGCCTCCCATCATGAGAACCACAAGGAAGTTAAATCCTAGGATGTGGTTTGTGCAGAAAATCTGTCTATTGGATTATAAAGCGAGGATGCAAGAGAAAGGGTTCTTGGAGGAATTTATGGATTAAGGAAAGATGGATTTCATGAGCCCTACCAAAGTTTCTTCAAATCTTGATTTTTAATACAATATAAAATAAGACCAAGTTTTACATAAAGAAAATATATGACTTTGGATCAGTGCAGTGAATAGTATGCATATGGTCACGAAGATTTGATTTTCAAGTTTTAGAATTAAACTTTAATTAAAACTAAATCATAATCCAAAAACTAAAATATCACTGTATAAAAGAAGTTTCTAATCATTCTACTTTGCCACTTTGAGAACACTGTTGTCTCATTGAATGGGTTATTTGACTTCAATGCAATGAGAAGTTTAAAAGGAGACATAAATAATAAATTTAATAAATTTATTTAATAAATTTCTAAAAGGGCTAAAATACTCAGCATGATTATGAATAACTGAGGCAGGATAATTTAATCTAGACTAGCAAAATACTCTCTTTAAAGTGGTATAATGTTTTTCTGTCCACATCTTTTCTTTCTTAATCAACATCTTATTTTTATTGGTACATGTTTGCAGTAGTCAATGATTATGTTCCTCAAAGGGAGTTGGTGCATGTACATAACACATCTTAAAATGGTGCAGTTTAATGTTTATTTCAGATCTTTTCAGACTATGTAGTTTAAAATTAACCACTTAATAAATTTTCAGCTTTTTGGACAATATGTCAGGTAAAGCTGCTAGTACCATTACAGTTACTGAAATCAATGAAAGTTTTGTGAATCTTGACAATGTAAGAGTTATACTTGCTGAAAGAACTTGAGTGAATAGAAAAGAAATCAGAGAGACAACTGAGAAATATCATTTAAATTGGAAATCAATATAGCTGTTAAAGTCAGTAAATATTACATGTATTTGGTGGTTACCATTTGAACGAAAATAAATGATACACAGCCATTTCTTGATGAGAGTGTGGATGGAAAATAAGTCAGTGGAGTGAGAAAAGTTTCTTTTATCTCTTCTGTAATTTTAAACAATTTTCTAATCTTTTACATTTATTAACTGAATGACAATCAAATCTAAATATAATATTGCTTTGTAAGTTGTTTGCCTTTCTACTCATCTGCATTTTTTTTTCCTTTCAAGCCACTTTGGATCTCAAAGTACTGTATCTATTTCAATGTTGATGACACCAGGATTAAGTGTATAGTTCTAGAATCAGACAGACATTATTTTACATTACATACATGGTACTTATGCTTTCCTAATTTGTGAAATTCAACTTGGTACTGTATTATGTTAGGAATTACAAGAGAATATATTTATACCTGGTATTATCAAAGTGGCTAAGACAAAATCATAAGTTTAAATATGAAAAATCAAAAGGCATTGGGTCACTTGTACTTTGAGAGCCCCCTCTTTGGCTAAAACTTACTCCCTGAGAGACACTATAAGCACTGTGTGTGTGTGTGCGCGCGCGCGTGTGTGTGTGTGTATAAAAGTATTGGCTTTTTTTAATTGGGCTAATGACCAAGACTATCAAAATTTAAGTGTTAACCGTCCATTTTTGCAATCTTAGAATAACATAATAAAAATGACTGAGATTTGATTTCAAGGAAATCTATAAAATAATCATTTACAATTAACCTCTCTTTCCTAAAATCCACACGTATGTGCCAAAACTGAAGTTTTCCTTTCATTCCTATAATGCTATCCCACTAGACTTTCTTCATTCTGCCTTCCTGTCATGGGATTTCTGAAGCCCAAAGGGTGGAATGTGAGTCTGATATCTTTGGTGGAAGAGCCTGAGTTCCATCCAAGGATCTCATGTCAAGATCCTGCTCTACCCATAAAGAGCCATGAGGCAGGGGCAGGTTTGTTCACCTTGGGGCCTCACTCTTGCCTTCCTGCCGCAAGTGGGGTAATGAAGGCATATGTAGTACAATTGTGCGAGTTCCTGATGCTTTCTGGAGCAAGGAAAGAAATGTGGAAATGGACAAGGTGTGATTAAAATACATGGTGAATATTTAAAATTTTTAAAACTATTAGAGTCAAAGACACATTCCCTTAATTTTTCTCAAAATCCTCCTCCTTGCTTGAACACATGTATTCATTCCATCATTCTCACAACTTTCTCAGGCAGTTCTGGAATTTCTCTTTCTTGTCTTTTCATGACTGCCTCAATGTCCTGAATTGATTCAAAATATTTAGAGCAAGTTTGTCAAATAAAAGTGGTACAGTATGTCCTCATCCACTTTATTCCCCAAATCTGTCTCCTGCGACTTCCAGCTCTTCTTCATATTCAAAATAACAATGAAAGATAAATGTTATTGACTCAAGACATTGAGGCAACTAGAAGAGCACAAAATTTATTGTTCTTTGTGTATTAATGATTTCAAATAATATTAATGAAGTTCACAAATCTAATGTTTTTCATACTTCTATTGAGCATATAGTAGATGCTTAATAAAAGATATTTCTTTAATAAAAAATTAATAAATCAAATATTAATTAATTAATTAAAAGCAGAACACTGGAGTTGGCCAGAAGAGAGACTAAAAATCTAAGCTATTTCTTCATTTTTAAAAGTAGGGAAAAAATATACATCCCTTATATTTGAGTTAAAGAGAACCTTCTCTTTTGTCCATTAGAAGGTTCTAACCTGGGTCATTGTGCAGATGTATAAAGCATTGCAAAAAAAGCAAAATAAAATAAGATACTGTGGGAAGTTGTCTTTTGGAAAAATTATACCTGAAATTTCCTAGGTCCTGCTTTGTTAATTACAAATTTACAGTCCCTGCTATGACATCCAAAACCTTATGTGATTTGACCTGCTTATAGGTGCTCATTTCTAGGAACTCTAGAAATATTTAATGTTTCTGAGTACACTTGTTAAGATTAATGCCTCCTAGTCTATAGACTCTCCCAGTTCAAATGCACATACTTGTTATCCCAAAAAAGGTCTATCTGTCAAACCTTACCAAGGACACTTCTGACCCTCCTGACACCCCATCTTCCCTTCTAAAACCTCCATTTTCAGGTCCTGAGTTCTTTCCTTTTGGCCTACTCAGCATTCTTCTAAGCATGCTCATTGGTGGTGCCTTTGCCTATGTCTTTTTTCCTACCCTGGGGGTGGTAAAATAGGAGCTGATTTATACACATAGATATGATTCCAACACCAAGACAAAGTTTTGATGAACAATATATTCAATGAATTTGTGAATGAGTTAGTGAGCTGACTATAATTATTTTGATAATTTTATTGGTATGAACATTGTAGTTAGCTCAGTATTTTTATCGTGTTACCAGTGTTACTGGGATCTAATTTATACAGTATAATGTTCACCCATCTGAAGTGAACAACTCAACAATTTTCTCTTCTCACAGTTTTGGCAGAGAACATTTTCCTAGAAACTTTGCATGGACAAACCAAATAGCTTTAAATGAAGGATGAATAATGAATGAAGCTGGAGAAAAAGGAGGGAGGAAGAGAAAGTGATACAATTATGTTAATGTCTTCTACAACAATGCTGTAGGGAAATATATGATATCAATCACTAACTTAGAGATGTACTTCTATGTCAGTTTGTTCTATCTCTCATCTAGGAGTGACTAAGTTAATTATCTTTAAATTTCATCCTTTTCTCTTTGCAGTACAGCCTGTTGTCCTAGTCTGTTTTGTGCTGTTATCACTGAATAGAATGCACTGGGTAACGTACAAAGAAAAGAAACTTATTCTTTATAGGGCTGGAGGCTGGGAAACCCATGATCAAAGTGGTACAACTAGGAAGAACTTTCTTTTTGCCTCATCCCATGGTAGAAAAATATCACCTGTATATGGCCTGTGGGGGGTAAAGTGGGAAGAGCCCCCTTTGTAACAAAGCCATTTGTGGATAATTAAACTCTATAATAATGGCTTTAATCCACTCATGAGGGTGGAGCCTTAAAGATCCCATTTTCCAATACCATGGCAGCGGCAATTAAATTTCACCATGAGCTTTGGAAGGGACATTCAAACCATAACCATCACAAGTATTTCCTCTTCTGTTTTGTGTATGTCTGTGTGGAAAGCAAGAATCGTGGATTATATTTCTAGTTTTTCTTTTTATAGCTTATTGTACTATTTAGTACATAGTCAGAGCAACATAAATATGTAGTGCATTAAACTGAAAAATAACAGAGGAAAACAGAAGTTAGTGTGTATCATCACACACAAAAAATATGATGGAAATCAAAGGAACACAGCCCATCTGGATTTTCAAAATCTGAATATCTCAGGCAGTGGTTTTTAAGGCCTTCTAATTTCATTTCTCCATTTCAAATTGTTAGAAAAGACTTGTCCTTTACTTATCACGCTGGAGGAACAAGGTATGAGAATGTAGCCTTCTATTTATGAAGATCAGTTCGCCCACCATCTCCTGATGAGAGTTGACAGGTTTTAAATAGTTTCAGACAACCTTCCATTACATTTTATGGTAAGAACCTAAAGAGAATAAAGTATTCAACTGGAACCCTGAAAATGTTTTAAGAAATAATTGTCCAAGAGGAGGTACTACAATTAGCACCATAAAAGTAAATCCACCTCAATCTGCTCCACAACACTCCCACCCCTCCAAGAAATAAAAATACTGAATAAGAAAGCTGTAACATTGACACAGTTAGCTGAATCTCCTGATACCTCTCTCCATACCCTTGGAATTGAGAGGTCGGTCTAATTTCTTGATTAGCTGAACATATATTAAATTGGATTTCTTTGAATTTGGGGAGCTGTCCATCAATAATTAACAGCTTGTTAATTGTGTGTAAATGTCTATGTCACTTAACCTGGCAATGTTTTATTTCTCACTCCTGTCATGCAGCGTACCCATCTATATTCCACATTTCTTGACATCTTCTTTTCTTAAGTACCCATTTATCAGTATTGACTCCTATGTCATGAACAGGGCACCATAATTTAATATTCTTTTTTATGGCTCTACTCACTTCATATTCATCATGAGTACACCTTCCTTGCCACAGTTACCAGACACATCCTATTAATTGCAAGGCCGTCTACTTTACAACTGCGTTACAGTGTTCCTTTGGGGAAAGTCTTACTCAACAGCAAAGTTATTCACCCTGAAAAATAGCAAAGAAGCAGGGTGCTGCATCAAGTCCCTTTAAGCAATAATTGGCTGCTTTGCAACTCTCTGGCCCCAACACTTCCTGATTTGTAATGCACGAGGCTCTGTTGAAAAGAATAACATATTCCATTTCTGTTTACAGAACTAACGCTTGATGCAAAAAGAGATAGAAAATAAGATTGGTCCTTTATTGGTGATAATTACAGCAACAATACTGAGCAAGATATGGAAGGGTTAGATAAAAGCAAATGAACTTTTTAAATTGAGTTTACTAGATGTAATCATATAAAGAAGTATGAATCTTTTAGCTGTTCAATTAAAACTACTTTATTTTTTGCAACAATTTAGGGGTCCATTTTTATATTATTTTGCATAAGCATTTCAACCAATTTCCATAAATTTGCATTTTTGTTCAAAAAGCCCTAATGCCAATTATGTAAAGTAAATGTAATTAATTAGTGCATTCCACAGCAAGCGCATTCAAGTCTAGTTTGTTTGCATTTGGAGCTGCCAGAATGGCTGGGCACAGGGCATAATGGGCTGGTAATCCAACAAAATTCCCTATTACATCACCCCCTACTCAAACTAGAAAGTGAGTCTGGGACATGTTTTCCAGAAAGATGAAAATACATGGGCTAGAGAATATGTAATAAACTTCACTTCAGGGAGACTAACTCTGTTAAAAACTAGAGTGCAACATCTACTAGTGCCAGGATCATCATCTGCATGTAATCACCACTTGGGTGTCTAATTCTCAGCTGGAATTGGCCATGATGCCTGTAAGTATCCTTCTGCTTTTCCTAACAAGAGAGGTGGGAGGAAGGATTCATCCTATCACCTGAAACTGTTTTTCAGGTCAGTCAGGGTTAATTCAGGGAATACCTGAAAACACTCCGGTGTCTCTTGGAGCAGATTTAAGAGAATATGTGAGTCGTTCCTCACTTTGTACATTTATTCTCCCCTGAAAAGTTCATGCCATCCAGGGACATGTTGAATATTTGCTAACCTGAAGCAAAGAATACCTTTACTGTCAGCATTAAGTCCAGTTTAAAACTATTTGTTGTTTATAAGCTTAAGAATGACGTTCTTTTGAATCTTATGATCAGAATCTCTAATGAAATTAAAAAGCCATAATAATTGGCTGAACTAAACATGTCCATTGGATTGATTCAAGTTCATGTATTTAGAAATTCAATGCAATGGGAAATGGAAAAGAAGGGAATGACTGTCTTATCTAGATTTCAGCTGCATGTGAAGCATATCTTAGTTACTTCTTTAATACTTGCTGAATGTTTCTCTCTATATAGATATAGATATACAGATAGATATATAGATGTAGATATAGATATAGATATAGATATACAGTGAGAATTTAGAAGAGCAGGGTGTCCCTCTTGTAAACTCGTAGAGTCCTGTATCGTGTTAACTTGACAACACAGTGCAAGAAACTTCAATTTATGGGAGCCATGTTTTTGCTTTGGGCTTTCTTTCAGTTAAGACTGTCAACATTCCTGGGGTATTTGGTGGCTCTGGGGTGATGGGTCACCCAGTGAGGAGGAAGCAACCAGGTCTGTCCTCACAGGACTCCCTGGAATCCCTCACTGAAAGTCTTGTTTGGACAGAAGATAGGTGGCTGTTCAGCTGCCAGATTTAAATATATAAAAGGCAGACTTTTAAGGTGTATTTCACACAGACCTGTTATGTAGGGCAAGGTTGAGCTTGCCTGGCCAGGGCAAGGTAATTTTAAAAATACCCTAGCCTGGATAGACATGCCTTTGGGAAGTTCTATGTAGGATTAAGTTTAACCAGAGTTTCTTGCTTTACTCCCTATATTGGGGCTAGAGGTTATCTTAATCATTGTTTCTTACAAAGAAGCTAGTTCTCTTAGAATTTCTTGTTAGAGAATTGGAAAAGCCTCACTTTCCTCTGTATTATGTCAGTGCAGATCCACAGGACAAGTTGCCTGTGTTTTTAAACACAATAATATATAAACACTCCATTAAGCCCACTTCAGATAAAATTGATTGCTTAAAAGTGACTGCTAATACACATACCCCTGACAAGGCCACATAATGAGCTGTGACCACATCCCACTTGTCCATTAGCTGTGATGTTCCTACCGTTTGCCACCAAATCTAGTGGAAGACTAACCACATAGTTTTCATTCTATAATTAATTTTTTAAAATAAATCTGTTATTAAAGATTTTATAACTGCTAAGAGTGAAAGAGAAGATTTGTTACCCCAGAGATGGCCCAGGACCCCTATCTTGAAGATCTTCAACTAGACTTTAAGAATTTCCTCTGGTGAGTATCGATTGATTTCTGAGGAAGTCAACTCTTTTGGAAGGAGAATGAATCTTCAGAAATAATAGAAACACCCTTTTTAAAATCATTATCAACTACGAAAACAAGATTCCAAGTAGATTTGGTTTTACAACACACACGAGGGGGGGTTGGTAAGAAAACTTGCTAGAATGGAATATTTTTAGTGTCTAGTGAGTTTGTCTCCCTGCCCGTAACCTCATCCTTCTAGACCCAGTTTCACTGAATAGGTATGGAAAGGTGCCCTTTTGATTATAGCTTAGTGGTGTTCAAGTGAATACTTTGAGATGAAAATATTACTTCTCTTATAAAAGTGTTTAACTCCACAAGGCAAAGATAATTGCTTTGGAATTCCTGATTTTCTTTTTATCTATTTTTTCTTCTTTTCTGGGCTTCTTTTATGAACTAATTCATGTAACAGATGATGTCCTCAGACAAAATCAGCTTAAAAGTGATCTAGTCCAAACCACCAGTGATACGGCATTTTATCTTTTTATGCATCTATAATATGGAAAATTTTACAACCACATAGGTTAACTTCAAAACAGATCCTAGAAGAAAGTACATGTAAGTTAGGTTGAGGAAAATAAAAATCAGAGAGATTATAAGACATGTAGACCTATATAAAATGGCAGGTATTAAATATAAACAGATCTATATCATAAAACGTATGATCATCAGCTTTATCAAAAATCTTTTATTCTCTTCCATTGTCTTCTAAGCATAATAATCCTTTCACCAAAAGATACTTGATTGAGTAGAGGGATGTGGGTTAAGGAAAATTTGGAAAAATGATAATTTTGAAAAACAAAAACCTAGTTTGCACAGGAGAAGGGGAAGGGTTAAGGAAGGCATTTGCTGGCAAGACCAGAGAAAGAACAAAAGTTGCCTGGAGATAGCACCAAAAGAAGGCTTGAGAAATAACACTTGTGAAAAACACACATATGAAGCTGGTTTGGGATATTAATTATCTCCATTTTCTTCCCCATACATCTCTAAGGAGATCTGTATTGGTGTTAAACACATCAGCGTGAGACGATCTGCTTAGTCAATAAGATGTTCAATGTCCACATTGGCCAGGAGTTGAAATAATGGTTCATAGCAGTACATGCTGATTTGGATTGCAGTGTTGTTTTGAAATCATTTGTGTTTATTTCTTAGGCTGGCTCACCAGCACCTGAAGGGTGCCTTCTTCATTGTTTTCCCATGTCTATTCTCATGTGGATTATGACATATAGCAGATGTTTATTACATTTTTGGAGACTAAATGAGATCAGTATTTGAAACTTTCTTTACAGCCACCTCATAAAGAAAGGCTGAGGATTAATAACAGCCACTTCCCCTGAAGTAATGCATTATGCCAAAAGCTTGTGTTTATACTTAATTAACCTTGTCCCAGATATAGTATACAATGGTTATATCCTTTAGCTTTTAAATTTGTTTGTTTTTGGCTTCAAATAATAAAAATCTATTATGGGCAATGTAATCAAAACTAAATTTGCTACAAAGATATTGGGTAGCTCACAAAATAAATGTATATATCAGGAATTTAGACCACACATACAAAATTCCAAACAGGACAAGACACTAATGGCAAGAAGAACTATTCAGCCAAGATGGTAAGGTTTTAAGTGTAAGTAAATGAACATTAACATGTTTTCACATTGAAAAAAATCTCTTGCTGAAATTCAAAGTTCTATGAAAAAGAATCTGACTGATTGAGTTCAAGGCAAGTGCTTACTGATGCTTGGCTATCCAGAGTTAGAAAGAAGAGACCTGGTCAAATCACCCTGCTGTGCTTCCGAGTACTTCAGCTTTTGTAGTGGCAGGAATGAGGGATCTGTGGCCCAGCCAGACTGCAGTCAATGAAGAGGGTTGATTCCAAGAAAGGAAATATGGGAGGTTTTAGAAAGTACCCACACATGACTGGTAGCTAGAACAAATAATACACATAGTATTAGGGGATCTTCTCCAGGAGTTCATTCCAACTTTTGAGAAAGAAAAGTGTAAATGCAGCCTGAAATGGTACCCTTTGTATTTCGCAACCACAAGTAAGCAGTAAATGAAAAATCAAACACACCTAAGCACGCAAAGCTGCAAAGCCACCAGAATTGTCAGAGAATATTTCTGCAGAGAACACTCCTACTTAAGAAAGAGAGGAGTTTTCCAAAATTGAACAAATGAAGACTCTTATGGATTGGTTCTGGTTGTTTTCCTTTTGTCTTTGAAGTGTTTTTCCTAGGTACTCTGAAGCCAAGCTTTCACTTATTCAAGAAACTGTAGTTTCCACCACATTGTAATGTCCTCTTTTGATTTCCAATAGCCATCTCTCTAGACGAACGTTGAATCTTGATTATGAATGGCTAAAAAGAGACCAACATTGGGGGATTGTGAGGACAGGGCCAGTCCCATCATTTCTCTCTGTTACTGACAAGTCACCAGGCTACTGCAACTCAAAATCATTAGTCATGTCTTCTTGAAGCACACAGGCTACACTATAGAAAAGCAGCAGGCACTGATATGTTTTAGGAAGAGATATTCTTTCTTTTCATGCACTGGTCATATTCTGAAGACCCTACAGATTTTTAAAAATGATAGATGCTAGCAATACTATACTAGATTCATGCCAACCCTATTTTAAGTATGCAGCAAAGGTGTAAATTTTGCTGATTCAGGATTCTAGAACGGGAAAAGGAATTCTGATAATTCTGTTATGAGAATACCCCTGAAAAGATTACCAAGAAAAGGAGAGTTTGTTACTTCTTTGTAGGAATGGTTGGAAATCTACTAAGAAACATTTTCTAAATCTGAAAGAGATAAAAAATACAAGGAATGTATCAAAAGATCAAATTAAAGCAAAACTTAATTTGTAAAATACATGTGTTTTGCAAAGCCAAACCACTGCCTGTTATTCCCTCTTACATGAATTGCCTGCAAACACCCTTGGAAATGTGCAGAGCATTTAAGAGATCACTGAAAACCTAAATACCAAAGTGTCCACTGAGGTGAGATAGATTTAGCCATCCATTATGCCCGTGCCTGCATTCCCCATCTTTGTCTGCTGCTATGGCAAGGACTTTCAATGCAGCATTTTAAGAGAATCTCCTTTTGCAGGTGAAAACAAAAAATCTTGATGCAAATCTGCATTGGAAGATGCAAAACTTTTTCCTAAAAATGTGCATTTATGCCTGGGGCTAACTCCAGGCTCTGTCAAGGATACACCTGAAATGAAGAAGAAGTACTTTATAGGACTAGAGATATTTGGAACAGTGCCTTGTGAAAAATTAGTTCTCCTCCCCCATCCCATTAAATGATATGATTTTGTATTAGAAGACACAACTTCTATTAAAATAATTATTCCTCAGATGAAGTCCATATGAATGTGCAAAAAACATGCATCTAAAGAAAAGAAGAGGAGTAACTCCTAGAAGGATGACCTTGGAACATTCCAGAAATATGATAGTTTTTACCCTGGTTCTGGTCCAGATGTTACCGAGGGAGAGAAGAGAAAAAAAAATATCTGGCAAGATCCCCGTCCCACTAGATGTGGTTTTAGCATATTAGTCACATGGCAATACTGTGTAGACAGATTAACTTGTCCCATTCCATTATTAACATTGAAACCCTAACACAAAACAAACTTTGAGTTGCCTTGGCACCAAACATGCTATCCATATGCAAAATTAAGAAGACAGAATTAACAGGCGTCCAATCAAACATTTTTAGAATGGATTCAGAATCACATTCCATTATGTTTCTCCTGTACATGTTCTCCTCTCTTGGAAAGTAATCTCTGCAAGTTAGTGGTCAGTGTTCCCAGGAGGAAGAGTGGAGATACAATCTAAATGTTACAAGATATATAGATTTATTTCTGGTATGTGAAGCCAAACTTTGTGCTGATCTAGAGAGACAATTTGTTTGGATAAAGAGCTCTGTCAATTTTTCAAACATGTCTGTGAATGTAATGTTAGACATGAGGCAACATAACATCAGTGGTCATATTTTCTGTTAAAATCCAATTGCAACTGCATTAGATACAGAATAAGGTCTATTAGATTTGCACATTCATTTGGAACATGACCAATAAAAGTGTTTAGAAGTGTATGTTTTTAATATGTAAACTCCAAAATGTGAGATGCTTTGGAAAAATGTTTGCCAAGTGGGTAGTTTTGTAAGGAGCAATTTTAATAAGTCCTTTTTATTAGAGAGATATACCAATGTTATCTGCAATGTTCTCTGGGAGCCTAAGCCATATAGGAAAGATCATTGTTAGTGTTAAAGGGGATCCCAGATGAAACACAAAGTAGAGAAACAGTGACATTGTCGGAGACAGACTTATTGGCCTTTGTATTTTTCCCACTCCTGGATAATGTTTATTATAGAAACCATGTCTTTTTCCAATAATCAAAAATCCTCTTCCCATTATGTTTTGGTCCATATATATTCATATATGCACAAGGACTTCAGCCAATTTCTATGTTTATAACTCACAGATTCCTACTGTTAGAAAATAGGCAAAGCAATAGTTTGGGGAAAGCTAGGTCTGGCTAATCCTCTCTTTGATTGCTACTTAATTACAATAATAGCAAGTTTCAGTCAAATATCTTTGACTTAAACTGCTAGTTTTAAACATTTATTCAGGAGCAGACTTTAAATATTCACGTGGAGATTCTGTAACTTTGATAAAGTTCTAGCTCAGTGTCCTCTTGTGTACTCTGAGCAGGATCTTCCATGAAACATTCACCAAGGACTGATTCGTGGCCTTTATCCTCTGTATCAGCAACCAGAGATCTTAACCAATGGCATGGCACAGGAACTTTTAGGAAATTTTCCTGAAGTACAGGCTAGAGATAGATTTACGTGGATCTGTCCATCCCATATATTACAACAATGAGAATTTCTCTAAAATATTTCTGTCAATCTATTTAATTTCAATACTTGTACCAATAAAAACTGATTTTATTAATAACCATTATATTAAGTAGCATGCTAATTTTGACATTTTTCTGATAATCGTTAAACTAGTTCATAAAGCTTTATTATTAATTGAGAGATGGGTAAGAGGAGTTTTATTTCGTGTTCTGACCATTTTCTTTCCCTTTAAAACACTTTGCTGAAATATGATTGGCATATCAGGAGCTGTGCATATTTAATATATGTCTCTGCTAGTTTGTGGATAAATACATACTCATGAGATCATCACTATCATCAAGGTAATTAACAATTCCAGTCACATCACCAATGACACAGAGTTCTTGACTCTCTTTCTCCAGGTATAATGTAGGCCAGTTAGAGTTTGCATTCTTGACTCCATAGATTTCCCGGTGTTTAGGGATCACAGTAATTCATCTCCTTTGCTAATTTCTTAGTCCATATAAACAATATTGAGTGCCAACTCTGTATAAGAAAACATTGAGAACAAAGCTACTCCCAAATACAGATTAAAGCTCCAGCTTTCAAACTTTTGAAGTTAAAGAAGCATAAAGACTTTGATCCTTTGCAGGTACGTGCTTCTGCTACTGTCATGACTAATAATATTATATCCTTTGAGGCCATCTGTCATTATTTCACTCATTTTTAATTTTTTTTAGTTTTTATTTTTCCATTAAGTTTATTGGTACATCTTAGGTATAAAATACAGTTACCTTCATCTTTGGGATCTTGTACCTTTACATGATGTATCTTAGTTATTTTTTCCCCATCTCCCTGCCCTCCCTTCACCCCCTCCTCCCTTCCCTATTTACAGAGACTTTGTTTCCATGTTTTCCTTTTCTCATATTTTTTCTTTTCCCTTCTTTCCTTTCCCCTACCCTTCCCACTTCCCCAACTCCTTTAGACCTTTTCTTCCTACTTCACATCATCAATTATACCATTTGAACCTTATTTACACTTTTAGTTCATTTTTAATGATCAAAGAACAATGTCTTATACCTATTGACATGTACAGATTTTACAGAGTCCTATGACTATAATACATAATCAGTAGATTTTTTTTGAAGGCTGAACCACAAACATAGTCCAATGCCTTAATTTTTAGAGTTGCTATAAGCAAAGGAAATAGACATCCTAGTTTGCTTAGAGTTCAAGAGTCGAAAACCAAGTTTCAACACTAATGCTATTGTGCATCCCAAACAACTCTCATTTGCTGTGTACCTCCTTTTCATCTGCAAAAAAAGAATGAGAACTTTATGCCTCATAATTATTTTAGAGTTTAAACAGATATAAATCATTTCTTATGGCATTATTGACTTAGAGAATTCACTTAAAACAATAAACAAAAATAAATTTATTATCAAAAATGATGTTTGCCTATGGATTTTTTCTTCACAGAAATAGAGTATATAAGCATCATTGTAATACTAGATTTGAGGACAGGCTTGACTTATGAATATGAATTAGTCACATTAAATTATATCAGTCTTTGTACACTTGCAGTTTTGTTTTGAGGGATTTATGAAGCTCCTCAGTATATCAAAATATATCAATATAACTGAAATTATTAGCTTTTCTTTTTACTTATAGGAGTTTAGCATGTCTAACTGGCCTATTATGTGGCACTGTAACAAAATGTCTTAGACTAAGTTATAAGTAAACAGGAATTTATTGGCTCACAATTATTGGGGCTTGGAAGCCATGTTGGAGGAGCTAACATCTGGAATTAGCATTTTTGGTGCATCTTCCTGTGTAGACTGGCAAAGAAAAGACCAGAGACAGCAAGCAGGGGAAGACCTTTTATACTTGTGATTAATACATCCATAAGACAGGAGCCCCCATGATCTAAAATCTCCCCATTAGGCCTCCACCTTCCAAAAGTGTTGTATTGGAGATTAAGTTTCCAACACATGCTTTTGGGGTGATCTTTTCAAACCAGAGCAGTATGTTTCATCTAGATAAAATTCACAAACTCAGTGTGCTCCAAAGTATTATTTTAAGTCCTTGTCATTAGTGAAGAATCATACTAACTATATTTGTTAAAGGAGCCTTCGTTTTTAAATTGTATAAATTGAACTAAATTCTATGAAATTAATATATAATCCTTGTCCTCATATTAATTATATGTAAGAAAATTATTCTTTCAAAATAATTTCATAGCTACTGGGTGCTAGATATTGTGTTAGAATTCAGTGACATCATTAAATTGCCACATAAGTTCCTCAAAGCAAATATTACTGTACCCATTTTATACATGGGAAACTAAATGTCTTAGATATCTGTTCTTATTTTATACATACAAACTTATAATAATGAGACTTTTATTGTCATCTGTCTATTGAAAGTTCACAAGGAAATGTAACTTATGATGGTTATAAAGGCAACAAGCATTTTGAGTTCTGCTCTTACTTGATTTCTTCAAAATTTAATACTATTATTATTTTTTCTTTTAGAAGTCTTTTTGATTCTTTCCATCACATCATATGTCATTACCTAGAGTCCTTCCTATGTCTTTGTGCATTGTTTCTCAGTTTCTTTTTTTCTTTCTTCTGTTTGTTCTTTAAGTATTGGAAATATACCAATGCCCACTCCTATTTATTCTCTCTCTCTCTCTCTCTCTCTCTCTCTCTCTCTCCCTCTCTCCCTCTCTCCTTCTCTCCCTCCCTCCCTCTTCTATGCTGGCCATTCTCATATCAACATCTCAAATCCAAATCTCTCCTTCAACACTTGACTCACTTTTTCTAATGGCCCATTAGAACTGAATGTACTGCAGGCATTTCATATTTGATACATCCCAAACTCCTGCCATAGACCATGCATCACCACTAAGCTTCACACACACACACACACACACACACACCTACTCTTTATTTTGTCCTCTTCCCCTAGGTCCTATTTCAGCAAAAGTCATTACTATACTACCCACCAGGTTTTTCCCAGGAAGAAGTTTCAGCTCCTAAACCTAAGTATTGGCAAAAACCAATTCCATTTCCCTTTTTAATATCATACAAACCATCACCTCCTGTTCATTCTGACTGCTAACTCAGACACGAGCAAATCCTTCCCTAAGATTGCTTCCCTGCTTAAAGTCCTTCACTGTTTTCCTCTAGTCTTCAGGAGAAAATCTTCAGTATGGAATATACATGTGCTCCTTAAAGTTCTTTAACCATAAGAGACTCATCTATTGTTGTGAAATGTCCAGATTCCCGAGTGCCACATCTGGATAATGTACTTCAGTTGGTGTGGAAGAGGGTAGAATACTGTAATTTTATACTTTTGTAAAACCCTTTAATTCTATTGAATAGACCAACTTGAAAAATAGCTGTGCTGTACTTCAGTTCTTTCATTATCTCATAGCTGTCCACGGTATTGCTATTTGGGAATGCTCCCATAAAACATCATGCTTATCATTTTGCTGGATGAATTAATGAATAAGCTTGTCAAGACGAGACTTGAACTCAGGATAATCTGACTCCAAAAGGCATGATTTTATTGCGTGTTAGAGTGATGGAAAGGTAAAAGGAAAATGCATTAGTGTGAACATTAATCATGATATGTATGATTGGGAAAAGCCTGGAAGATTAGGAAAGTACACTTCTGGGTGTGTTTGTGGGACGTTTCCAGAGATGACTGTCACATAGGCCAGCAAACTGAGGGAGGAAATCTACTCTTATGGTGGGTAGCACCAAACAATGGGTTTGTAGCCTGCATGAAAAAAAGGGGAAAGAAGGAATTTGTGTGTTTGAAGAGCTCCATTCTCCTTGAGCAAGTCCATATTTTGTTGCCATCGCCTTTGGATATCAATCTCCAGTTTCTTCAGCCCTCAACATAGCAGCTATTCTCCAGTGAGTTTCCAGGTCTTTGTCTTCAGACTGGCAATGCATCATTGATCTTTCTTTTTCTGCTACTTTCTCCTCCTTGGGCAGAGTAGCTAGTGAATCTTCCAGGTCTCAAGCATGTAGAAGGCCTTTAGGGATTCTCCCATTTTTCATTCTGTAACTCTACCTAGTAAGTTCCCTTGCATAATTACACACATATTTACATTGATTATGTTGCTCTAGAGAACCCTAAGTAGTACAATAAATCAAGAAGGCGGTAGAACCATGCTTTTGGAAGCTGATCACGAAGTCCCCTAGACTTCTACACACTGCATTTTCATGGAATTAAGTGCACAATTCATTGACAGATGCAGAAAAAGCATTGACCATTCACAATGTGGAAGTACTTTCATGAGCCCCGAAATAGAGTGACAATTGAGACTAACATGTTCCCTGTTCTTATGACACTCTCACTCTAGTGAGGAAGAGAGTAAACAAACCACAGATATGTACAAAGGTCACACATTGTGGTTCTGAAATAAATAAATTGTTCTGTGGGATACACAGAGAGCTGTACTTCAAATACCTGGAGAAAGGCAAACTGTGGGCATGATGTTTACACTCAAAGATGGAAAGATATTAACATGTTATGATATGTTTTCATCTCATCTGCAACAGATGCAGGTGAAAAATTGTCAGATAAAGGGCTGTGGGCATTTTTAACTGTTTCCTTTGTGCACTGAATCATCTATCTGGGGCACAGATTTTTATGCCAATTTTTCAATAGTAGTATAGGCCATACTGCAACATTCATCAAGAGGTTACATACAAGGAATCTATTTTTGTAATGTTTATACCAAGGAAAGGAATATTTTTGTTGTTTAATATTTCCAATTGCAAATTTTTCTTTGTGTGTTGTTGCTGTAGTGGTCATTGTGTGTAGTGTGTGTTATAGAAAATTTAGTCTGTGATTTTGATGACAAGAACTTGCTAATATAGGGATTTGAATAGTATAGAAAGAAGATCTGAGTTTATGTGTTATTTGAAGTATATTGCCTGAGATGAAGTTATTAAAATAAATTTAATTATTACGTGGGGGAACTTTAGATGCCAGGATGAGTAAGTTACTAGGTCAATAATTAAGTGAAATGAGAATTATTCATGGGGAGCAAAGATTCATGAGTCATAGAGAAATAATTTTACAAAAACAGGATTAAGATTCTCATGGAAGAGAAATTCTTCACCTGAAGGAATCTTGACAAGGATGTCACTGTTTACATTTGATGAAAACTGGAGACCACGTTTGGTCCAGAAAGGTCATAGATTTTTGTAGTAATAGGAAGAGCCCAACCATTTGGATCTTTGGGAACTATTAGGTAGAGAACTGTTCCATGGTCAGGGTCAGAAATACAGAGGCAAGCAAGATACTATTTTAATATGCAACTTTATCCAGGAATTACATTTTGAATAAAATGAACTATTTGCAACAGATACATTTTGGAAAACATTATACAATATTTGCCTCAGAAAGTTAAATTTACAAAGGTAAATTTTACACCAAGAGTACTGAACAATTCTGTTATATTCACAAATGCTCCTATATAATAAAATTCAGTTAAATCTACAACAAATCAATGTAATTTGTAGATGTCGACTGTCTAACCTTCAGATGACTTGATGAAAAAATTCATCTATTACAGAGACCTTCATTTTTATATCTATAACATTTAATTTAATACAAAACCACCTTAAAAGGATAAAAAAAGTGTTAAAAACTTTGAAATAGTCCTTGTCTTATTTAGTTAAGAACATCTATGGAAGTCAATAAGTGAAATACTTTTTTAGAGTAAATTTTTCACTGGAGTTTTAATATTGAAGTAGAATTAAAGTCACCAGAAAGAAAGAAAAAGGAATCAATCAACAGGGATTTATATGGTACTTATGAAGTGCTTAGCACTGGGCTGAGGGTTACAGAAAATGGAGGATACATACCAGTGAAACATTACCTACAAGAAAATTACAATTAACTGGGGATTGCATTAGCTCAAAGGAAAAAGTTTTGGAATAATGCAATGGGAATGATTGCAAAAGTTTTATAGAGTATCAGAGAAAGGTTGGATTTTGAAGAACAAGTAAGATTTTGATCATGTAACCAAAAGGAGACAAATACCTCTTTAGTCCAACTCATTTCTAGATATAGCACTAAATTCATCTCATACACTTTTTTTTTTTTTTACTTTAAGTTCTCATAGCAGCTCTATAAGTTACTCCTTTCAAGTTGAAGAAACTGAAGCTCAAAGAAGTAAAGTAATTGGCCCACAGGGTAAAGCTTATACTGGTGAGGAACTGGGGTTAAATACAGCCCTCTCTTCCTCCAAATTCTATGATTCTCTCTCCATCATAATAGTACAGGGGAATGTTATAAGAAAAGGGAGAGAGCTCATTGATCAAGAAGATGAAAAAAAATCAGTGGGAACTACAGAAATGTGACCTATTCCTCACAAGTACTTAAAAGTTTAGGGGTTTTCCTGGGTCTATTTTTCTTCTTTAATGAAATGATTGCCATGAAGCGGTCTTGCTGACTCAGTGTACAGCTTTGCTCTGCACCCTATTGGTCAAGCCATACTTGAGTTGTTTTATATCATTATTCTCTTACTTTATTTAGCAAATTCTGTTGTCTCCATTTCAGATGTAGCTATATCTGTGGCTGTGTCTCTATCTCTAAATCCTTGCTACTTTCTACATTGATATTCACATCTCTCTGTACCTCAGTCTATATTTCTATCTTTATCTAACTGATTTTCAAATATATATATTTCTATATCAATTTCTATATGCATTATATATTATCTCTATCTTTAAACCTTTATCTAAATTTATATTTATACCTGTACCTATTCCTACATATACCCCTACCCTTACACCCGTGCCCCTACTTACATTACCCAATTCTGGGTGTATCTATACCTATATGAACTTTTATCCCATATCTTTCCATCTGAAATCAACCTCATCAGTTTTCATTATCTCATACTCAGATTATTACAAGAGTTATAGTTTTTCCAACTGCCATTCTTGAATGTTTATAATCCTTTAAATATGTAAACTAGTTTATGCTAATTTCAAATGCTTCCAGTGGCTTCCCCTGTCCACGGACTATTGATTACTTTTCCATTCTCATCTCCTTTAGGTCTCCTTCTCAATCCTTAACCTCCATCCGTATTAGCCTTCACTCTCTTCTCAAATACATCAATCATTCATGCCTTAGGGTTGTTGTACTTGCTATTCCCCTTGCTTAGTATGAGCTGCTTTCAGAAGTTATTAGCATTTTAGTTTCATCTTGCCATTTATGACTCAGTTCAAATGCCATCTCCTGAGGAAAGCCATCCTCTCTCATTCAGTGCTATGTCAGGAACCCCATGGTAGCTTAAAGATGACCACATACACCTTGAGACTTCTCCCATTGAGACATAGGGTTTTCATACCATCTTCTTGCATCTGGGTGGAGGGTGTGGCTACTCACACCAAAAGCAGAAAGCAGAGTGATGCTTTGCCCATTCCTGGGCTCTGGCTTTAAGAGGCCATCAGCTTTTACTTATATTAGAAGCAAGTTGTTGTATTAGTGTGACTCCTCTTTGACTATCATGCTTTAAAGAGCTCGAGCTCCTTGAAGAGGTTCTGAGGGATAAAATGTCATGTGGACAGACACTGAGAGACAGAGATAGAAGAAAACACATGCTCACAGAAAGAGAGATCTCAGGCCTCTGAAGTGCTAGACATGTGAAGGGTTTGGGGCACTGGATCTTGCTGTCCCACCTGCACCTGCGATGATGTCAGTCAAAGAAAAACCACACATCTGAGTCCTTCTAAGATTCTCAATTTTTAAGCGCACTGTTTTTTAAGCCACCAAGTTTTGAAGTAGAATGAAACAATTCCCTTCCTCTATCCTACTTTCCTTTATGTTTTGTTTTCTTATTCAATCTCTTTATTTCCTTCTGTTTAAAAAAATTTGGCTACCTATTTATTGCCCCAACTCTACTTTATGAGCCCCACATGAATCAGAACTTGGTGTATGTCTTTTTCACTGCATCTCTAACCCTTAGAAATGTGTCTGCCAGGTAGCTGGAATTATTAAATATTATTGAATAAATGAAATAAATCAGTGCTGTCAATGCATTCATTTATTCTACCCACATGTGGTTGTTAATTACCCTATTAAAAGTAGAACATCCATTCTTCATGTAAAGAAACAAAAATCCTGTTAAAATAATTCCATTTGTAAATGGGGAAAGAATACATGATATCCACTATTCTGTAGTTTTACAATGATATGGGTTTCAGCAAAACAGCTGAATGGATCTGAAAAGTATTCCTCTCTAGTGCTCTTTCATATCAAAATCAGTGGGATTATCAATAGTTGGCTCAGTGTCATAATGAGCTTCAAAGAGAGAAAAAAAATCTTCAGATTTCAGAGAAGCTTAAAACACACCCTGTAGCTCCTTGGTACTAGCACTGGTTGCTGGGAGAGTTCCAGCCCCCTTTCATCAGCTACATGATGACACGGAGCAGGCCACTAGGATCTTGGAAGCCACTGCCTCTGATCCAGGGAGCTGACACAGAATTAACTTCCATTGCTTGTAGATGATTCTTCACGAGGGCAGAGTTAGTACTGCTCTCCAAATACCAATCGGGACAATTTGAGAGCTCCTGCTGCAGAGAAGATGAGGTTTTCAAGATATAAGAAGAGCACCTTTCACATTCCTGCCCTTTGTGCTTAGTACAAAGACAGAAAAGGCGATAGAGAGTTAGACAGAGATTCGTGTCACCCATAAAGAACTAAATGGAGCTAGCACTTCATAGATATAGGGTGCCAACCAGCTTGTACCCTGTGTTCTCCCTCTAAGATTTTCTCTTCTGCCTCTATAGGTGCAGAGGTAAGCTGCCACATTTTCTGAGCTTCTCTGGGGTGTTGTGTAAGTTTTGGATTTAGGGCTTTTGCATAGGCTGCTCACCGATTAGAACCTCCATACCACTGACCTACATCACCTCATTCAGAATCAACAGATATTCAAGTATCACTTCCTCTGGGAAGGTTTTCTGTTCTACAGGGCTGGCTTATGCCTCTCTGCTACATACTTTTATATAATCTTCATGGCAAGGAATGGATCTCTGAATATAAGAGGTCAATCCACTGTTTCATGTATTCCCTGTGATTAGCCAGTGAATCCATTGTGTTGTGTATTCTCTGGTCCTCAGCAGCCAGCTCTGGAAAGATAGCAATTGGCCCCAGTGCTCGCTTCAGCAGCACTTATACTAAAATTGAAATTGACCCTTTTTGCCCTCCTCTGTAACTGGAGGACATAGCACAGTTCCCAGCACAGGGCAGATATTCAGTAACTAGTTATTGAATGGATGAATAAATGATTGATGAGTGGATGGATTTAAGGAATGGCATCTTTTATTGATTTTTTCATCCCTTGAATTTCAAACAAGTGTAAAAGTGAGGCTTCATGACTAAATTCTTTATTTCTAATTCTCATAGATCATAGATGTGTTCAATTGTACCCTGGCTTCCAGATCAACCCTAACTTGAGATAGGAAATAGATATAAATGTCTCTTAAGAAGGGCTTTATGGTGTAACGGTTAGCATCCTGGACTTGGAGTTGAGAATTCCCATTCTTTTATTCATGAATTTCTTACACAGTTGTCCTCTCAACAAGGACCTTGAAGCTTCTGGTGCTGAATTCTGGAATCCCACATACATCCTTTCAGGATGTGCCATTGTAATAAAGGAAACACTGCACACTTAATTAAGCCTGAGCCTTGCTGCCTATTCCAATTATTGAAACATATCTAAGCGTCTAGCTCAGCCCTTGCTGTGTTGCAAGCAATCAATATCTGGTAGTCATCATTAGCAGTGTGGTTACTGATTATAGGGTAAAATTCAAGTCACCAGGGCAATCTGCTCTGCTCCCTGTGAGCTCTTTGCCCACTTCTTATATCTCCATGGAATCCCTTTAAACAGGTCCAGAAATCCTCATCCCGATCCTAGTCCATGAACTTATGCTTTCTTCTTCCGGACTTCTCTTCCAGTGCTGCCAGTAGATATCTCTGCAAGCAATTACATAGTATTTGCCCTGGGACCTTCTACTGAGGCCTTGCTCCTCTGGTGGAAGCTTCCAGCTATACCCATGTTGCTATGGTTAAGGTGGAATATCAACTTGATTGGTTTGGGGGCCACACAGCAAATTAGAAAAGCACACTTTTGGGTGTGTCTGAGTGGTTCATGGGGGTGTGACCTTGAGGGTCTATATCAGAGAGTGGTCTTCTCTAGCGCTATACCTTCACTCTGCTTCCCAGGTACCATCAACTAAATGAATTCCTTGGCTTTACCACACCCTGCTGCCATGATGTTTTCACCAAGCATGGAATTTGCTGAAGCCATGAGCTAAATTAAATCTCTCCTACTTCAAGTTGTGGTACTGTGTCTCAGTGACAGGAAAACTGACTTATTTAATACACTTATCATAGGTACTGAGATTAGAGACCGTTGTAACTTTGGGATGTCATTGTTATGTGACTGTTGGATATTATTGCTCTATGCCAATCTGGAAAGCTAATAGGTATTAGAGTCATTTTATCTGTCTCTGACCTATAGTAGCCAAGAACCTAGACATTACAGTCAGACAAGTTTTAAGCAATGGATTGTCCAAGGAGTAGCTTCAAATATCTGGAGAAATTATTTATCGCCTAATCCTTTTCTTCATTTGTAAAATGGAAATCACTTATAATAACTTCTAAGGCTATTTTCAGAAAGAAGTAAGATAACATGAGATGGCATGAGAGACTATTCCTCTCAGGACTGTCTGTTCAGTTGTGTCCACCCCTCTTTCTTGGTATTAACATCTATTACAAGGTTGTGCTGGGTGTGTTTGCTTCAGGTTCTGCCTGTGTGAAGTAACTGCAAGAGGAGACACATCATTGGTCTTCTCAGTCTTCGGAGAGTGCATGGATGTCAGTATTTTAAATCCACTCGAAGTGCATTTGGAACCCACTCACTTTAATTGGCTGACCACTGTGGCAAATATTCCTTTTGTGAATCTATCATTTGCCAGGTAATCTCTCAAATGAACTGGACCGTGGATTTTTCAGAAGAAATTAAAGAAATTAACTATAAGTGCAATTATTTATAAAAGCATTGCTAATGAGACCACTGCTTCCAAGTAATGAAGCAGACATACTCCCCTCACCATCCTACTGAGCATAACAAAGAATACTGGGCATTGTATGTAAAACAAACATAAGAAGACATCTCTGAAAGAAAAAGAGGGGCAGGCACACTGGTAAGGGACCTTAGGACCTAAGGAATAACAAGGGGGTTAGGTACAGTGGGACCTTGGTTCATGAACTCAATTCTCTCCACAGTTCTGGCTGCAAACAAAACTGGAAGGGAACCAAATCAAATTTCCCCATAAGGTCAACATTAAACCCAACCACTGAATTTGATTCGGTTCTCATCCACCTCGATTTGCAACCAGAATCATGGGAAGAATCAAGTTTGTAAACCAAAGTACCACTGTACCAGACGTTCTCTACCTCATAAATCCTGATGTGTGCTAATGAAGCTAGGAATCTGGAAACACCAACTGGCACAGACACAACCCAACAAAACTAAAATAAAACTCTGGCCTCCCCTACTAGCAAATACTAAGTGGGGATCCTCTCAAGGTTGTTATAAGGAATTCCAGCACTCCTCCTGGGGTAGAACTGGAAAAGGCCAGGTAGGAAGCCAGAATTTTAATCCCTACCAACCAGAATTATCAGTCCAATGTCAGTTTAGCCCATGTGTGGAGCCTGCACTTCTACCCATCCATGGCAATTATGTTCCCATTTGCCAACCAGGTGGTGTCATCAGTGCCTAATGGAAAGTCTGATTTCTTACTGTCATCCAGGAGTAACAAGGCCACTCTTGCTGCTATCCACGGAGCCTACATGAGAGTTCAAACTCTGAACTCTATTCACAGGTAATGAGAGGCCTTGTCCAATTTAAGTGGCAATACAGACTGAGTGACGAACCCAGAAATCTACCATTACCTGGCAGGAAAATGTGTTACCCTTCTGTTCCTTTCCCCATCAGAGTAATGTCAAAAAAAAAAAAAAAAAGCTAAAAGGAGATTTAACAAGATTGACAATCATAGCACAAAAATGAACAGGTATCCATCAAAAATTACTTATTATACCAAAAACAAGGAAGATCTCAAACTAAATGAAAAAAGATAATCAAGAGATGCCAACACTAACATGACAAGGATATTAACACTATCTAAGGTTTTAAAGCAGCTATGGTGAAAGTGGTTTAATGAGTGAAATAAGCATGATTCTAACAAATGAAAAAAATAGTCTCAATAAAAAGTTAGAATATATATGAAGAACAAAATGGAAAATTTATGACTGAAAGTATAATTATTAAAATAAAAACTCAAAAAGGGAATGGATGAGACTAATAAAATATTCAGTGAACTGGAAGGTTAAATTATTCAAGTTAACTAAAGTGAACAGGAAAGAGAAAGTAAACTAAGATAAAAAAATAAATTGAGTTTTAGGTACCTGTTGAGCTATAATAAAAGATCTAACCTTTAAGCCATTGGAGTCCTAGAGGAAGAAGAGTAAAGAAATGGGGTTTAAAAATTCTATGCACAGAAATAATGAATAAAAGCTTCTCCAGTTTATCAAAAGACATAAACCTATAAATTCAAGATGAATGGATCCTCAAATGGGAAAAAATGCAAACAAAATCCATGAAAACACACATTATAATAAACTTTTGAAACTCGAAGACAAAAAAGAAAGTTTTGAAAGTGACCAGAAAAACAATGCCTTTCCTTTAGGAGTAAAATGAGTCAAATAATAACTGGTTTCTCATCAGAAAATGATAGAAGCCAGAGTAGAAAGACATGCTATTTTTAGAAGTGTGGGAGAGAAAAAAAAGAACTTTCAACACAGAAATTTATGCCCAGCAAAAGTATCATTTAGGGAGGAATGAAATTTAATTATTGTTAAGATGAAAAAAAAAAAAACCTAAAGAATCTATTTATTCTCAGACCTGTCCCACATGAATGACTAAATTAAGTTACCAAAATATAAAGAATCCACAAAAAAGAAACCCTTAAGCATAAGAGGAAAAAAATAAGGAAAATATAGAAAAATGCAATAATCATTCCTCCTGGTCTTGAATTTCTAATATTTTGATAGT
This sequence comes from Heterocephalus glaber, assembly GCF_000247695.1. The sequence continues at coordinate 8,722,893 of NW_004624755.1, forward strand.
TGAAACAATAATTTATAGCAGTAGTTCTAAATGTATCCAGAATAAGATTTAAGATAATTGTAAACAAGGAGGGTAAGAGAAGCTAAATAGAATTATGGTTTTTATATTTCATTTGAACTTATAAAATAATGACACCAATAGATGGTGATAAAATATATACAACAAACACATGTATGTGATACATAGAAAACCCATTAAAAATATTACTTAGAGCTTTATAACATTTTGAGTATATCAAAAGAAAATAGAATTTGAAAAGAACTTTAAGTTAATCCACTGAAAAATTGAAAGAATAAACCAAAAATAAAAATTAAATGTCAGGCTTAACACGTCATTAATTATGTTGCATATAAATGATGTAACTTAACCAACTAAAATATAAATATTTGCAAAAAAATTATAAAATATGACCCAAGCATAAAAATAAATAAAATACAAACAATCAAAGCATGAATGCCTATATTACTACTGGATAAAGTAGCCTTTAGAGTCAAAACAATTACCAGAGTGGAATATTATATACTGATGAAAAGATAAACTCACCAGAAAGAAAAAAATCTTGAATACATATGCAGCAAACAGCAGAACTACAGAATGTGAGAGGTAGAAACTCATAGAACTAATATAAGAAATAGATATCTATCATTTTTAAATTTTTCAAACTTGTACTAGTAAATGCTTGCAGTAAATAATGATTACCTTCATTGTAGGAAATTGGTACATGAACATAACACACCTTAATTCTTTCCCCTTCCCTCTGCCCCCTATCAGTTTTCCAGCATCAGATATATTTATTTATACGATTTTATAAAGTTAATTATCATATATACAGATTAAACACCAATCTAATAGACAAAACATGTATATAAAACACATAAGACAACTGTCATAAGTCAAGGTACACTTTTAGATACATTTTCTGTGCTGGATTACAATAACCTTTTTCTCTTTTTTTTCTATTAGCTGTCTTTTCTTTTATATTTTATATATTAAATTCTGCATATGAGAGAAACCATGTGACATTTAAGCTTGTGTGTCTGATTTACTCATTTAACATGGTCTCAAGACTCATCCATTTTTTTACAAGCAACTCAAGTTTATCCTTTTTATAGCAAAGTAGTACTTCATTGTATACAAATACCACATATTCTTTATCTACTCATTTGTTGATGGGAATACAGGCTGCTTCCAAGGTTTAGCTATTATACATTGTGCTGCTATAAACATGGGTATGCATACATCACTGTGGTATGACTTCTTTAACTCTTTTGGGAAGATACCTACAAGGGGAATAGCTGGGTCAAGCTGAATTTCAATTTTTAGTCTTTTGAGGAATCTTTGTACTGAATTTCATAGTGATTTTATCAGTTTATATTAAAACCAATAATGAAGAAAGGTTCTACTTTCCCTACAACCTCACCAGCATTTATTATTTTTCTGATTTCTTGATGGAAGCCATTTTATCTGGAGTGAGATGGAATCTCAGTATTGTTTTAATTTGCATTTTTCGAACGGCTAGCAATGTTGAATTTTTCTTATTATATTTATTGGTAGTTCTCTATCTGAAAAGTGTTTATTCACTTTTTGATTGAGTCTTTAAATTTGGGGGATCTAATTTTTTGTGATTTCTTCATATTGTAGACATTAACCTTTTCTCTGAGGAGTATCTGGCAACATTTCTTTCCCATTCTGTAAGTTGTTCCTTCTCTCTTAGTGGTTTCCTTTGCTGTGCAAAAGCTTTTCAACTTGATGTGATCCCATTTGTTGATTCTTGGTATTATTTCTTGTGTAACCAGGGTTTTGATCATAAAGCCTTTTCCTATACACATGTCTTCAAGAGTTTTACTTATTTTTTCTAGGGAAACAACACCCTTCACAACAGCATCAAGAAAGATAAAATACAGTAAGCAAAACACTGGTTTGCACGCATAATTCATTCCAGAAACATGCTTTTTGGATATCAAAGTAAACTTCCCCGTAAGAAATAATAGAAACTCAGATGATTTGTTCCACAATTCCAAAATATTCATATAAAATCTTTACAATATGGTAATATAATCCAAATAGGGCCGGGGATTTGGCTGAGTGGTGCTGCTCCCTGCCTTGCAAGCGCAAGGTCCTGAGTTCAATCCCCAGTACCAAAATGATAATAATAATAATAGTAATTACAAAATATAAAGAAAAATAAATTAGCCTTCAGTTATCTTTGGAAACCTTCCTGGCTGGTGTGAGAGAGACAGGGGAGAGGAGGGTTATTGTGTGAGACAACTTTCACTCTCATTACCAGAATCGCTGATATCTACCGGATCAATAGAATCTTTTTCTTTTTGTGCAAATTTAATAAGGAATCCATGCAATGACACTTGCTTTTGCCTCCTTTTGAGGATTTCATGGAAATGTGACATTGCATCATTGTTAAACAAATTAATAGCTTGCACTTCTAAAGTTTTATTCCCGGTGGTGTTTTCTACAAAACTTTGTACTATTTCCCACATTTTATGCATTTCACTGATCTCATGTGAAGTGAGGGATTCCTCTGCCTTCTTTCTCCTCCTTCTCTACAGAGGATATCTCTTCCACAGTCTCTTGGTTTTGCTTGTGATGCAGACTCATCATCGATTCCTCAGTGGTCAGCTCCTAGCCACATTCCTCCACCTTCTCCTGAATATCATCCGCCTCATCCACCTCAAGTCCCATGGTCTTCCCCAAGTACACAACTTCATGGACAACTGGCAGCTCCTGTTCATTAGCAAGCCCCTCAAGTCATTTCCAAGAACACAATCAGGCCACAGTTTTCTCTAAACAGAATTGGGGGTTCTCTTAGTGACTTTATCCCAGGCATTATCAATGATCCCAAGACAGTTCACAATATAGAAATGATTTTTATAATCTCTCAGGGGTTAAGGATTGTTCTTTTAGTCATTTTGAAGCATCACTGAAATAACTGTTGTACAGTATACCCCTGCAAAGTCACGGTTCAGCGTTCATGGCCTCAGTCATTCATGGATTTTTCCTTAGAACCTAACCTAACTCATGGAAACCCCTTCAATTTCATGAAAACTGCAAATATCCTTCACAATTATTTTTTTGGCGGGAGGTTTCCAAGTAGCCAATCCGAGAAGGTTATTCAGTTCTCCTTGATGCTGATTGGCTGCTGCCCTGTAATCCATCTCCAGCAGATGCACCAGCATTCCCACCTGGTAACAGGCTGCTGTACTGAGTGTAGCTATCTTGAGTATTCTCCGTTTTGTTCTAGTTAAAGCCCTAAGATGCCACCAAAACACCCTGCACCATCTAAGGTTTTATTAATACTGTATTTTATTAAATTAAATTACATAACTGCAGAAGACATAGCATATTTAGGTTTTAAACTATAAAAATAAGCATCTTGTAGGCATTTTTCTAACCATATCTGAAATTTACTTCTTTAAAAATATTAATTTTATTGGTACATTTTAGGTATACAATATAATGACATTCATCATTGCAAATTTGTACCTTTACATAATCTTAGTTCTTATTTTTTCTCCATTCCCCTGCCCTCCCTTCAACCCCTTAACCCCTTCCTATTTACAACGACTTTCTTTCCATTTTTTTATTTTTTCATATTAATTTCATTCCTTTCTTTCCTTTCCCCAATCCCTCCCATTTCCCCTTTCCCTTTGGGCCTTTTCTTAGGAAGTACACATGTAAATACAGAATAGTTTCTCTGGTGTGAGAAATTGAAAGTGTAAATAAGGATCAAAAGGCATAACAGATACTGTGAAACAGGATGAAATTTGCTTTTTTTCACAATTCACGGGTGCTCTAGGAATATAACCTCTGTGAATTTCTGGGGTCCACTGTAAAGCTTTTCAGAGTTTGAAATGGCCTGCAGATCCACAAGCTAGAGGATTGGAGTGGAGCTGGGGGAAGGAACTTGACTTTAATGAACTCAGATTCCTCCAGTCAGTTGTCCTCAAAGCCTGGAGGATGAGCAGGAGCTTCACCCATAACCAGCAAGGCTCTGAGTGGCAGATTCTTTTCTAAAAGGTATTTCTTCACTGCAGAACCAAAGACCTTAGTGAACCACTCAACTAACAAGATACCAGTGACACAAGCTTTGCTGCTGGACCTCCACATAACATTTAACTGGTTTTCCTGCACTTTGCATTTCTGTAAGACTGTTGGATTCTTAGAATGACACACAAGCAGGGGCTTGGCTTTGAAAACCTTGCTTGCATTAGTACAATTCATAGGGTGAGACAGTTTTTATGGGGGTGTGACCCAGCATTGCACTGTCTTCTTCTGTAATATAGACCCTTTTTGGCATCTTTTTCCCAAAAAGCTTGGTCTCATCACCATTATAAACTTGCTCTGGCAGGTAACACTAAGAAACCATGAGCTTCTGGACCTTGGAGAGAGTGCTTCAGCTGCCTTAGTATTCAAACTCACAGTCTCTCCATGCCTTATAGCACTACGGAAGCCACTTCTCTTCTTAAAGTTATCAAATCATCCTCTGCTCACCTTAAAGTCTTCTTTGTTTTCTGTTGTTGTACCTGGCAATTTACTCTCAAGGTCAATGTACAACGCCTTTGCCTTCTCACAGGTGAACTTCTCAGTCACAGTATATCACCTGCTAGTTGCTTCTTGTTTATCCAAATCAGAAGCAACTTTTCTACATCTACTGGAATATGTGCCCATTGCTTTGATATTCTCATTACTCATTTTTCTGTATCTAGCCCCCTTATTTTTTCTTTCTTCTTTAATATTGTGCAAACATAGACTTCTTATACAATCTTGTAATTAGGGCCACTTGCATATCTCATTCATACTTCTAGATGATTTTCTTCTTGACTTCCACTGTAATCATCTCTTTCTTTTGTGTTTCTTTTTTCTGTATAGGGCCCTTTGTATTTGCTTGCATGGATGTTGACTACAGTACAATATTTAAAAACTCTTGTCATATACTGTATTTAATGTAACTGGTAATACAGCAGCAGAGGACATGGTCTATATCTGCAGGCACCCTGATCTAGAAGGAAGCAGCACTGCTGAGCTTACTCTTGGATGGAAAAGCAAAGGATTGTCCGTAAGTGCTTTGAAGTGACCAACAGTACACTAGAGCCAGTTGTGAGCATCTTCCATCTTTCAACGTTCTGAAAAATCAATGATTTCTGCCAAATACTGAGGCCTGAGACCGAGCATCTGAGACAATCATGTACACTCTTGCACTGAGAGAGAAAACCACTAGTTCAGCTGTGATGATGTGATGTTAGGCATCATATACTACTCATCTTGCAAGACATCATATGTTTATCAAGTTAAAGTTTATTAGAAATGTTTGCTTGTCTTGTAGAACACTTGCAGAACAAGTTATTTACAATCCAAGGTTTTAATGCACTTAGGAATTAATATAACTGAGGAAATGAGAGACCTCTAAAATAAAAATCATAGTAATCTGAAAAAAAGGAGATTAAAAAGGATATCAGAAAATGGGAAGGTATCCATTGTTCCTGGATATGCAGAACCAATATAGTGAAAATGGCCATACTTCCAAAACTGCCATATAGGTTTAATGCAGTCCCAATAAAAATACCAATTGCATTCTACATAGAACTGGAAAAAGAAATCCTGAAATCATATAGAATCAGAAGAGAACTAGAAGAGCAAAAGTAATTAAGGGCAACAAGGGCAAGGCAGGGAATATCACAGTCCTGTACAAGAAGCTATACTACAAAGCTACAGTGATAAAATCAGCATGATATTGGCAGGAAAACCAAACAAAAAAACAAAACTAGGATTGTGGATGAATGGAACAGAATAGAAGATACAGAAACAACTCCAGGTGCAGAAACAACTCATTTACAATAAATTTGAGAAAGGAGCCAAATCCCTTCACTGGAGGAAAGATGGTCTCCTTAACAACTGACTCTGGGAAAACTGGCTCTCCGTATGATGAAGAGTAAACCCACATCTATCCCTCACGCACTGAATTAAATTCAAAATGGATCAAAGATCTAAACATTAGTACAGAAACACCTATTATTATCATGGAGACCTCAATACCCCTCTCTCAACAGTTTATAGAAAACGTGAAAGGAATTAAACAAAAAGATACAGACGAATTCAACAAGATTATCCTCATTTTTACCATCAACAATACCATCAACCAACTCTAACATTTTTAGAACACACACTAGCAAAATATACAGCACTTTCAGGTTCCTGTGAACCACACACCAAGGTGAGTCCCATTCTAAGCCATAGAATAAACCTTAACAATTGTAACCAACTGTAATTACACAGAATATGTTTGTGATGATATTTTCTCACAGCAATAAAAAGCTGAACATAATATTCTTTGACCAGAGTAGGCTCAAGATAGAAACCATGGGAATAATTACACAAAAATCTTCAAACATTTGCAAACTAAATAGCATATTGGTAAATAATATATGAGGTCAAAAAAGCTCTCACAAATTGTACATTAAGCTGAAAGATAATGAAAATACAATGTATCAAAATTTGCGTTAAGAGGGAAATTTATAGAAACCGTGAGGTGGGGGGGGGAAAGGCTGTTTTAAATCAATAATCTAAGCTCCCTTATCAAGAACCTAGAAAAAGAAAATCAAAATTAAAAGATAAAGGAAATACACATAAGAAGAGAAATCAATGAACTTGAGAATAGAAAAACAACAGAAAACTCAAAAAAAAAAACCTAGAGCTTATTATTCTTTGCAAGAATCAATAAAACTAACAAACAGCTACCAAGACTGAGAAAGAAAAAAAAAGGAAAAGTACTCAAGTTACCAATTTCATATATAAAGCACAAGATACCACTACAAACCCTGAAGATATACTAAAAGGTAACAAAAATAGTATGAATAATTTTATACATATAAATTTGACAATTTAGGTGAAATAGACTTCCCCCTCCAAAATACAAAGTACTATTACTTATTTGGTAAGAAATAAACTATACTAGTCCTGTAACTACAAAAGATATTGAATCCAACTCTTTTGAAATTGAGTTCACAGGCCTTATATAAACAGCTAATATGGTTTATTTCATACAGAATTGAGCTAAAAAAGAAGATCTCACCAAATATTGCATTATATCTTTAGTACTCTAGAATATTCCATTTTGACAAATAATTTAAGTTTTTATCATTACTAGCTAAGAAATAAAGTCAACTAAGTATGCAAGACCAAATAGGAGCTGATTTCCAGATTTAGGCATATTATTTCAACTGTACCATGACCATGATCTGTACAAAATGAGCTTAATAAAATAAATCATGCTACTGTGATTCTATGAAAGAAGTTTAGGATAGGGATTCCTGGTTTAATTTTGGTATATTTATATCTAATTATCAGTCTTACCTTGGGCAATTACTTAAACTCCTTGAGTGAGTAATTGGAAAAAGTTGCATGAGATGATTTTATGGTCTTTTCCTTTTAGCTATAACATTATTTGATTCAAATTCAGTATGTTTCATCAGAACCTGATTAAGTAGAAAGGTGGCCAGGGTATCTTTGGCAAATTTGATTTTCTAATGATGGTCACACCAATATTAATCTCATAGCATATGCTCTGTTCACAAAATGATTTTGATAATTGTCTTTTGAGAAGTAGGGATTTGGTTCATCTACCTGAATCTGAGTCTGGCTTTGTAGCTGCTTCAAACACGAGAGAACATGGCAGAATTTATGCTTGCCTGACTCTGCTGCCTTCTCCCAGATTTAATCTGACCTGTAAGCATTGAATCAATATGTTGGAGATCAGGTAGAGACATCTCAGAAAGCTACGAAGAGATGGTTGGGTAGGCCCTGTAGCTCCCAGATGTTCTAGTCTTCCCAGCTTTAGCTCCCTATGTGTGTGGGAAATCCTGAGGCACCATGGAAACTGCAACTTCATGAAAAACCCGAGATCAAAACCTTAAAACTGAAATGTTCCTAAATTTTGAACATAGAGATCATGAGAGATAGTAAATGATTCCTGCTGTTTTAAGCTGGTAAACTTTCAGGTGATTTAGTACATAGCCACTACTTTGACAAAGGTCCCCATCAAGGGATTGGCAAAAAATCACTGGAAATGTAGCAAGATGGAGAAAATTATATTTACTAAAAGTCTTATAGCACTTGAGGGTGTGAATGTGAACCTATGTCCCACTGTCAGCCAAACCGTCTTAACAGCAACAACATCTGAGGAATGCTTATTGTGCATTGTTATAATACCAACAGTCTGGAAAATTGGGTGAGAGAGTAAAAATATTTGCTAATTTCACATCTAAGACCAATACGTTTGGTTGCATTCATTTCCCCTCACCTGCTGACCAAGTCTGTGAATTTCAAGTCTTAGGACAGCCAATGACAGAAAAGGATATGCTTCCTCTGTTAAATACAAGAACCTTGAGCTTTCACAGTCCTTGGGGATATGTTCCCACTACAATGGTCAGTGGTCTTTCCCTGTGCTAGGATTCCAATGAAAACTTCAGTTTTGGATCCAACTCATAATGGTGGCCTTGGCAGCAGCTAAGTAATAAAAGGATGTCTGTATTTTGACAGATAATATCAGTGTTCAAAACCATTCACTCCTATCTTTGCAATCAGCTTATAGAAACTTGCTTTTGCTATGTCACTGACTTGCAGTACCACTGTGTATGGGGCATGTGCTTTCCTATCCTGTCGCTAAACCTGTGGGCTGTGATCCCAAGAGAACATGATGTATTTCTTGTTGGACAGGAACTTTAAATAGGATTGCAAGGTACAGCCTAGACTCCTGCTCCTGCTCTTTGTTCTGAATATGACACATTCCAGTTAGAGGCTGATCCTTCAGGTTGGGAGTCTAAATTAGAAGAAGCTGAACCACAGCTGGAGGAGAACCTTACGTGGCCTGATGATTACAATATAAGCAAGAGTAAACCTTTGTTTTGCAAAGCACTGAGATTTTGGAGTTGGCACTCCATCAAAGCTATCCAACATGCACAGCTACAAGGACAATATTAGGAGGTACGGGAATCTAGAGGGTGGGGAAAATATGTCATCTAATTGTCTTTTGTAAGTGAGTATGTGGCTGGGTGGGCCTCACTGGCAGAACATTTGTCCAGCCTGTGTGAGGTCCCGGGTTCCAGCCCCAGCACAGCAATCAGTCAATTAATATATCAATCAATAAACAAAAATAAATAAATATTTAGAATGAATAAACATTAAAAGTAAAATGAATCAAGATTTCTTTTAAAAAGAATGTGTTTGAATACATATTAACAGGGAAGTTTGGTGTACATAAACCCAATACATTTTATTGGATAATGTAGTGGTGGAATACTTTTATAATATATATAAGTAATTTGCAAAGACAAACTTTGATCGGCTTGCACATACTATGTGAAAAACCAGTGGAGTGGCTTTAATATATTTTACAGATTTCACAACACATTTTAGGGGCTATGCAATAAATAACTTCAGAAAATACTTGGTTAATTTGCTTTGTGTTGATAAAAAGGCTGTTATTCATAAAGCCTGATTTCAAGAAAGAGAATCTCATATCATACTAGACTGGACAAGTAGTATTAACTATTATTATTATATATAAATAAATGTGCCTTATGTATATGTATGTGCATGTATGAAATGTATGTGTGTGTGCACGTTGTGTGTACATCGTAGAGGAGGAGGGCGCAGATAAATTGACTCCTGTAACTGAAAATATAATTTAAAGAATTCCTGGGTGCCAGATATCCAACAATATTATCAATCTCTCCTCTCCTGCTCCCTTTCTCTCTCCTCTCTTCACTGCTCTCTCTTTCCTCTCTTCTTTTCTTATGTTTATCTTGCCTTTTCTTCATTTCTTTCTATCCCTATACTCTGACTGTCTTGCTTTATCTCCACTTTTAGAGCTAGGGATGAGAGCCATATTCAGAAGCCAGTGAGATTGAGACTGAGATTGAGAAGCTGTGTAAAGGAACATCAAGGTACTTTTATCAGAAGAGGGATGGATTCTAAGCAGTAAAATTTTTAAAACTCGATTGTAGGACTAAATCCCTAAAGCGCATGCTCACGATAGCTCAGAAGATTGATAAATTGCAAGATTAAGAAGAGTTAAATATAGGGCATTTGTTTTTCTTAAATTTTCACTTCTATTGGCACATGTTTGCAGAGCACAATAATTACATTCATCATGGGAGTTAGTATATACAAAACACATCTTAATTCATTTTATGTCCCCCTTTCCACCCCTCCATCTTCCCTCCATATCTTGTTTCACTTCTCAACTGAGAAGATCTACCTCCTTGTTTTCTATCACCTATCTTTTATTAAGCTCTTTAATTTATTTATACTTTGGTTTTCTCATGTAAACTGAAAGCATGTGATATTTAAGCACATGTGTATGATTTATTTCACTTAACATTATTTGCTCAAGGTCCATCTATTTTCCTACAAATGACTGAAGTTTATCCTTCTTATGACAGAGTAGTACTGCACTATATATAAACACCACATTTCCTTTATCTATTCATCTGTTGATAGACATATAGACTGCTTCCAAGATTTAGTTATTATGAATTAAGCTGCTATAAATATGGGTACACATGTGTCACTGTAATATTATGTCTTTAACTCTTTAGGAAAGATACCTAGAAAGGGAACACTGGTAGAATAGAATTTCTATTTTTAGGTTTTGAGGAATCTCCATACTGATTCCATAGTGATTGTACTGGTTTACATTCCCACCAGCAATGTAGAAGGGTTCCTTTTTCCCCTCAGGCTCATGAGTATTTGTTATTATTTTTTGATAGCCATTCTAATATTGTCAAAATGGCCATACTTCAAAAACTATTATATATTACACATTATATTAGAGGATTATTATGTAGACTATACGAGGAACTCAAAAAAAAGTAGACTCTTCAAAATAAAGGACCCAGGGCCAGGGATTTAGCTCAGTGGTTCTGCAGCCTGCCTTGCAAGCACAAGGACCCAAGTTCAATCACTGGTACCAAAAAAAAAAAAAAAAAAAAAAGGATATAGAAAACAAAATAAAGGACCCAATAAAAAAATGGGCAACTGAGCAACTGAAATAATTGACACATCTCAGCAGAAGGTACACAAGTTCAAACAATGCACAAAGCATTTGTTTTACCGAGTGAATTACACCAACTTGGGGCTGAGGTGACTCATTCACCCCTATAAAGAAGAGGAACGGGAGGCCTCCATCACCCCATTCACAGTTTTCAGGAACTCTGAAAAAGGAACTTTAAACAACTATTTAAAATTGCCAGTTTGAAGAAGGTCCTGTATGAACTTATCAGCTTGGAGGGAAGCAAGCACAGCTCAGAACTTGGTATGGCATTATCTATAGAGCTGTGAGTTTCAAACAGACCACAGGGCCTTGTCATTCCCTTGAAGTGGGAAGGATTAGAGAGCTATCAGAAAAACACATCAGCAGGTCAGGAACCTTCTCCCACTTGCTCTCTTCTGGTAATACTTTGTGTGCACGAATTAGTGCCTTTCTCTTTATTTAAAAAATAAAATCAAATATGTAAAAAAACTTTTTAAATAGGGTCTCCCAGGTGTCTGTTGCAGCCTCAAGCCCCTTTCTTTCTTCTATTGTTCTCTTAATTGTTACTTCATAACAATTAGTTGAGTATTCATATGCAAATATATGTAAATGGGGGCTCAATGTAAGAGATTCTCACTAGTAGTTAATTTCTACTTTTGAGTCTACTGATAAGATCTGCAAAACTGCTTTTTTGTGCCCTACTCCCTGGGGCATAAAAAAGAAAGGGTGGCATGAAAGCCACCTAAATATCTCAAAATGTACTGCCATTGTTAGGATCATTCTTCAACTTGGAAAGTGCTTTTTAATTGTTTTCTCCATTGTTTGCCTTATTCTGTCTCATAGAGAATGTAATGATGAAGCTTCCAGTATTTTCATTGACTAGATTTGTTATACAGGATCCACAGAGGCATTTTGAGTATTAGAATCAAAATAAGAATAGGCTGGAAAAGAAAAGGAATGATCAACATAAAAGTAAATAGAATTTGATCAATTCTTTAATTGAAATTGTTGCTTCAAAGCATCACAAAATAACTATTAAATATCAGGAGAAGAGGGAGATCTGATGATAAATTATTTTTGAAGCTTCTATGCTCCATTAGATCATTTTTGCAATGGATGAGATAATTCAAATCTAACAATTATAACTTTCCTTGATATAGTAATGATATCTGTTATTACTTTGATATTCTACCATTAAGAGCCATTTTCTATCCCCTTGGATCTGAGCTTGCTCAAAATAATTTGCCTGACCAATGAATTCAGAGGAAGTGGCTTTCTGAGATACATGAGGCCAGGTCAGATGGAGTCTTGCAGCTTTCACTGGGCATAAAGAACACTCACTTACTCCAGGAATTCAATTGCGCTACTGCAAGGAAGTGCAAGCAGCCTCCAGACAGGGCCTCATGGATCACATTCCAAGTTACCCTGCCAGAAGATTAGGCAAAGCGCTCAGACAACATTTAGTACCAAGTAGCTAGCCATGCTAGTGTGCCATCTTGGAAAAGCTTCCTTTCCTTCCAGCTATTCTGCCCTAACTACCACTGCAGGGACCAGCAAGGAGACACTTGGCTAAGCAACTGTTCAATTCCTTATCCACCAAATCTTACTCCAAATAAATTGTTTTAGGACACAAAGTTTTGGAATATTTTGCATGTATCAACAGGTAATGAAGACACTGTATATGGATTGAAATAAACACACAACAAATCAGATAGCTTTGTGAAAGTGGTCATAATACATGTAAAAACTTCCTTTGCAGACCTAAATACAATCTATTCATGGATAGTTTAAACACAAGAAACAAATAAATCCAATGCAAGAAAAGCATTTAACTGGTAAGGTTCCTTTCTTCACATTTTATATTTGTCTCTTCCCATCCTTGTTCCCAGAGGAAGGCCTGCAGGAGAGGAAGGAGCATATTGCTGAGGATGAATGTGCTGGCCGAGACTCTAACGTCCTCTACACAACCTACAGATGCCTCAGTGACTAATCTTCATCTGTAGATAATTCAGAATCAGGGCAGATCCCTTGGATTTGAAAATGGGAACTAAAACTCATCCATCTTCTCCTGATGGCTAAACAGGCTATTATTAGCAGGCCAGATGATTTAATAGGCCAGGGATGGAAAGGCACATGTTGATAATTAAACACTCCAGAGTTCCATTCTAAAGCAAGTGTCCTTTAATGTGCCTAAGGTTTGTTTGCTTTTAAAACACTTCTCCACTTTCATGTCTCTGGAATGTGTTCATGCATCACCATCAACTTTTTTCATGAATAGAGATGTTTGTCAAATCAATGCTCAAGTTTTGGGGTGACACGTTACACAGAATTACCTGCTCTGAACCAGCTTTGTAAATTCATAAATGTATGAACGCTAAAGAGAAACTTAACTACCCCTCTAGCAAATATGAATCAAGGTCTCACTGACTGTGATAGAGTAACACAAGAAATGTGTTTTGACCCTGGCTCTGTCCTGTGACTGTTTGACCTTGAATAAGTCAAAACATTAACTACGAGTTTAAAATTCATTTTCCTTCAAAACTCATGTTAAGACCCTAATTACTAATGTGATGATATTTAGAAGTGGGGCCTAAATGAAATAAATGAGTGTCTCTCTCTCCTTCTCACTCTCTCAGAAATCAGAAAGAAGATCCTCCCAGACAACTTATCTGCTGGTACCTTGACCTTGGACTTCCAGGTATCTATACTGAGAAATAGTTCAAGCCAGCCTTTGGATGGTATCCCATCACACCAGTGCAAACATAGAACATTTGTGGTGCCTTAGTGTGATTCTTAAGTTCCCTCAAGGACCAAGGTTTGTTTATTTTACAGAGTTCATTGTCTAACCAAATGCTCTCTCAACTATAAATTGACTTAAAGTGGTGGAATTAATAGGAAATAGATCTTTGTTTTGCTTTGTTTTAGGCATATGCATCTATTTTCTTGGCCCTCTATATTTATCATAGTACTTAGCATCTTTTAAAAAATACTGTTATTTTTATAATAACAAGTGTTTATTTTAATCACAACTATGTGCCAATCACATCCTTCAAAGATTTACAAGTGTCATTTAATGCATTTGTTTCAACAGTGCACTGAGGTAAGATATGACCAGCCCTGCTTTACAGATGAGATGGTTGGGTCTCTGAAAGGCTTCCTATTATGCTCAAGAGAGTGGAACTCAGATGGATATCTGGTTCCGTCTGAGGCCAGACCCCATCCACTTTTAGCCACTTGTCATACAACTGTTTATTTTAATGTCTACATTCAGTCTGAAGACCAGCAGGGGACTTTTAAAGCAAAGATTTAAAAAATATATATACACAGTAAGACCAGAAACAATGTGAAATGGAAGACTGCAAAGGCGGCACGCTCAATGAGCAGGGCTGTTCTGCATGGGATGATGCTTGCATTGATCTCTTGGGTGATTTTTTTTTTCCTTTCTCAGTACAGAATAGGCTTTGGGGGAGAATTCAATTGGAGTATAGGGAAAAGAAATAAAACAATTTTCCAGAAAAATATTCTCCCTGCTCTTTTGAGGGTAGGCTGCTAGTCGTTATTTGCTCCACAGCATTTTGGTCCTTTTAGGGAAAGGACATCTTTTTTTCAGCTAGAGAACTGGCATTGGACATTGCAGGCTGGGTCCTTTCCTGTTTCTGGCATTGCAAGCCCAGATTACCTGTTGACAATACATTTACCACAATGACTTCTCAGTTAAATAAATGGAGAGCAAATCCATACCCATTCTTCACGAGGATATGACAGTTAGGGTCCAAGTGCAAGTGGAGTGAGCCTTCATACTCTTCTCTGCACAGAGCCTGCCATGATCTAGTTTATGTCCCTTTCCCAAATGCGTATATGTAAATCTTTGCCCATAGTGAGATGTAATTAAGATGAAAGGCCTTTGGGAGGTGGCCAAATGGGATTGAATGGGATTTGTGTCCTTATAAAACAGGTCTGAGAGAGATTACTCTCAACTTGAAGGTAAAGTATATCTTTCAGTAACAGGAATTTGTAGATGCTTTTTACTCTCACTCTGCCTCAACTTTCTTACTGTTCATCCCCCTAGCCCCACTTCTAATAATCCAGTAATCTCACAATTATATATTTGGGAAAATGTAGCTCAGTGTATGATAATATGTGAACTAGTAAGGCAGTGACAGGGCTGCAGAGTTGTTCTCACACTTTGGAAACATGCTGATCATGCTGCCTTGTTTTACATAACTCCAACACCAACCCTGTACCTCAGTTGGCTTCTCTTCTGTGCTAATTTACCCCTTAATTATTTCCTTTACCAAGTGTTCTAACTCTCATTTACCTTTGGTTATTAAAATGGCTCTTTCTTCAGCCAACATTCTTCTGTGTTCCCAAACTAGTATCATTAGCATCACTTAATAGCTCCTAAGAAATGCAATCTTTCAGGCCTCATCCCAGGCCTACTAATTCAGAAACTTCCATAGTTTAGTCCAATAATCTGTGTTCATGCAATCCCTTCAGGTCCTTCTGAGATACACTAAATTTTAAGAGCCGGTAGACAAGGTATCACAGGAATTTGAATCCTGACATATAATGGGAAATTCTAGAAATTAAAACAAAACAAAAATACTAGCAATGTAGTTTGAGCTCTTGAAAATCATGAGTGCTTTAGCTATAAAGTGATTTATGTTTATTTCCTTGGGCTACTATAGGAAAGAACCAGAAAAGGGGATGTTTAAGGAACACAAATGTATTGCCTCACAATTCCGCAGGCTGGAAATACAAAACTGAGGTGTTGGCAGGTTTGAGTCCTACTGAAGGCTGTGAGGGAGAATCTGTCCCACGCCTCTCTTGACACCTGGTCTTTGCTGTCAATCTTCAGTAGACCTTGATTTTGGCAGGCTTCCATCTGTACTGGACTTCTCCCTATATCTGTGTCTGAATTCTCCTTCACATGAGGATTTCAGTCACATTGGATTAGGCACCATCCAAATGGCCTCATGCTCACTTCATCACTTCCATAAAGGTACTGTTTGCAAACAAGGCCATTTTCTGAGGTGCTGGGGGATAGCATTCCAAAATATGTGGGGAGGAAGAAATTTGACAGATAATCTGATTAAATTTCCAATGATGAATGTCATCATATTGTATACCTAAAATGTACCAATAAAATAAAATTTTAAAAAGATCTTCAGAAAAAAAAAATCTGTGCCCTCTACTTTTATCTACTCTTCCAGAGAGGCAGTAGTGACTGCTATTCAATAGCTAGAAGGTAGTGAGACAAAGAGGGAAAAATAGCAGATTACTCAATTACTATTTTGCTAAAAGACCAGGAGCTCAGCTCATAGGAGACTTCAAATGCCACTGTATTAGTCAGCCTGGTTTGCTATAACAAAATGCTACAGACAAGTGGCTTACATAACAGAAGTGTATGTCCTGACAGCTCTGAAAGCAGAGACTCTGAAATTAGGGTGTCAGTGTGTCACTTTCCGAGGAAGGCTCTATCCTTGGGTTGTAGACAGCTGCTTTTTTACCACATGTGCACATGACTTCCCTAGTGCAAGTACAGAAGAGCAAGCTCTGTTGCTTATCTTCTCATGAAGCTTCTAATCCCACTCTCAGGATCTGATTTAACCTTAATCGCCCTCCAAAGGCTCCCTCTCCAAATACCATTACTTTGGGAGTTAGGGATCCAAAGTAAGAATTTAGGCGATGGAGAATGAAAACATTCACCCCCTAACTCTCACCCAAAGAGATTGTGATTCTTTTCATCTAGAGTTGAGCCGATCTGTCTGACCTTTTAAATTTTCACAAGTAACTGGGATGCATAGGTAGTTGTTCACACCATTGTCCTGCACCCATATATCTGGAAAAGTCTAGTAATTTTGGACTGCTAGTTAACAAAGAAGATGACAGGCAACCTAACAAAAGCTATAACGTCTTACTTTACCATTCTAAAGCCTGAAGGGGAGTCACCCACCTCTAAATATCCATAGAGCAACTGTTTATTAAGTCTTTAACAAGTATAAGCTGATTGCTCACCTAGAATATTGCATTCTTTAGTTCAACCCGTTTGCTTCAACAACCATAAAATAAAAAATCAATGCATGCACTTATTAATTCTCCTCTGTTACAGAGAAATGAAAGGAACACATTTAGAAATTTTGTAGCATCTAAACTCAAAGTCTAGAGTTTGAGTTCTGGGTTAGCCAGCTAATAGAATCCAGCCTTTCTTTAGCAATTTGTTTCTCTATTCTCTCTTAATCTCTAATTTTATAATCTAGAGGCTAAGTAAAACAACTGCAATGGTACAGACCACTTAGTAGGGCAAAGATTATTCTAGTATTGCCGTTAGTTGTACTAGGATTACAAAGGGATCAAAAGGAATTTCCTTCCTACGTAGCCTAATTATGAATAGAAGATTAGGGTAGGCATTCTGAGACCCCTACCCTCTTCTCTGCTTTGATCCCTTGGCATTTTGTTGTATGATTAAAAAAATAGTGTTTGGAAAGTCAGGATCTCAGGAAATATACAATAAATAAAATGATTTGAAACTGACAGCTTCCCCTCCCCAACCCCCTTGCCACCAAATCAGAGTAAAACTACTCAGAGGCTGCTAAGTTCTGCAAAATAACAGTTTCCTATCTGTCCAGCCATTACAAGATTTTTCTATTAAGCTCAGCACACCCTGATTTGTATGGAGAGATAAATTCCACCCCCAGCATTTCTTTAATAATCCTTTTATATTTTCATCTTATCTCTCCTCTTGCTGCTATTGTTTGATAGTGCCACTTAAACAGGTCTTTCCACAAGGTTACTCAAATTAAACATTAGCTAGCTCAAAAAGTAGCTACAGAAAACTACTGACGGTATCTAGCCAGATAAACAGCCACACACCAAACTTTTGAGATTTCTTTATTACCACTTTGATTATCTCAAGGGAATGGCTTTTTAAAGACCACAAGACTTGCTTTCTTTTGTATTCTCAAATATTAGGACCTCTGGTGCCAAAGGACCATGTTGCATTGATAATGGGCTAGGTTCTATTTCACTTTGCTGAGAGCAAATTTGCTGCTTATCTGTTCTGTATCTAGGTTCAAGAGATTGAAACCCTACACTTAAAGATTCATTCCTTTTAATTAAAAATGGCATAAAAGGAAAAATAATTCTTCATGGATTATTCTTCAGGGAAGAAAAAACCAAACAAATCCCAAACCCAAGCAAACACCCCAAACCACCCAGACCAAAATAAATAAATAAATAAATAAACAAATAAATAAATAAATAAATAAAGTTTCTTGGATAACATCTTGATGAGATGTTTATCAAAAATGACTCTTGTAGGAAATGCAGATAATCTGAGTACCAGATACCTAAACTGTGGGGGACTGGACATTGCAAAGGGAAGATAATTCCCCCAAAAAGGACTATTACAGGCAAAGATATCACAGGCAACCTTTGTCTGCTTCTTATTTAACCAAAGGCAGACCAGGGGTAGGAAGCCCTGTCCTAAGGAAGCATACTCTCTGTTCAGCTCTTATATTTTAGTGGACTGAGTACAAACTTTAGGTTCAAACATACTTCTAGCATCATTACTTTATGAAATTCACATGATTTGGAACACTGAACTTAACACTATCAGTAAAAAGTTCATAATAATATATATCTAAAAGCATGGCTGGGAAGATGAAATAAAATACTATTCATAAGAGTCTGTTTCACATGGAGACCAAGTAAATACTAGTCCACAGGTAGTGCTGGAATCTCCCCTTGGCTTCTTATACTCTTTGGGGTTGTTTTTTTGTTTTGTTTTGTTTTGTTTTGTTTTTTGCTTTTGCTTTGCTGTAATAACATGTAAAAAAAAGGATCTATCTCTTTGGCATCACAAAATCAACAGTGTAAGTCACTGTATAGGTGATAGCTGAACAGGTACTCTGCCTGTTTTCTTGTCTTGTTTTCTCTCTAACCCCTCAAAGGTAACAAGAAGTTGCTTGGGGTGGTTTTTGTACACACAGAGAACTGTCGTTTTCAACAATAGCTGTTTTAATATCTAAAAGATATTAGGGATTCCGCATTTGAATTTTCTGAAATATACATACATGTACAGCACCCAGAGTGCCCTAGAAAACTCATTAGAAGAAAAACAACTTAGATGTTACTGCATTATATAATATAGAATAATATATAGTATCATTGATATAGAATATAACAAGTCAGTATATCATAGACTATATAGTATGTATAATTTATTCTAGGATAGTATTATACAGTTACCATTACATTATTGTTTAATATTTCATTTTTATATAGTAAATATAAGCATATTAATCTGCATTTGCTATAGATTCCTCTGTAATAAATAGTGAGGAGATTTCCCCAATTAGGTGGTAGGAGAAAGTGCATAATCAATACTGACAACCTATTTATTAGTAATTGGTTTTTAAGTAATGTAGAATTCAGAGAAAATAAAGGAGTGTGTGTGTGTGTGTGTGTGTAGTGTGCACGCATGTGTGTGTGTATAAGTAAGGGCAAACAGGAGAAAAGAAATTAGGAAAAGAAGACAGCAAATGCTGAAGGCTTCCAGTTGCTCGGGATCAATCCACACGCTGCCCGAAACCCTCCAGGGTAGCCTGCCTAGGTGAGAGCAGAGAGTATTCCTTTTTATCTTTCAATCACCGCCTTTGTAGGTATAAAATAAGAATATTGATCACTGGAAGGTGATAATGGCTTTTCAGTCAAAATGTTATTTGTTGTTAGAATTCATTTCCCTGTGGCTTGATTTTTATGTCTCTCTCCCCAGGTGTTCAATCTTCTGCACACGTGATCGGTGTGTGGGCAAACCCAGGAGTCGTGATACTGGGACATTCCTGGCAGAAGCCCAGGCTGGTCAGAGGATTCCCTGCTGAGACTCACTCTGCCTCCCTGCAACTCCTGCTTTCCACCAGACTGTGAATTGCTAGAGCATACTTTTCTCCCTGAAGCACACCCACGTGATAATACAGAGGTCTGTGTAGAGGAGGGGGGATTAGATGAACAAAACAACTTTAAAAATATGAAGTACTGTAAGAAGACTGAAAACAGTTTTGAACAAGGAAATGACCAAATGATACAATGATGTCCAGGGTGCGAGAAAGGGCAGTGTCGTTCTCACTCAGGGACAGGGGTGTAGGGCCTGAGATGGCCTCAGTTACGTGAAGTAGAAGGGTGATACGTCCAGGAACAAAAAATAGCATCAAAGATAGAAGGATAAGTATGTGAAGAGAAGATGGAGATGCAAAAAATTATAAAAGTCATTTAAATGGTACATGAAATACCAAAACAAATTAAAATTTAAAGATGCAGTATGAAGTATAAAGAGGAAAATATAGCAAGCTAAAATGATTCCTGACTGAGAATACCTGGCTTAGGGATTCTTTTACAGGACAACAGGAAGGTAAAGAGAGATGGAAATCTTAGAAATATAGTTGAGGAGTATGAAAATATAAAACTAGAAATTTAACTTTTTGATCATATGATTGAAAGAAGAGAAATGGATTGGGGGAAAAAGAAGAATTAAACAATGTTATGTACAGGTATAAATTTCCCATGATGAATGTGATCACTATGTATATCTCAAATGTACCAGTATAATTAACAGAACAAGAAAAAGAAAAGGATACACATACATGGAGATGGGAGCATATTTTAAGAAATAAGGGCTAATTTACTAGATCAGAGAATAACGAAAGCCCTCTAGCTGAAAAACCTCAAAATGAAAGTTGTTTGTAGGTGCTGAAGACTTAAATAAGAGAATCTATGCCTAGACAATTTATGGTGAATGCTAAGAATAAAAATGGCAAAAAAGTTAAAATTTCCCAAACAAAAAAGCAGGTCATTTAATATTAAAGTTCTCTACTGCAATTTGAGGAAAACTAATAGGGTAATATTTTCACAGTACTGAAAAACAAAAACATCAAATGAAATTTTTAATAAGGTAAAGCATTTTCTAAATATAAATAAAGCTATTTTAAGTCCTCATAGGATTTACCCCATACAATCCTCTTTGAAAATATTCTCATAGAAACTTCTGAGGAAAGAAGAGAAATACAGTGGTATCTTGGTTCACGAACTTGATTTTTTCTACAATTTTGGAAAAAATGGCCATGTTGTTTGTGTGGGAAAGATGTCCATAGTCATGTTTGTCACCTGATGTGGAGTTTGCAAACAAAACCAAAATTTTGTCAAAAGCTTCTGTTTGCAAACCAAATTGTTTGCAATACCTCTACAAAAATACAGCTAAACATATGTGTGGGGATGAACATGACATATACATGAAATATGTACGTGAGGTGAGGAATGAATAAATAGTTCAGTCAAGTTTATTGCCTAAAGAAGCAAAAACAGCATATATATTGTTTATAGAAATGAAGGCAGTAAATGCCTGGGGATATTGAGGATAATAATGTCAATTATAGCCATGCATAGCTTGACCACAGGAATATTTTCTGAGAAATGTGTCATTAGGCTATTTTTGTCACTGTGTGAACATAGTAGAAGAGAACTTATATAAGCCTTGATGGTATAGGTAAATCACTTGCCTCCTGGTGCATTCAAGGGGCTGGTAAACAGATGTCTGAGGCTGCTGCCTGAGAAACACAACATAAACTTTTGTATAAGTAGGAGTACACTCTCAAATAATGAGAAAAGTATGATAAACATCTAAAATCATAACACAGTTGTTCGTTATCATTATTAAATACTACATAGTACATATAATTACTTGTGCTATTCATTGATATGTGGTAGCACAGTACTCTTGCATACACCAGTATCCCCACAAATGCATGAGTAATGTACATCAAAGTTATGATAGCCATGACATTAGGCAATAGAAATGTTTCAGCTCCTCTGTAATTTTATGGTGTCTTTTATGTGTATGTGGTCTGTCATTGACAGAAATGTCACTATGTAGTGCATGCCCATATTATGTATGTATAGGAGAAGATGGTGTCATTAATAATTTTAAAATGGTATGTTAATAGACATTTATAAGTTGAATGTAATTAACTGCAGGCTAAAAATAGAATATATAGAGAGAAGAAATCATAATAGAAATTGTAACGTAACAGGCTTTGGATTGAATGATAATGCAAAAACATTTCTAAGGGGAAAGTTAACAAGCATTCAACTTAAAATGTTAGACCAAGCAAACAGAGAAAGACAATAAGGTAAGAAGAGAGTTCTTTATGATCTTAGTTGGAACTGAGAACAGTGTGGGCAGGTGCTGTCCTCTGTGAAGCCAGGGACCCTAGTCTGTTCTATTCACAGCTGGGTCTGAGTGCCTAGGACAGCGTCAATGACAGGATTGCAAACAATATGTAAAAAATGAAAGAATAAATAAACCCCAACAACATGCAGAGAATGTTATCAAAAATGTAGTTTGTTAAAAAGATTAATATGATGAAGGTATCTTTGGCAAGACTGATCTAGGAGGAAAGTAGTAAAAGAAAATGTACAAAGCAACAGGATATTGAATACATAACATTTAATAAATATATGTACACAGAGGTTTGGAAAATAAAAAAAAATTATCATAACAACTATTTCTAATACTTTTGAAACCCAGAAGAAGAGAGAGATTTGTATAAAAGTACAAAAAGCCAGAACTGGAACAAGAAGAATAAAAACCTGAATAAAACAATAACCATTAGAGAAATTGAAATGTTAATTTTAGGCTCTCCTCAAAGATGTTTTATTTTTAATAGTTTTGTAGCTGACTTCTCCCATACTTTCAAGGGATATATGGCTCCTACCTTATAAAAGACTTTTCCAAAAACCAAAGAAATAGAGAAGATATGGAAATTTTGATGAGGCTGGTATAAACTGGATAAATAATATGCAGAATAAGACATTTTTAGGTCCATTTTACAACCACATAAATGACTAATAAGGCAACTTTTCTGTATTTGTTGCAGTGTTTATTTTCTTTTTCAATAAACTTTATTGTGTATACTTAAGTTATACAACATGTTATGAAATAAATATGGTCAGTGAAATGGTTACTATAGTCAAATAAATTACCATTCTCATCATCTCTCACAGTTACCCCTCGGAAGGGGGGAGCCCAGTTAGCGTCCACTCACTTAGGAAAAATCTCAAATACAGCACAATGTTATAACTTTAGTCCTTGTGTTATATATTAGACATCTAGACTTGTTTCTCCTATGTTTTTGCTACTATCTATCCTCTAACCTACACATCCCCATTTCCTCCCCTCTTCCCCACGGTAACCACTGTTTTATTCATTCTTTATTTCTGTGTATTTGACCTTTTTAGACGTCATATCCAAGTGAGATCCTGCAATGTCTTTTTGAAGTTTCTGGCCTGGCAAAGTAGCAGGTCCCCATGCAATGTGGTATAGCAGCTTTGAGAGTGCAGTAGATGTTTTCATGGCGATGACAGGATTGTCACCAGAACCGTGTGGCCTTTGTAAACTCCCATATATTTGAAGCCTCAGACACTTCTCCACAGAGCTAGAGCCGGTACGTAAGAAGATGAATGATGATACTTAGGAACCAAGAAGATGATCCTAGTGGCCGTCTGTGAGACATTTTCTGGGGCCTTTTCAGAAATGGCTGGTGAAGAAATAGGAAAGGGGCCTGAAGAGAGCCCTTAGAGGTATTCCAGTACCCAATGAGGGAATAACTAGACGGATTCAATGTCAGGGATATGATGAGCCAGTCTTTTCATACTTAAGGATTATGGGAAGCCAGAGCTCCAGAGTGCTAAATGATACCTGCTAGATGCTGGTTCTACAGAGCAAAAGTTTGTGGTCTTCACCCTTTCCAGGCTAGAAAACTTTCCTGTCACCCTAACAGAAACAAAACTTACTTCACTTTCAAGTTAGCCTGCATCAGAATAGTGATCCAACTGCTCTATCATTAAAACTACAAATATTAATGTTTTATGGTGAAGACAAGCATTGGCAAATAAGAAGATGACTTTGAAATGTGGTGCTATGAAGGAGGTAAAGAACCAACTGAAGAGTGTAATTAACTTTAATTAATTTTATCACTTCTTGGTTCATCTTTTATTCTCACTTAACATAACCAATATGAAGGGCCCTGGTTCCTCAGAATGGGGGATCCTCAATCCCTCCCCCTCCACCCACACATTGGCAATGCTCTTATGTATTTAAACAGATTATTGTCATCACATACAATGTAAAGTCATATAAATACCAGATGATTACTTTTGCAAAACTTCACATTCTGATGCAACAATTCATAGAAACATACATATAATTCATACAAAGAACCCAGGACAAGTAAAATGATCTTGAAAAAATAATAAAGTGGGAATACTAAGAATTCCCATACAATTTAGTGCATAATTAATCAAAATAATGTGGTACAGGCTTGTAGATAAATGTATTAGTTCATTTTCTGCTGCTATAACAAAATGCCTAAAGCCAGGTACTTATAAAGCAAAGAGCATTATTTAACTTACAGTTTTGGAGGCCAAAATTCTAAGATGAGTGGCTACATCTGTTTGGCCTCTGTTGAGGGTCTCTCAGTTGCTTCAAAACATAACAGAGAAGCAGGAAGAGAACCTGGAAAGAGGAATTCAGAGCAATTCAGAGGCCCGACTCCCTTTTTTATAACAACCCACTCTCTTAGGGGGTACCAAGTTCCTTAGAGAATTATATTAATCTCTTCTGAAGGCAGTTCCTCCAATGTTCTAATTACCTCCTAGCAGTTCTCAGCTGTGGAAGGCCTTATCCTCTTCCAGCACCACACACCAGAGAACACATTTCCAGCACGTAACACTCAAGCATATCAAAGCCATTGAAGTATATGTACATTAATAGAATAGAATGGAGAATTCAGAAATATATTTGTGCATTTGTAGTTATTTTTTGACAAGAATACCAAGATAAGTAACTGGTAAAAGTACAGAGTTTACAATAAACGGTGTGAATTGACTGGATAGCTACACACAGGCACATAAGTTAACTCAAAATAGATCACAGGCCCGAGTGTAAGACCTAAAACAGCAACATTCCTGGATGGAAACTGAGTAAATCTTTTTTTTTTTTTTTTTGGTAACAGGGATCGAACTCGGGTCCTTGTGCTTGCGAGGCAGGTGGCAGAACCATTGAGGTAAATCCTCAGCCCATGAGTAAATCTTTATTACCTTGGGTTAGATAAAGGTTTCTTAAATATGTTACTAAATGCATAAGTGACAAAAGAAAAAAATGGATAAATTGGAAACACTGAAAATACCTGGGCAAAAAAAGAAAGCCACAAAGAGAGTGAAGAGTAAACTCACAAAATGGGAGAGAATAATTATTAATCTTATTTTCAAAAGAGGCTTTGTATCCACTATATATAAAGTACTAATATCATTCAATAATAAATGATAGCCCAACTTGAAAATTGGTAAAAGGCTTAATGGATATATCTCCAAAAAGATCTACAAATGGCTTACAAGCACATGAAAAGATACTACCATTAATCATTAAACAAATTCAGAAAAAATCTATAATAAAATACCACTTCACACATCTAAGAATGGCTCCTATCAAAAAGATAGACAATGGCAGTTGTTGGCAAGGATGTGATAAAATTGGAACCCTAACACACTGTTGGACAAAAAATAAAATGGTGAAATCATGCAGTCTCTTCGGGAAAAAGTTTGACAATTTTTTTTAATAAGTTAAAGAATTACCATATGACCCTGCAATTTCACTTCTAGCATACTACAAAGAGAAAGACAAAGGTACACCCACGTAAAACTTACCCACGAATGTTTACAACAGTATTATTTATTACTGCTAAAGCTGGAAATAACTCAAATATCCATCAATTGATGAATAAATATATACAATGTAATATACCCACATAATAGAATATCAGGAGTAGGAAGAAATCCAGTGCAGATACATGCTACTGCATAGGTAAATCCTGAAAACGTTACACTAAGTGAAAGAAGCCACACCCAGATGCTATACATAGGCTAACTGCATATATATGACTTGTCCTGAAAAAGTAAATCCATGGATCCAGATAGTAGCTTAATGACTGCCTAGATCTAGGAATAGAGACAAGGAATGCAATACAAGTGCTACTACGTATGTGTAGTTTTGTTTAGGAGTGATCAAAATATTCTTAATTTAGATTATGGTGGCACTTACAGAACTTTGTGATTATATTACAAACCTGTGACTTCAAGTGGGTGAATTTTATGGCACATAGGGGTAAATTATATCTCAATAAAACTGTTAAAGTACAGCTCATACTTTTAGCTTGACTACATCTGGTTGGGACTGATTTGGTCATTTAATATATCTCTTCTCCCTCCCAGTTAATGCCAATTGCAAATGTGATATGTATGCCCTCTGGATTTTTATCCTAATCATAGATAAATACTCTAAATCAGAATAGATCTAAGGACAAAGTTATTTTTATGTGCTATTAGTATCTTTCCTCTTGGTTAGTATTAATTATTGCTCTTTGTTCATGTTCATTCCATAATATAAATCATTCATTCTCTTATCTATGAGCATCTATTATAAGGCAGACGCTATACTGGATGATGAGCATAGGGAAATGTTTAATGCCTGCTTCCTGCTCTGAAAGAGAAGACAGCCTATTATGTAAGCCAGACAAATACAGAGATGAGTCCTAGAAGAGTTGTTTCTGTTAGGATTTTTTTGGTGTAATCAATATAAATCAACTCTAGCTAATTTAATTCAAAAAGGAATTTATTTGAAGGCTATGGAGTGGCTCACAGCACTGAAAGAAAATTGGAGTAACTAAGGCTTCCAAGTGGACAGGAGCCAGAGGGGATCCATGATAAAAGGCAGGAACCAATCAGGGATTTTGTCAGGCTGCCAGTGCTAGTTTTAATCAGCACTAACCATTCTCCATCCTGGTGTCTCTCCACTCAAGCTCTCAACTTCCAAGAGAGTAATTGGTCTAGCTTTATCTCGATCCACCACTTTGCTGGGAGAAAGTAGAATACTCTGGCTGTCAAACCGCCCAAGAATGCAGATCATGGGGCAAGAAAATCATAAAAAGAGGACATGGATTCTGAGGAGACATAAACCAGAATATTGCCACTAAAAGAGCTTGAGGTCTGGAAAATGCAGAAGTACATAGGGTTACCACGATAAGAGCCCTGAGGAGTTTAGGAAGTCTTCCTGTTGTACATGATAATGCTTTAACTGAAATGTGAAAAGATGTTTGTGTGAAGTATGGAGCAGGGAGTACAGATCAAGAGACATTTTCGTCACACACAATAATAGTGGTAAAAGCATAGGGACTTGGAAAACCATCACTCATTGAAAGACCTAAAAATTTATCACACCAAATCAATGGGAGATTTTGGGCAGCAGCCTTGAATATAAGCAGCAAAGTAGCTAAGAGTAAAGCTATCAGTATCTTTCATACTATAAGATAATGGAGTCAGAAATTCATTTTGGAATGTAAGAGAATCAACTGAGGCTCCTCAAGCAGAAGGTGATATCATTACATTTGCAATTTACACAATTCAACTATTGGGTAGAAAGGGTTGAGGGCTGGACAAGATGGGCTGACTAGTGAAGGAGTAACTTCAAGAATCCAGTTGAAGATGAAAAGAATATGATAAGAGATTTGCAGTGAGAATGCAAAAGAGAAAATAGCTACAAGAATAATTACGGAAAAAAGAAGCCAATGGCTGGATGAGTAATTGGATACCAGTCTGCAAGGGAATTTTAGAGAGAAAGAAAAGAGTCTAGAATGACCCTTTGATCATTTTTCAGGAGTTGCAAAATTTCTTAGGAAGAGAGTTTTGTTTTGGTTGTTTGTTTCTACGGTACTGGGGATTGCACACAGGGTCTTCACACTATGCTATATCTTCAACTCTTATAAATTTTAAATTTTCAGACAAGATCTTACTAAATAGCTAAGTTGTCCAGGCTAGACTCAAACTAGTGATCCTTCTGCCTCAGCTTCCCAGAGTTCTAGTACTACGGGAGGAAAACATTTTGCTACTACCTTTGCTAAAGTAGATCCTCAGGGTCTCTAGTTTATGACTTCCCTATGTTTTAGGTGGTAATAAGGAGACTACAAGTCTCTCCAATTTATCAGCAGGACTTGTATTCTAGGAATCCCTCTTCTAATTCTATCCTGTTTGTTTTCAAGCCTGTGGAGTTTAGAAGTTAAAACTTGTTATTTTCTCAGCCTTAATGGTTTTCCTAACTTCGTGCCAAAGGTCAATCTAAAAGGTGTTGCAGTTTGGATATTCATGCAGTCCTGAAATCTTTTTTTTCAAAGGCAATACAGAAAGTACTCAAAGCAATGCCTACAAGGCTTTTACTACTGTAGAGAGTGCTACCTGTCCTATCTCACTGGCCATGAAGCATAATTTTGAGTAGCTGCCAACAGGAGGAAATTCAAACTGACCACTCACAACAGGGGAGTTCCCTCTTCTATCATTAGGTCAATGATCCAAGAGTGGCAATTTTCACTTTCTAATCAACTCAACTAGGTGACCTTTCATGGGCTAGAATCACTGAGTTAGAAGTAACAATGAGAGGTCCTTTTATCTAACCCACCTGCATCAAACAACATTTCACTTGCATTGACGGAGTAGGTGAATACGTGGCTTTTCATACAAGTTCCCCTGGCCCGGTCCCTGAAGTTACCAGGTCTGCGGTGCTTATAGCCAGGAAGGCCTTCTAAGGACAAAGCACAGCTCTCTCCTCTGCATTAGTCACTTTCTTCTTGTTCTGGACTCATTAGAAGGAAGGGAATCTGCTTCTTGTCACTCACATACTCCTTCATATACTGCAGAACTATTATTAATTCCTTATTCAGCCTTCTTTTCCCTAGGCTAAATAAACTCTGTTCCTTTAGCCTTTCCTCAGAGGGAATATTAGTCAAACCTTTAATCATTTTAGTTGCTTTCTTCTGGACCGCCTCCAAATATTCCACAGTACATTTTATCTGGAAGAGCTGAAATGGAACACAGTGAGGTAAAAATCTCATTAATTTAGACCTTGCCAATTTGAAATTTGTGATAATTCCGACAGGGATTTGCTTAACCAACCCTTTCTTCATTGATTGTGCAAGTTCAAGGCAAACTTGACCCAGAGAGGCAGAGGGAGAGCTGTAGAAAGTAATGGAGATGCTCATGGGAGCTGAGCTTTTTCCAAGTGTATCTGTGGTATGTTTTCCCACAGAGCCACTTGCAGCCCAAGTGCAGGCACTGTCCCCTGGCCACCTGACCATTGCAGCAAGTTTGGTAATGACCTACACTAAGCCACAGTGCAAGACCAGAGTGAGTTGTTGGTACTGTGACCACATATTCGCTCCCCAGTGAGTGGGTTTATTGGACAAAGGGCTAAATTTATCAGTTTGATAAGACTCCAAAATTCTGGACAGTTAGTTACTATAACTTCTTTACATATTCTAAAATTACACAATTATATTTCAGCTTGGTTATTGGGTTTTTCACTGGCTTAGAGAAAATAGCCTTTCACCAATGTCTGACAGTTTTTATTTTAATTTATGTGTGCAAAGATTGGAATGCATTTAATTTCAAAATATGCTCACCTTACAAGTCTACATTATTAATCAGCCTACTTATTGAATAAACGTTGTCCCTATTACTACATTGTCAAAGAAAGCATGCCCTGTATTCAAACTTGCTTGGTCTAGCATATTGTAATACAAGTAGCAATAGAGTTCACCAAGAGCACAAAGGAGGATCTTAGAGTCATCCTGGAGAAATTGGAAAAAAAGCTTCATGACAGAGGGACTTTTCGGAGAGGAGACATTATGTCAAAGTCTAAGCAGGACCTTTGCAGGTGGACAAGGTAAAGGAAAAAACTTGGATGGATTTACAGAAGTCTGGGTGCCTCATTATTGGTGACGATTTAATTAGTTTTCACTTATGCCTGTTTCGTTGACTGAATATTTTTGCTATGAAAATTCTGAACAAGCCATCTGCTTCCCTTTGTGAATATTCCTTAATGGTTCCAAGGAGGGAAAATAATGGCTCCTCCCTCCTCCTTCCTTGATTCTGAACCAATTGAGACATTAAATATGGTAGATGAGAACATGTGGATCAAAATATCTGTGTTATTAGTCATGATGAGTGGGTAGGAGGGAGCACTTCAGATACATAACAGCAGTCAGTTTTCTAGGTTGAAGGATTTAATTCTCAGTAGTAGGAAGAGCTAGAAACCCCAGGCCTCACAAAACAGAGGTTGGCCTCTTTCTGTAGAATGATTAGATCTCAGGGAGATCCCAAGAGAGCCCAGATGCAGCCAAGGTTTATGGGCACCAGATCTTCATCCCAGATTTACCCATCAGACCTCCCAGAAGCCCAGGAGGCTACACGGGCTTCTCTAGTGAAGACCCCTCAGAAGACACAGTGAAAAACAAGGAGTAAGTTTGCAACTGGATTCATAACCTTCCCCTGTCCAGAGCAAGATTCTTTACCATGATTTTGACATGAAGCTATACACAACTAGTAAACTCTCAGTGATGATTAAGACCATTCTCACTCTTTGCTTACTTGAGAATCAGGGGGAAATGTCTCAGAAGTACAAAATCAGAACTCAAACTTTGTGACATTTAGTTACTAACTCTATCCTTTGTTAGTAAAATGACTTTGAAATAGAGCAATTTATCCCCTGGGCAAAATGTAGATACTTCCTAGGGTCAGTATGAGGTTTAAATGAGTCAACGTATATAAAATGCTTGAATTGGGATGGGTACATGGTGGATGTTAGATAATTACTTGTTTTTATAAAGCATGTTGCTGTCTAATGCATAAGGGCTAAATGGCTTAAAATATGTTTTTTTCATTCTTGTGTATGTTCAAAGTGAAGAATACCCCACAGGATCCCATGGACTGTTTAATGTGCAAGTGTGTTTCTCAAAACTTTATGTGCATATTGTTTTTTGTAGTTAAAATTTTTTTCTTTTTTGGTACCAGGAATCAAACTCAGGTCCTTGCACTTGCACAGCAGCCGGCGAAACCACTGAGCTAAATCCCTGGCCCTATGTGGATATTTTTAATTTGACGATCCTGTTAAAAAATGGTTTCCAAATCAATAAGTCTGAGACAGAGCTCTAAATTCTTTTAATTTTTAAAGTCCTCAGATGAGGCCCAGGCTACTGACCAGTGAGTGGCCTAGCTTTTGTATAGAATGGGCAGAGACATGTACTGTGGATTTATGAATCCACTTGAGGTTCTAAAGAAGCAGGCATACATGCTACTTCCAGGTACAGACACCCAGGTTTAGCTACAGTGGCAGATTTCTTCATTACTTTCTGTGATGTTTATGTACCCTACTGCTTGTGATTTATAACTTGTAGCTCTCTCATCAGTTACTCTCTTAATTCTTACCCTAACTCCTTAATTAAGATGGAGTCAGAATACATCCTTTGATCAATTTACAGTCTTGACAAAACCCGGTGCTTAGGGACAAGCTAAATCGATACAGATTTGCTTCTAGTATTGCTTTTCAAACCATACCATGCATTGAAATCACCTGAAAGGAGTCTTCAATCTCCAACCTTGGGACCCCATCCCAGGGGACACTGATCCAGTAAGTCTTGGTTGGTGACCAAGAGTTTGCCTTTCTAACACGGAACTAGGTGACACCAATGCTGCTGTTTAAGAACTACACTTGATGAGCCACTGCTTCATAGCCACACTGTCTATTTGCCTGCGAGGAGGAACCTACCACTTGGACAAAGATGGCAAATCATATTTGACACCATCATGTTCATAAACAGCACAAGTGCGATACACATGTAACCAACAGCGTTAAGGGTACAAAGAGGTGGATAAATTCCATCAAAACCCATAGCATCTGAAACCAGCCTACAGCATCCAAAGCTCTTAGTTACTGTCAACAGAGAGGCCTGCAAGGAGTCAAATAAATGGCCATGTGTGAAAGCCAAACCTGGTCTCTCTTTATGTCAAATCTAAGGATTCATTAGGCCTAGGGAACATTTTCACTGGAAAATACCATAGAAAGCTTCCAATTGGAATATCATTATGTGCCAAACATCAATAGTATCTCTAGCACCTCCTGGAAGCTTTATCTGATGCTTTGAAGCTGTGGTCAATACTTGGTAGTGTCCACACTATGCAGTCAGGATTTGGAATTCTCTGCTTACCATTTCCATGCATCTAAAATCGAAACTTCTGGAAAGCAATAATTATGCTTTTTATCTCTATGTTTCTAGTATATAGCAATGTACTCAGAAGGTATTTTATACACATATGTCTTCAAGAATTATAATGCTCTAAATCCAATGCACCTTTGTTTTTTACAAAGTCAGATGTTACAAATATATAGTATTTGCTTAAACAGGGAAATGGTCATCATGTTATTGTAAATGCAGAATATTTTATTTCTAAAAAATAGCATTTTCCACAACACAATCACTTAAATAATGTGTTAAATTCATACATGATAAAAATTATTACATACTTTTAAAATTTTTCAGGTAAAGATCTCAGATATTAATTAAGAGAAGAGTGGTTTTAAAAACTAAGCACATTCACAGGATAGAATATTATACAGCAGTGAAAATGAATGAATCTAACCATAGTTATTCATAGATTGTATAATTCAAAATTTAGCTACTCAATAAAATTTAATTTCAATTTCAAATCAGTATTTCTGGTGCTTTTGGTGTCATTTGTTGTCATGCTGTGGAGTGGAAAATTTGAGTTTTGACATACACCTTCCCAGCCACTACTGATCATGGAGACTTTCTGACTTTGTCCTTCAGCTTCTCATATGGTAAACCAGTGACCTTTCATGGTCTGTTTAGTGCCCCATTCTGTCACTTTTGTGTTCCTTGTTATACTGTCATTGTTCAGAAGGGTCTACAAGTGAAGGTTGAATTCCTGTCTTGTGTTTCTGGATACAATAAGGCTGCTATGTTAAATACACGTGCTAGATAAGGTTTTAAGTCATTGGTTAGAGTACTATTGGCCATGAGTTCAATGCTACTAAGTCAACAATATGTATTTGAAAAGTTTTATTTAAAAGAACAGGTATACCCATAAACAAGGTCATATATCGATTAGCTGATGGAAATTCTGCAACCAGAGGCTAATAGGAACCTAAACCTGTATTTCCCCTTGGAGTGACAATTCAGTATTGGTTAATTCATCATTCTCAATGACTTCTAATAGCATGCCAGTAAGATTATTGAGGATCAACTGTATAACAACCAGATAAATGCATTTAATAATGTAATTCTGAGCAAAATATAGCACATACCAGAAAGCTACATGATGTCCTTCTTACAGAATTCAAAAACAACCGAAATAAAGAGAGCATTATGAAGAAAAATAATTAGAAACTAAATAAGGCAATGGAAACACAAACTCACGCTAGTGATTACTTTGTGGGGTATAGGAAATGGAAGTGGGTTGATAGATGTAAGGACTTTGGTAACAGAATCATGAGTATTCGTTGTCTTCCTAATGTCTGACTAAAACAAATAAATAAATAAAGTCAAGCACATAAGATGACATAGAATTTTGCCCTAATGGGCACTGATGCATGTCTCTACATTTTTCATAGCCATAAATATACAAAGTAAATGAATGAATAAGCCTATTTTTGTTACGCACACATGACCTTTTCCTCTAAATCAGAGCTTTCTCAGTAAAACCTTGACAAAGGGGTCCTCGAGAAGAATTGGAGGGAACCCTGATACAGGAAGAAATGGTTAGCTCTAAAACTTCACAGCCCCTACATTTCTCACATCATTCTTGACAGTCCAGATAACACGTGTCCGTGTCACGGACTGAAAGTGTCAGAGAGCCCAGCAGCACCAAGACACCACTGTGAAAATTAGACATATCCCTGGCCCGAGTAGTCCAAACTAAAAATCAGAACTAAGAACAGGTAGAATAATCATTCAAACTGAGATGGGATGCACACACAAAAGACTAGATAGGGTGAGACTGAAAGCTGTTGTTTAGAATTAAAGCCAACTTTAAAACCAATAATACTGTGAAAGTGGGAGGTGTTGAGAGACATGCAGAAAATGTAGTAGTTTTAAAGTAGGAGGTTACTGCCGGTTTTCCATGATGGCTAAGCCACCAAAAACCTGCTGGGAAGCTTGAATGATTGTATGTGGAAAAGGCAAGTACTGCTAAGGAAACACAGTGTAGCTTCTTAAAAGAGAAGTCAAGGTGTACCCATACTGGGGGTTTGCCTTTGATGTATGAGTTTTATATACCAGCATCCCATTTCCTCACTGCAGTCGATAATTTAGAGTGATTTGTATAATGCACCTTGCTGTAGCATGCAAATGACACGACCTCCTCCTCTGGAGGTGTGGCAACCAAATCAGGCTTGTGGAACTGAAGCGAATCCCTGATATTCCAGAGTCATTTAATCACACATTTGGTTTGATTTACTAATGCTGTTGTCTTTCCATTTTCTGTTAAGAAATTAGCAGGAAATAACTTGGCCTGAACACCACAACATGTTGGATCAATTTAAGAGACAATATAGATCACTGGAATTTCTTTTGTCAAACAGAACCATTAGACTTGCATATTAAAAAAGTATATATTTCTGTGTCGAGTATGTGATACATAGCTTACCATTATGCAAAAGGCCACCAAGAATGGATGGCAAGGAAGAAATGATAAATATATCATTGCATATGCAGCCTGTATTAGACCCTGGTATCTTGTTATGTGGAGGGATGTGTACTTTTCTCTTTTTCCTAGAAGGTGGTTTACCATTCCTAAATGTGAACTCAGTGATAGAATTCACCTTCTTCTCTTTACATAATATGCTATGACTAAAATATATTCCAACTGTGTCTAACTACTCATATGGCTGCTCTTAAGTATTGATGAATATCAGTTAAAAATCAAACTGGAAGCACAATTTCCATCCCTTTACCATCAAAGGATGTATTTTTCTCCAATGGTTGTTTTTCTGTGTCACATTGGGTCTGTTTTTCAGTGTCACACTGTGCTTTGCTATCCAGTGCACGGACAGAACATCTGAGTAATTATATCAGTGTGACTGCAATTTTACCTTTGGGGCCCTCTTGCTTTGCTCACACACAGGTGACTAAACTAGGAATAGTGACATTCTTTGCTGGGAGGGGTGGACCATGTGCCTGTCCACTGGCAGCCCAGCAGGCAGCTGAGTCACACTGGGTAAACTTACATCTTTGCAATGTGAATCTAAGAAAGCCAGGTGAAACAGGACCCGAGGCTCTCTGTCCCCAATGAGTTTGGTCTCAAATTATCATTGAACGAACATGATCTAAGAAAACAGTGTGGACAGGGACAGAAGAGGCTTTTTGGATCCTCAATCCTGCCTTGTATGACTTTGGACCAAGCACTAAAAACTTTGAGCATGCATTTGCCTTTCTACCTCCTATACAGGTGTATAATAAAAAGACCACTGATGATAAGAATAACAATTACTAATATTTAGTGATTTAATGTATGGCTTTGATAATTATTGTTTTAAATGCACAGAGCACTGAAGCTGAATACACTAAAGCAATTTGCACAAAAGCAAGTTGAACAAAAACAAATTTTCCATTGTCAATGATTTGGATATACTACCAGGTAGATTCTTAAGCTTTCATGTGCTTTTAAACATTTTTTCATGTTACATATTTTGTTTTGCTGTTGTTGTTGTTTTTGTTTTCCTATGCTTTATCATTTTCACATTTCTAATTTACTTCCAGCTGTGTTTTTCTCTTTGCTATTTGTAGTCATAAAAAGATGCTCATTTAATTTGCCTTCATAATACCCTATAGTAGGACATGTTGTTTGTTCTCATAAATCTCTTGTTATTGTCATTCAGGTTACTTTTATTTATGTACTTATTCAAAACCTAGAATGCCTACTTTGAGCCAGTGAAGGAGGAACTGGCCAACATTTTAAAAAATGAAACATGTAATGAAAATTCAAATGGTCCTTATGCTTATTGCAAACCCAAGTACGTTCAGCATCTCTTAACTGCCAGAGGCTGAACTTGTTAGTGAGAAAAACAAATAGAACCTTCACTTTTGTGGAGCTTAAAATCTTGTAGCAAGACAGATAATAATCAGTGGATACACAAAGAAATCAAAGTGGAAATTCCATAAATGAGCTATTCAGCAGCATAATGAGCCACAGAGTGGTCCAGTAGCCTGGTGAGTCATGACCACATGGAATGGAAGGAGCCATGATCAGATCCAGGGACCAATTATGCCAAGTGTACTATGGCTTATATGGGAGAGCGAATTTCATGGGACCGAAGAGGAAATAAGATTTGAAAGACAGTTTGGGGAGAAAAAGCAATGAGATTGAACTGTGTCCTCCTGAAACACCTAAGACCCAGTACCTGTGAATGTGACCTTAATTGGAAATAGGATCTTCGAAGAGGTCATTACAGTGGCTCCTAATCTAACATGACTGGGTCCTTATAAAGTGGTGGTGGGGGGGTGAGGCAGAAGTCCATGGACACATACAGCAGAACCCCATGAGGATAAGAATGCAGAGTGTGGCACTGATGTGTCTACTGCCAAAGAGCACCAGAAATGGCCACCAAAGCCCCAGAATCTGGGGCAGACTTAAGGACCAGTTTCTCCCTCACAACCTCAGAAGGAATCACCCTGCTGACACCCTCATCTCAGCCCTCCAGGCTGTGAGACAATAGATTTCTGTTGTTGAAGCTCTACAGTTTTTCATACATGTAAAGTCAGCTTGAGGAGACTAATGAAGGAGCCGGTGACCCCAGGTCATCCATGCCAGGCAGATGCTGCCTCCGCACCTCAGTGGCCCAGAAAGTTTCTTAAAACAACTCCCAGGGTCCCAGCAGGATTAGCCAGGCAGATTATAGCCATTGGGTGAATGCATTTGAACTTTTGTTTGGTTTCGGCCTTGGGTTTTGGCAGGCAATACATAACCCTTTGAAAGTTTCAAGGAGGGAAATAAATAAAATAATCTAACTTCAGACCTCACCTTCTAGAACTGTCCATTCTTCTTCCACTGTAGCTCTGATCTCACAGTGTCTGGAGTAATGTCTTATTTGTTCCTGTTAACTGGGAACTACTTAAGAGTAGTAATTGTATTTCACTGTGCTGTATGTTCAGCACAGCCCTGTTGTTTAGTAGGTGCTAAGTAGTTACTTATTTGTAGTGAGTAGCTTGCCTGCCTGCATGCATGCCTTCTCTTCCTTCCTTCCATCCCTTCTTCCTTCCTTTCTTCCTTCCCTTCCTCCCTTTTTCTCTTTCTTTCTTTCTCTCTTTCTTTCTTTTTTCTTTTCCTTCCTTCCTTTCTTCCTTCCTTCTTTTCTCTCTTAGATGAGATCTCGCTGTGTTACCCAGGCTAGCCTCAAACTTCTGGGCTCTAGTGATCATCCTGCCTCTGTCTCTGAGATTGCTAGGATTACAGGTACATACAATGTTTCTCAGTTTTTATTTTGGAATAATTATATCAGAGAATTTTAAAAAATAGTGTTAAGAATGTTATATCCCCTCCATCCGGTTTCAAAACTTGTTAACATCTTGCCACATTTGTCTCTCTGTTTCCTCTTTCTATGAAAACATAGTGATTCTTTTCTGAACTACTTGAGGGCCAATTGCAAACATGAAGCCTGTCCACTTAAATGGTTTAGTACATGTTTCCTAAGAAGAAAGCACATTGTCCTATCAAATCATAGCAAAATTATAAAAGTCTAGAAATTTAATATTAATACTTATATCAGCAGTCAATATTTAATTTTTTGAGTTCATTCTTTTTGTTGTTGTTGTTTAAGAATTCAATGCAATATGATGCACTTCATTACTTGTCATGACTCCAGTTATCTTTAATCTGGAAATGTCTGTTAGCCATTTTTTTTGTTTTCTATGATATCATTATTTCTAGAGCACAGGCCAGTTATTCTGTAGAATATCCTTCAGTCTGGTGTCCAAAGGTTTCTAATGATTAGATTCAAAATATGACCTTTTAGGACAGGATGTCATAAATATAAATTTGTGTCATTCTCAGTGCATCATATCAAGAGGTAAATAATGTCAATTGTTTTGCATCATTTTTAGTAATTTTGACTTCAATTGCTTTGTCAAAGTGATGATTGTTATGTTTTTCCACTCAGTTACTATTTTTCCTCTATTATTAAGTAATTTGTGGGAAAATACTTTAAGGCCTAGTAAAAATCATTTTCATCATCAAAGTTTCACAAGTACATCTAGTATCCTTTCTTTATTCCATTATTATGACGGTGACTGCACAAAGATGATTTAGCTTCATTTCTTCTACTTTCATTAGCTGCTATTCCACTGTGGCCTCTCCAAGTGTTTATTTATTTATTTATTACCAGTATGGGGTCATGCATTATTATTTTATTCAATGGATTATAACTCATTAGTGTCATTAATTATTTTGAAACTCAAATTGTCTTAGAGTTACTGCCTTCCTAGGACCAGTCTGGCTCCTTTGTATTCAGCACTTTTTAGTTTCAGATACAAGAAATGATGCCATTTTATTTTGTATTCTTTTTGCCTATCGATGATGTTAGCCACTGAGCTAATTTCCTTCTTTCTTATATCAATGCTCCATGTTTCAAGTTTGTTTCATTCCTTACTTATGGGTGCCTAATACCATTTGCAACAGTCTGTTTTAAACTTTCTTGTGATCCAAGATAAATTGTCTTCTCTATCACTTTCATATACTATTTATTTTCTTAAAAGTGATTTTATCTGTGACAGTGATTTTTCTTCTCTTCTCTTTCACTTAATTACTATTCTTTTTCCCAATATCTTGCTATATCAGCTCTTCATCTTTCCTTATCTTTGGGTAGACCTTGACCTTCTCTACATGTCTGGAAAAAGAATATGCTCCCCTTTTCCCCAGATTAATTTTGTTTTTGTTTTCTTAAGGACCTCCTGAATCTGATCTTTTTTTTTTTTAATCTTTTCTCATACAACGTAGAAACCTTTGCCTATAATTTCTTAGGTCTTTTATGTTAGAACAATGTCTTATACAATCTTGTAACCCTTGGAGAAAATAGCCCAACTCCATTTAACTTTACCATCAAAATGCTTCAGAGATGAGTTGTCTAATGTTTGCCTTCATTTTCACAGGACAGATTTTTTTGAGAGCTACCAGAGACATGACACTCCAGCTTTCTCTTCAATGTCATTACTGATCAAAAAGTCTGTCATTCTACTCTTCTCCAGGCAAAGGTGATGTAGGGGTATCTTAGCTACTTTTCTCATTGCTGAGACAAATAGTTAAAGGAGGAAAGGTTTGTCTGGCTCACAATTTGTACAGGTTTCAGTCCATAGTTGGCTGGCTCCCAGGTGGAGTGACATGGCAGAGGGATCATCACGGAGGAGAAATAGCGCAAGGGAAGCAGGCAGGTAAGAGCACATTAGTCTTCTTTTTGTTCCTTATATTTTATGCAGACTACCTGCCCTAGGGTGAATGTAGCACTAACCCCCTTAATCATAGTCAGAACTATACCAAACCCATCAGTGGACTGATTTAGTAATCACACACCTTTGACCCCAGCACCACACACTCTAGATCCAGCCACCTTTGAAAAGACCCCTATGACTGCTTGAGACTTTAGGAGGACACATAGACACAGCCATAACATTCCGCCCCTGGCCCCCAAAGACACATGCACATCCCTTTATGCAAAAAGGCATTGAGTCCATCTCCAAGAGTTGCTAAAGTTCTAACATTTTCAGCATTGCTGAAAAGTTCAAGTACAATAAAATCTCCTCTGAGATTTAAAATATACTCTTAGCTGCAAGCCCCAATACAAATGAAAAGAAAGTTAAACACTTCCAACATTCAGTGGCACAAGATAGATATTTCCATTCCAAAAGTTACAAACAGGGGGATACAAAGCAATGGGACCAAGCAAGTCCAAAATCCAGCAGGGCAAACATTAAGTCCTGTAGTTCCATGTCCAACATCTGAGGCAATCTGTGGCAAGATATAAACTTCAAATGGATTGGGTGACTCTACCTCTACGGCACTGCAGGAACTCCATGGCTTGTCTATTTGGACTGCTTTGCTCACTCCTTGCTGCTTTTCTCAGACAATCCATCCTCCTGGCTTCTCCAACATTCTAGGGTCTTCATGACACCTTCAGTTTCATACCCACAGCTGCACACACTGCCCTCTCAGGGGCACCCTGCCTGGCCTCCCAGACCCTCTTCTGAAATCTGGGTGGAAGCCTTCCTGACACCACAACTCTTCCATTCTGCATGCATCTAAAACTAGCCCTATGTGGATGATGCCAAGGTCTGCCACCAGCTGGAGCAGTAGCCAAGCTTCCTTCTGTTTTCGCTATAGGGGTCACATGCCTCGTGAGCATGCTAACCCCATCCTGAGGAAAAGTTCTCTAGACCACTGCCATTCTAGAACGTGGTGCTCTGCTGCTTTCTTCTCAAAGCAAAGTCTTTCACCTCTGCAACTCTGAAGCTGCAAATGCCGGAGTCCTGCTGGTTCTGGTGATGCACTCGAGTTATCTTTTCTATTGTCTTTTTCTGAAAAAACTTGACTTTGTCTTGCTAGTCCTTTCAATGACCTTATGGTTTATGTCTAGATGTTCCCCCAAAGCCTCATGAAGTCATGGGGGGGTGGGTCAGTGGTAGCTGGATCTAGAGTGTGTGGTGCTGGCATCAAGGATGTGTGATTACTAAATCAGTCCACTGATTGGTTTGACATAGTTCGGGCTGTAATTAAGAGTGTGAATGCAACACCTGCCTTAGGGCATGTAGCCTGCATAAAATGTAAGGAACAGAAAGAAGGCTAATGTGCTCTCACCTGCCGGCTTGCCTTGGACTGTTTCCTCTCTGTTACAACCCCTCTGCATGCCACTCTGCCTTGGAGCCAGCTGACTGTGGACTAAAACCTCTACAAACTATGAGCCAAGTAAACATTTCCTCCTTTAACTTTGGATGTCAGGTATTTTGTATTGGCAATGAAAGAAGTAACTAAAACAAGGGGAAATTGGGAATTTGTTAAAAATGAGATATTTATAAATAGTGTTTAAAATGAGCATAGAAGTTCTAAAATCTCTTAATGCATGTGATATAGCAAGGATATATTCACCAAAACAAAGACCATAAGGGACAAGCTTATATCAAACATAATAGTCAGTAGTCAGAATTTGGAAGGATTCTTTTCTAAGATCATGAGCCAGAAAACAATGTTCATTCTTGTTACTTCTATTCAATATAATACTGAAAATCACAACTAAGATAATCAGATAAGAAAAATAAAGAATCCAAATTGAGAAGAGATTAAATTTATACTCTTTGCATATAACATGATCTTTTATATAGAAAACCTTCAAGACTTCACCAAAAACTGTTAGAATAAGTGAATTCAGCAAATTTGCAAGATATAAAATCAACACACAAAATCACTATCTATGTTATATGGTAATACACTGTACAAAATTATTAGGAACTCAATTCCACATGAAATAGCATCAATAAACCTAACTAAAGTTAGAAACAAACTTAACTAAAGTCATAAAAGATCTATACACTGAAAACTATAAGGCAGAAATGAAGACATTGAGGAAGAGAGAAAAAATGAAGAGATAGTCATGTTTATACATTGAAAGAATTAATATTCTCAAGATATCCATATTACCCAAAGCAATGTACAGATCCACTGCAATCCCTATCACAATTCCCACAGAAGTTTTCCCAGAAATATAAAAAATAATTCTAAAATATTTATGGAAGGACCAAAGTTCACAAATAGCAAAGCCAAACCTGAGTCAAAAGAACAAAGCTGGAGGCATCATACTACTTGACTTTGAAACGTAACACAAAGCTGAAGTATTCAAAACATCACAGTACTGGCACACACACACACACACACACACACACACGCAAACACACACACTCACAAAGTACATAGTCTGATGGAACACAATAGAGAACCCAGAAATAAACCCACATTAAATACAAGTCAATATAATGATCTTGATAAAAGTACCAAGAATACACAGAGGGCCAAAGGAGAGTTTCATCCATGAATGGCCTGAAAAAATTGGATACTCATAAACAGATAAAAGAAATTGGGCCTTTATCTTACCAAAAGCACAGGCAATAGTTGCAAAACTAGATAAATGGGATTACATGAATCTACACTGCAAAGGAAACAATCAAGAGGACAATGGGGGCACGGTGAGTGCTAAAAACACAGAGACATAAGTAGTAACCTATGTCTTTTCAGAATTATTGGAAATACAGATATAAAAAACAATTAAAATATAGCACAATGTCAGCAATAATTCACCTGGGTTGAGAACTGATTTTACAAAAGAAGCGACTTTTGAAAGGGCAGAGTATGGTTCATATGGAAAATAAACACTATAGAAACATTTCTCCTCCCTCCTGTTCTAAGGCTGCATTGTATTTCACTGTATATGTATGCCACTACTTTTCACTCACCTGCTGAGGCACAATGATAACTGAAATAAGTCAGGCACAAGAAGATAAATGCTACAGAATCTCACTTACACTTGAAATCTACAATAATCAAACACATAGAGGTAGAGAGTAGAACTGGAGTTATGAGAGCCTGGGGTAAGGTTGAGCTTAGTGTGAAATGAGAAAAAGGGAAATGGTCATCAAAGGATATAAAGTTTTAGTTAGATAGGAGGAATAACACTGGGTGATCTATTGCACATTATGTTTACCATAGTTAATAATCATGCATGATGTCTTTCAAAATTACTAAAATAATAAACCTTTTAGAAAAGAAACCCAAGTGTAGCTCAGTGGTAGAGTACTTCCCTCGCATATATGAGTTGCTAGTTTATTCTAATTAGTTTGATTTAATCTTTCTACAATATACACATACATAAAAACACCACATTCTACCCCTTACATATATATACAATTATTATTTGTCAATAAATGGTTTAACAAACATCTTTTTCTAACTGAAATATCTCTAGATTTTGGAATAATTCAATAATTATTAAACAACGAAATGAGGGGACATCAGTGCTAATTTTGGTTG
Organism: Heterocephalus glaber; assembly: GCF_000247695.1. The sequence continues at coordinate 8,765,950 of NW_004624755.1, forward strand.
GGAGATGGGAGTTTGCTTATCCAATGGTAGGAGAGGAAAGTTTACAGAAATGGAAATATGTAAGGAAGAGAGAAATAGCATTGTATAAGGGCAGTATGGAAACTAGGTTTGAGCCTCCTTATTAAGATATATGGAGGAGGTAAAGATTAGGTCTAAGGAGAGGAGAATGAAAGGCAGGCAGACAGGCAACAGAGAAGGAGGAATGAAGGAAGAGAGTGAGTACGTGAAACCAATTTCAATGATGATGTTCTTTTCCACCCCTTCCCCAAGTAAGAGATGACAGAATTTAATTTATAAAGACCTTTTAGAGGAGGTTTTTCAGCATATACTCAGCAGAAAGAGGATGGAAGTCATGGAATAGGAAGTTACAAGAAACTGCACATTAGAAGATGGCGAGTAGAGCTTCCCAAACACTAAAAGGCACAGGTTTTATGAGCCAAGAGGTCTTCCTAGAGGCCCTTCTAATGTTATACTGAGACAGAATGACTTCACAGGTCAAGAGATGTATGTAGATGTTCAATTCCCAAGAGAGGCTCGGAAGCCAAACTGTCCCTCCATTCAGGAAATGCAGGGAAACCAGGTTAAGACCATTTCAACAGTAACCACTGTGCTCCAAAGTTATACTCTCTTTATAAATGGTCTTCATTGTATGAGATGTCCCCTCTCTACCTAATGCAATTTTTGTACTATGGTATGCACAAACAAAACAAAAACTCCCAGACAATATGAGTCGCAATACATCTCCAGGCAGAAGTCTGAGTAGATGCTTAGAGCAGACTATCAGTGACATGAAAAATTATAAAATGTACCAGATATAAGTTTTCATCCTGCACTGCAGAATTAGAGGCCTAGTAATGAAATTTTCCAAAGAATGGCCACCTACAAAAGGCATTGTAATTTGTGCCTTTAAACGGGCAATTGTTGGGGTTAAGGATCAGGTTACTAAAGAAATTTTCTGCATTGAACATCAAAGGGGTAAGAGTGAAGAGGAGAAAATTTTCTAGAGAAAGTAAAATTAGAGGGAGTGGAAAGGAGAAAGGTAGAGCAGGTTGAGTGGAAGATGTGCCCTCGACAAACCTTTGTCCACTTCCTCGGTTGGTACCAGGTGCTCTACTGAGCTTTCTGACCCTAGTATGTTTTCAGTCCCAGGAATCTGATAATGAACCACTTAATACCTTATCCTCACTTTAAGTTAAACATCTTAAATATATTTAGTATCATTTTAGTCATAATAATACGATCATTTCTACAGGGGAGTGCCAGTAGGCCTAATTAATACCTGTACAGGACTCTGTGATCTTAGAAGGAAAGAAGTACAGAGTGCTATTTTACCTGAGTACCAAAAATGGATGAAGACATTGTTCCATTTAGTTAGAGTCACAGTCATCCAACACACTGGAAATAAATGTGAGTCTCTCTTCAGGTCCACTTTCCAAGGTCAGGATTTTATAGTCAATATTTTTCCAGTGGAATAACACCATTTCATTTCAGCCATTTGGGCAGTGTGCTGCTGCTGGGGAAGGAATACACAGACAAAAATTGCATTAGTATCCAATCCAATCTGCCATTATCTACCACTGCAAAATAAATATGTCAATTAACAGCATTGAGTGTGATTTACTTATCTATACATTGAGTGGATTGAACTTAATTATGTCAAAAATTCTTTTCAATTCCAACAGAGTAATGGTTGAAATTCTGGGTTTTATATTAGATAAATTCAGTTCAGTTTATTTCTGAGAACATTTTATGTCATAGATCATTGTGGTAGCTTCTCAACAATGTCTGCTTCTTTGAACAAATTCAAAGCCATCATGTATATAGAAGATGGTACTCATCATCACTTCAAGACATAGGCCATACCATGGAGCCTAAAATCGTTTCCTGTCCTTGAATAGGAAGTGGAGAGAAGAGCTCAATTTGCTTTGGTAGGGAACAAACTAAAGTTTCACCGATAAGTTGATCTGCAATAGATATTGAAAGATAAAAGTTTGCTGTCAGACAAGGCAAATACGAGAGGGATTTCTTCAAGGAAGACATTCTGCGAGAAAGAAGAAAATATACAAAAGCATGGAACATAGGAGAAGTTTTGCTAGAATATGAAGTTAAAAGATGATAGGGCTAATATAATTTATTTATTTTTTAATATATAATTTGTCACGATCCTACAGGAATGGGCAAAAAATTGAGAACATACTGTTAAGTGAAATAAGTTGGAGGTACTATATTTAATAAGATGATGAGTCTCTCTATAGACATGATATTTTTTAATCTATCCCAGTTCCAAACTGTTTTGGTTATTTCTTATTTGCAGTCAAGATTTGTTCAAAATCTGTAAGTCAAAAGATCCAGAAAAGATGATTGAGTTTACACAGAATCAAGCACGAACAATGCAGCCTAAATCCTCCTTTGCATTGTCTGACCTGTTTAAGAAAAAGAATGCAGTATTCCCAAGGAGGCAAATAACCTCAGGATTGTGAATTAGCTTCCTAGGGAATTCAGAGCTTCTATGCCTGGCTTCTTCCAGTACTTGTCACAAAGTGCAAATAAGGTGACCAAAGAAGCCAGCCAACTCCTCTCTAAAATTATCCCTGTCATCAGAAACAATTAATACTATGTACAGCACAGTATTGCTCTAGGACTAGGAGCCAAAGGAGCTTAGGGAGATTTGCAGGTCATATAATTTTGTAACTAGAGTTTGCGGGTGGCCCTGGTTGGTGTGTCAAATCTAACGGTGAGAGGAATCATGGAGGTCCAAATGAAGCCATTCAAAGGGGTTCAGAGAACATTACCAAAGAATGATAATGGTTTATATCATTATTACATTCTTAGAAAATTGTATCTTTCATTTTTCTTTGAAACTGATCAAATTCACCGGACTCAGTGGACCCTGACCATCTGTACTTGTCTGTGAATGGCTGCATGTACACGTGTGCCAGCAAGTGCATGCGATTTTCTTTTCCTTTCTGCTCAACATTCTAAGGGGCACAGAGTAAATGTCAAACCATCATAACCAGGCAACCTTTTCAGATTGCACTTATGGAATCTCAAATGAATTTACTTATACTCCTTTGCTTTTGTAAATCCCAAGTTCAGTCACACCTGACATTCTTTATTCGTTTTAACAAAAGCAAAGTCACATTGCAAACAAAGACTAATGGAACCAGGGAAAGAAAAAGGAAGAAAAAATTGAAAAGAAAACAAGAAAGTGTGGTTAATAATCTCATGAGAGAAACTAATTTTTCAACTAGCTTTAGATCATTGCTCATTGTCTAGCATAGTCCAGATTCTTTTATGAGGTTGGGCAGGGAGGGAGTTCCCATTTCTTTATTACTTATACTAAATATAAATGAAACAATGAAACATCATGAGTACTTTTCATGAAGGGGGTTCAGCTTTTTATAATGGGTAAGGATGCTTAACACTGGTGACTGAATTTTCATTTTATGGGGTTTTTTATCCTAATTTTTGTTGTAGAAAAGTTCCTGCCTCATTTTTAAAATTTTTACAATGCAGGAAAAAGAGACTTTGGTCAAGAAGACTAATTCATTAATCAGTCATTCCCCTGATTCCTGGTTGATAGTCAGTGTAATAAAAGCTAAGCGTGCTATTTGTTGAGCTCTTGAAGAAAGAACAGAGATATCACTACTTATATTTTTGGTAGTCATTAAAACTAGAAGCTTCTCCAGGGCAGTATAATTTTGAGATCTGTGCAACTCTGGATACTAAACAAGAATTTCATAAATAATCTGACAAAGGAAAGCTCACATGGAGATAAGGAAATGTTTCCCAAGCAGAATAAAAGTTTCAGTGGCATACTGCCCACACAGTAAGTCTGGCTCATCAAGTTAAAATTATAGGTAAAGAAAAACCAAAATTCAGGACTCGTGCTTATCCAGGATGCAGGGACTAAAGGAAACATTTCTGTTTTCTGAGAAAAACTACAAACCACACTCTTCCCACCGCCAGATACTTCTAATAGAATCCCTAATGGTCAAAAGAAGCTAAGTTGTAAATCTACTTTGAAAGACAACTTCAGCCTGAGCACTGACCTCAGGATTTGTGGTTTGTGAGAAGGAAAGAGTGCCACCTACTGTAACACCACCTTTTAGATGTTTCTGTCAGCACTTTGATTTTCCTTGGAGCTCTACCAACCCTGGCGTGTGACCTTGCTTAGAAATGAAATCTGACCTCATTACAATGCAAGCTTAGCTTTCTGCAGGCACATTACAAAAATCAGCCAGAACCCCTCACTGGCAGACATCCCCCATATAGTACCACAGGAAAGAAAGACAAGCCAAGGGGCTATGTAGAACCAAAACAGCAAGAACAGCTGCAAAAGGGGATCAGGCATCTGTGTAATGATATGTTCAGTCACTAAACACAACTATTTTATCTTAAGATAGACCAAAAATCCAGTACACACATTTATTCTCAGACTGAGGAAGGTTTTGTTGAATCTAGTTTAATAGTTGACATCTGGAATTGCACAATGTTAACATTGGTCAGTGCATTTGATTAAAAAAAGATACAGGTATAAGGTCTACTCCGAGCATTTATTGTGTGATATTAATGTAGGTAATTGCATAGTCTGATAGAAAACCTGATAATATTATAAAAATGCATGTTCAACAATCATGATACTAGTTTTAACTTATTCAATCTTAAATATTATATTGTATTTTATAACTCACATAGTCAAGTCCTAGCTATATAAAATTCATTTTATAAATTTGGTTCATGCTTTTACTTGTGTACATATTCATATTATGAACCATAAAAAGGTCAAAGATGTAAAAATATTGATCACATATGCTGTCACCTGATTGACTTCAGAGTTTCTCATCATCCATTGTATATGTACCTCATGTACTAGGCACATTGATCGGCTAACTCTAATTGGCTAAAAGAAAATATATTAGGGACTTTATTTTCTTTAAAGAATGACACAACTAAATATAAAAATTTTAGATATAAAATATCCATGTATACTAATGTAAAGGGGCTTGTATAGACACATTTGCTTGTTTTATGACAGATACCACTGGACTCTGTAATATAATGAGGAATTCAAAGAAATTATGTAGATTGGGAAGCACCAGTCAGCCTTGAGCTAGACTGAAGAGAAACACTTTAACAGTGTGTCTTAACCCAATTAAATAGTTGTCCCCAGGCATCTTGCTATAGCAAGTAATTGAAACCAATGACAAATGTGCTGCCTTCATAAAGAGCACAATGTTAGAAAACCTAAACATTTTTCAGCTGTTATTACTTTTTCTCATTCTTTGAAAGTAAAATGTTTGAAAAAATGGCCATAAAATATGGAATTCTGTCAATGGGACATAGGAGGTAACCTGAAAGTGTTCTACCTGGACAAAGCTAGAAAAATTTGAACATCGAAATAAGTAATATATCATGGATGTTACCCCAAAGTGTGAAATAAACAAACATGTATGTATAGTAACATTAGACATACTATCTAAAAATAAATAAATGGAGAAGAACAAATAAATTTTTCTTACAGAAGACTATAAATCTTCCCCTAAACTTTAGTGTGACTTGAATTCAGTGACTTGGCTCCAATGAATAGTGTATGTTAAAGCAAAAGTAGTAACTTTGTACCTTATAATTCCAGTAAAGACTACCTGTGGTTAAGATTAATATCAATGATGCCGTATGGAAATCACGTGTCCACTGATACAGCATGATGGAAAAGGGACATAACTCTGTGAAGTCCTTTCAAAACTCAACAAGTCCATTCGAATGATGAGAAATATTTCAGAGAAAAGTACCACAAAACACCTGTCCAGGAATGTTCAGAACTGCTTAGATCATGAAAAAATGTTACAGAGCAGGAGAGACTAGGAGACACGACAATTAAATGCTGTGTAGTATTCTGTAGTGGGTCCAAGAACATCAATAAGAGTATGGAAAAACTGATGAAACATAAAGTTTGGACTTCAGTTAAATAATAACTTACCAATGTTGGTTTCTTGGCATTCATAAATGAAACATAATATTGTAAAAATGGCATTATGAGAAACTGAAACTTGATAAGTGGTATAAAAATATAACTCTGAACTACTTTTGAAACTCTTCTATAAATATAAAATTAAATCAAACTAAAACATTTACTCAAAATATTTGAAAATATATTATTGATGAAAGTCTAGACAATATCTAGGCTTCAAATATACAGTAACTCTTCTGGTTGTTCTCTACTTACAAAATTTGTCATATTTCAATTCTGTACATGTTTTCTATTTAAGCACTCTATTTGCAATTGGTTAATACTGAGATTTAAACTAAATTATATCTGGCGAGATATAATGTATTTTGCAAAGGAAGTAGTGAAAAATTGTTAGTTTCTGGATATATTTTGAAGATAAAATCAGCAGATTTGTTGAAGGATTAGTGGTAAAGAAAAAAACCTAGATTCCAGGATTTCCCCCTGGTTTTGAGCCTAAAAACCTGGACGGAATTGTAACAATTAACAAAGATGGGAAAGACTTCAGGGGAAGCACAATTTGGATTCATATAAGCCATCTTAATGTATGAGACTCGAAGTACCCATTTAAGCCAATATTTAGAATAGATATTTAGAATTTAACCCAAATATTAAGCATATTTTAATAGGTTCTTAGTGGAATTGGCCAAGACTGAAATATAAATTTAGGCATTATTAGCATATAAATTAGATAAAGTGATAACAGCAAACAAGTGAACAAAGAAAGAAGAGGCATTTGTGAGGTCCTTGAATATTAAGAGCTAAGGTAAATTAAGGGGTACCCAGTGATTACCGAGACAGAAAGAATCAAAATGAGACCTTGGGCGGGGGAACCTGGGAGTCCTAATTGACAACCTGGGTTTAGGAGAAAGAGCTGAGAGGCCAGGGAGACCCAGGTGGTAAGAATTCACACGGTAGACTATAAAAGAGGAGAGAGTTTGGGGGAGAAAAATCTCTGGAAGTGTGCAGGCATTCAACTGAAAGTAAAAATCAGAACATGCACATGAGGTAACTAATAAAGGCTGGAGAAAGAACTCATAAGAGGATTAGAGGGAAGAATGTTTGGCACTCACGCAAAGCTGAAAACAGTCCCTATTTCTTACAGCCAGCTAGAAAAAAAAATGCACATGGCATGGTTGGAATGATCAGAAATATTTTGTCATGGTAGTGAAGATTAATTATTAGACAAAATGCTGCTCTGGTCCTGCCTAACAAAAGTTAAAGAATTTTAAAAGATAAATTGTTTTTAATTAAACTGTGTCCTAAAAGTCAAAAATATTTACAGATATCAAAACAATATTCAGCACCAATCAAGATAAAATTCATGTTTGACATCCAATCAAAAATTAGAAAGCATACAAAGAAGAAAAACATGACCTAAAATCAAGAGAAAATCCAATTGATTGAAACGGACACAGATGTAACACAGATGTTAGAATTAGCAGACAAGGATAATAAAACAATTATAACTGCTCCATATGTTCACAAAGCTAAAGCAAGGATTCAAAGTGTTAAGTAGATACATGGAATACATAAAAAAATAGAGTCAAATCACACTCTAGAGAGGAAAATAGCAATGTGTGTATATTCGATCGCACTAATGGAAAATTAGATGCTATAAGAAAAAAATACTTAACTTAAAAATACTGTAGTTAAAAATTATTCAAAGGGAACAGAGAAAGGAATAAAAAGCTGAACAGCAAACAACATAATGGTAACCTTATTTGAATCCCTGAAAAAGAAGAGGAGCAAAAATAAGTCATTTGTAGTATCAGTATCCCCCAATTTTTCAAATCTGAAAATAATTATAAGCAGACAGATCCACTAAGCTCAATAACCCCCCCCCAAAAAGAATTAAAATAAAATACTTGAAGAAACTGTGGCCCCACACTATAATGAAATTTCTCAAAAGGGATAGGGAAAGGGAAAGAAGGGAAAGGAAAAATATGAGAAAAGGAAAAAACGAAATCAAAGCCTTTGTAAATAGGGAGGGGTGGAGGGGTTGAAGAGAGGGCAGGGGAAGGGGGAAAAAATAAGAACCAAGATAAATCATGTAAAGGTACAAATTCCCTATGATGAATGTCATCATATTGTATACCTAAAATGTGCCAATAAACTTAATGAATTTAAAAAAATTAGCTGGGAGCAAGGGGAGACACCTATAAACTATCATAACCAAGAGAAGACTATAGGGAAATACAGTATCCTAGATGACAAGGTTAGAATTATAAAACAGCATTGAGTAAAATCAGTACAATTTATTAATCGTAGTCTGTCAATCTAAAATTTACAAGTTTATTTAAAGAGAGAATGTGCAGGAAAAAATGTGAAAAAGGACAGAACAGCAGATTTCTTCTTGGAAACTGCAAGTAAGAAGTAAGAGAAAAATCTTGAATGTATTGAAAGATAAACTGCCAACTAAGAATTTTATCTGGAATTCTGTGCATAGCAAAATGCCTTTCAAACATAAATAGAACACTTTTCAACCATACAAAAGTTCATTACTAGCAGACTCTGATGACAAGAAATATTAAAGGAAATATTTTGAACAGAAAGAAAAAGAGATCAGATGAAAATATGGATTTACATCATGGAATGAAAAGCACCAGAAATAGTAGTCCTTGGGTAAATATGTAAGATATAATCCTCATAATTTATATGGCATAAAAATAACCAAGAAAGAGTAATTAAGTATAGTGTGAAAAGTATAATACATAAAAAAGTAAAATATAAAATAAAAATCTAATATTTTGAGAAAATTAATAAAATGAACTTCTAGACAGGCTGATCAGGAAAAATGAAGGAAGACAGGAAATTATAGTACTACTACATAAGTAATTAAAAAGTATTACTACAGATCAAATGCCACAATAATGATAACATTGATCAATTTTACAGAAATAAATTCACTAATTTAGGAGAATAATCATTTAAAAGATGTTAACTACTGATTACAGTCAAGAACAAATAGACAATTTGAATACAATTATACTTTCTTAGCTATGAATTTGTAGTTATAAAACATAATTCTAATCTAGGTCACAAATCTATGAAAATGCTTCCAAAGAATTTGTGATAAATTCTGTCCAACATATTCTATGAGGTGAGGATTACCCTATTGAAAGCAAACGTATTTTAGAAAAATAAAGCTACAAAATAATATCTGTTGATGCAAAAATTCTTGCTAAATTTTCAGAATAATACATGGAAAGGAAACCTCATGATCACGTGGGATTTATTTTAGAAGTGTAAAGACCAGTTTATTATTTGAAAGTCAGCATAAGTAATCATTTTAACAAAAAAATTACAAAAAGCATATAATCTTTGCAATAGTTGATAAAAATTATTGGAAAACTTCAAACCCTCATTACTGATAAATACAAAAACTTAAAAAAATCACTCTCAGCAGTGGCAAGAAACCTCTCTACCCAATAAAAGATATCTAAGTAAAATCTCCAGATAATATCACAACAAAAACTGAATAACTAAAATATTAACTCCTAAGTTTAGAAAAAAAGCAAGGATGTCAAATTTCTCTTTATCCTATACTGTGGATTCTAGTCAGTATAAAAATGGCCTTTTTTTTAAAAGAAGAAAAGAAAAGAAAGATAAACAAGAGGTATTCAGGTTGGAATGGCATAAGCAAAGCTGCACTATTTGAGGCTGCAGTGAAAATATTATTTAACTTACAAAATAATTACTAGAACTAATAAGTGTAGATACGGTCTATGTAATCAAGAGATAATTACATATATACAGAAAATGATAAAAAACTAAATCTAAAAATCAATATTACCTAGAGTAAATTGAAAAATATTTAATCTATCAAAATATGTACAAAAACTATACTTGGCAATTATAGAACATTGTAGAGAGAAATTAAAGTTGCCCTAAATAGATATACATGCTGAATTCATTTTTGTGAAGACTCAGTAGTATCAAGATATCAATTTTCCCAAAACTGAATAACAGATTCAATATAATCGCAATCGAAATACTAGCAGGCTATATTGTAGAAATTGACAAGTTAACCTTAAAATTCTTATGCATGTAAAAAAAACTAGAATTGCTAAAATACCTTTGAAAGAGACCTTGTCAAAATTTATTATACAGCTATCGTGATCAAAACAGTTTTGCAGTCATCTGGAGATAGATCAAACGTATCAATGGATTTTAGAAGTAGAACAACACATAGAAACAAGTGATTTCCAACAAAGGTACAAAGGCAAGGGAAAAATATATTTATTTCAAAAAGTTATTTTGGACAGTTGGATATTCACATATCAAAAAAATGAGCCTTCAAACGATGCATCATCTAGAAAAATTAATTAAAAATGTAACATAGTCTAAATGTAAAATGAAAATTATAAGACTTCTCAAAGGAACTGTTAGATAAATAAGGTAAATATTTGAAATATTTAATTATGAGAAGATATATATATACACACACATATATAAAAAATCATAAGAAAATTAATATATTGGACATAACATTAAAAAAACTTGAAGGATACTGTTTAGAAAATGCAAAGACAAGCTACAGATTGGGATCATTTTTTGACAATTGTATGCTAGTAAATTGGATGTTCTAAAAAATTCTCTAAAGTCACTAATAAGCTAGCAGACAACCCAGTGACAAATTGAAAAATTTGGATACTTAGCTAAGGAAGAAAGAGGGATGTCAGGTAAGCACACACAAAAAGATATCCAGCATCATTAGTCATTAGGTAAATTTAAACTAAAACCATGAGGTATAATTGTACAATAATTAGAATGTCAAAAAATGAAAAGGCTACTGACTGTATCAAGGGTTGAAGAGGTAGTGTGAATGAAGTAAATACTCTATGCTACTGTTGGAAATGTAAAATATTAAGATCAGTTTGGGAAAGCAGCTGCATTTGTTTTAATTATATATGTATTTGGTATAAGACCAATCTATGTTTAGGTATTTATCTGAGATAAATGAAAGCATAAGTTCATACAAAACATGTACTTGAATTCATATAATATTTTTATTTATTTTACCATTATATGCATTGAGTCCCCTCTTGCCAATGTGAGAATAGGAGAGAGGGCAGGGCAAAGTGGGTGACGGGAGAATAAAAATGATAAGCGTATGGTATATGCATGTATTAATCTGCCAAAGTGAAGCCATTAATTCATGCTATCAATAAGCACTCATTGAAAAAATATATGAAACAACCCCCCCCCCGCCCCGGAATTTCAGCACAGGTTAATGAATAAACAAATTGTGGTACATTCATACAGTAGACTACTAATCAACAGTAAAAAGGATCGCGCTATTAATGCACATGAAAATGTGGACCTGTTCCAAGGTAATTATTCTGAGTGAAACAAAAGGAAAAAAACATTGTGTGTAATTCTAGGCACATACAACACTAACATTAGAAAATATAACTGATTTACAGTGACAAATAACAGATCAGTGGTTGGCTGGTGACAGGTTCAAAGTGTGGATACATGCTTACTGGTAAACTTTTGAGGCTGGCAGATATATTTAACCTCATGTGATGTTAGTTTCACAGGAATGAACATAGCAAAATGTATCAAATTGTATGCATTTAAAAACATATACATTATTATTTGTCAATCATATATCAGTTAAACTGTTAAAAACACTACTAGCAAACAGCCATTGAACAGTAAATATTTTGCTGAATGAATAAGTAAATTGATTAGGGATGAATCATTATTGTCCATAGATCTTTTAAACATTTAAAAAAGCAAAATCACATAACAAACTGATTCTTCAGAATTCCTTAAATGCCCCACTCTTTCAACAATTTTATGAGTATTTAAATAAGTGAAAACTTAAGATGTTTTCATAATATGAATACTGAAATACTGACACCCAAACACTGCAGATTTCTTGCATGACTGAGAAATTAAATCTGTAGCACCTCAACTTGTACAGGATCCCAAAGACTTGTACTCTGTGCATGGAATCTAAATTTTTACAAAAGGTTGTCACTATGTATTCATGTCTTCCTATGTGCCAAGCACTGCGTCAGTTTCTCAACATGCTAAAATTTGTTTAAATTTCTAAACAATTCCATGACTAAGTGCTCACTATCTTTCCCAAGTTATTGATGAGAAGAGACAGGGACTGAACATTAAGTAAACATTTTCAAGGCCATTCAGCTAGGATGGGTTCAAGCTGGGGTTAGAAGCTTGGAAGTCTGATTCCAGAAGATTTGTTCTTAAAGCTACTATACTAAACTCCAGGGTATCTGCTCTCTCAGAATATTTATTGTCCCTGTCCCATGCTTACTAAAATAAGGATGTAAATTCATTTATGCATGGATGTGAATGTGTGCATTTTCTTTGTGTACAGGGATGCTTGTGGCGCTTATGTGTTTGTGTTTCACATGTGTGTCACCATGTATCCAGGAATGTTTAAGTGTGTTCTGCGTGTGTGTGTGCTTGTGAGAAGGTTTACAACTGTACTTTGTGTGTATTTATGAATGTGTTATGCTTGGTGTGCAAGTGTGTTTCTGTATGTGGCGCATGTATGGGTATGTGTGCACATGATAGGCTCAGAAGCAAAACATTTTCCTCTGACAAGGAAGCTTTTACTCCTAAGTCAGCCTTGTTATATCCTAATACATTTTGCATTCACATAGTCGTCTCCTATTCTGGGTAATGTGCAAATTATTTTAAAGATGTGCTCTCAGGTTTCTAGCATTATACTAAGTTATTTTTATTATACTGTTTCTTAAATATTTATATGTTTAAAGTTCTTGTGTAATATAAAGCCAAAATAAGCTTACAAATTAAATAGAAACAGGAAACATATCTAAAATAACAGCAGTCGTGCAGTACAATTGATGTTTTGTTGCAAGTGAAGTCTTTATAATGTGAATATGGCACTGATATAATACAGCACAGTTTTTTCTTGATTTAAAGTGACATGTATTAAGGTTCTCCATCATCTTTTACTATAACATGAACTCTTTCTTTAATATGGTGAATCTTTATGCAACTTGGTCTATTCTTTGTGTTTAATCAACATTCATGTATTGAACAACTTTTTTCCTTTCTTTTTCTATCCATTACCCCATGATAATTAAAATAATGTTTTATGGAAACGAATATCTACACTGAAAACTTGTGTACTGCCCAGTTACAAGTTGATGCCTAACTTATAATATTAATTTATAGTATCATCTAAGTCAAATATATGACTTATACAAAATCTTGGATTTCTTGGAGCACTAAGAAACACTCCTTGACAACTGGGCTACCTTGTAGAAGCTCATTAGTAGTACAAAACAGATTTTTGTTAGACAGTCCTACCACTCTATAAGCATACGCAGATTCATCAGAATCCCAGGAAGAAAACAGATTGGCCACACACCCCTAAACACACGCACACGCACACACACACACACACACACACACACTTCTAGGAGCAATCTAATACAATCTGAGCAATTCCTTCTCTACAGATGTAATACCTACACTCAGTGCCTAGATAGCATTCAGTTGAATGGTACAATTTTCATCTATTCATTCTCTGCTTCCATAAGGGTAAGCAGTGTATATCTTTTGCTTGACCCCAGGAATGCATAGTTGGATGAAGTGTAGTTTTGGTCTCAAAGAACTCAGAGCTCTCCAGGTATAGCACAAACAAGCACCTAATCCAACCTTGGTGGCCAAGAAGAGTTTCCATGAAAAGATGTTCTGCAAGATAAATTCCGAAAAAGAAGAAAGAGTAAATTGAATAAATGAGGAGAAATATTTCTCCATCAAAGCAGTATGTGTCAAAGGAACTGGAAATAGTTGGATTTGTTTGGCTCAGAATGTAAGGGAGAAAGTGGTGAATGTTAAACAGGGCTCATGTCCTGAGTCACCTTGCACACCAAGCTAGGAGTTTGGACTTTTTCCCTGAAGCCTTTGGGAAGCCTTGCTGAGTATCAAATGGAGCAGCGGTGTGTTTCAACAGTGTCGTACACTTTCAGTGAAATTGTATGAAAGGTAGATTGGGATGCTTGTATTAGAGAGACCTGTTAGTTGCATGAGATAGAAATAAGATGGAACCTGCAGCCAGTTACCAGTAAGGCAAGGACAGAACTGTTTATATAGAAAATATGTAAAAAGCAGGCATTTTAAAAAATTTGACAAAAGAGTTGAGCATTTCTTAAAATCAAACGTGGAAACCCTGATTTCAAGCTTGAACATTAAATAGATGGAACTCAATAAATATTGAATACTTAATATGTGATAAATACTAGAACGAGTGTTTTACATTTAATATTTAACTTCATCTTCTTTATACTCTTAAGCGTGATATCTCCCTCCCCCCCTGAGATCCTGATGACTCACACTGATACACAATTTGCCAATTCTGAATCTTGTTTAACTGAGCTAGAAAATACAAGATGCACAATTGTCACTCTTGGGATGGAAGATGAATTTAGTCTTGGAGTCATGCATAAGAAAGAAAGAAACTGGCACAGCTCCAAGGATAAGTTTTCACATAGGCCCTTGGCACCACACTTCAAATTCTACATTATCTGCAATGGGTTTCAATGGTATGCAGATATCTGGAATTCAGAATAGAGCACTGGGCTGTAGATTTAGATTTGATCTCTGGTGGGGAAAAGGTCCTTAATAGTTATTGACTGGATGTCTTATTGATGATAATTGAAGCTTTTAGTATGAGAAGACCATTCAAGAAGCCTATATAGAGAAGAGGGTTGTAACATAAAATTATTTAAAAACCAACCAGCAAAATCAAATAAAGAAGATTGTGAAGAACCTTACAAAGCTGTACAATGAAAACTGGAAGGATTAAGCTTCAGAGATGAAATAAAGGAAAATTTAAGAAAGGAACTCCAGTGATCCATGTCAGATACTGACAAAAATCAAGAAAAATTAAGCCTGAGAGGTAGACATGACATTTAATGGAGAAGAGATATGAGGATAGTTTGATGTGTAAAGAGTGGCATGAACTAAAGAAAGCTTGGGAGACTCTATACCCTGGAGGTTCGTTAGAAGTTAGCATTGTGCACTTGTCTCAGCTCATAAGTGATTCAAAGAAGACTTCCTACTTGGAAACATTTGGAATCATAGGAGAAACTTGCTAGAGAAAAACTCATTATGTTTAAAATCATATTTAGTTGATAATTATACAGCTTAAAGTCAACAGTGTCCGCATATTTGAAAAAGGTCCATGAGATGTAAAACTTGCTGCAATTCAAATAAGCTGACCTCATTGTCTTCCGAACAAACTGAAGACCAGAGTTATATCACAAGGACTGTGATAGACTACACTGCTGTCATTGCCTCCATGCCTTATCCTGCTTCACTAGTTTAAAGGTCAGGTTTAAACATTGTTCAAGGAAGCCTCTACCTTTCTAAAAATAATCCCAAAGTATACAACTTTTTAAAGAAACAATAAACATATGCAGAAGCACAAAATGAAGGGAACACCCACATTTTTGAAAACCACACACAACATGACCCTACCTTTAAAGTCTCAAGGACTTTAGAGACCACAGCAGAACCTGTTCACCAGTTTTTGCAAAATGCCAACCTCAGATATGATTTTCCTTCTCCCACTTGATTGTTAGCAATGATTAGAGAATCGGGGTCTTCTGTTCTCACAGTGAGCAAATTTCATAATTCAAGAAACTTAAACAGATGAAAAGTTATAAAATGTTTAGATGTTTTTGCTATATACATGGCAAAACTTTGCCTTATGTATCTTCCAGTTTGAGATAGATATAATACAACTCAGAAACCCGAGTTGTTTAGAAACAATCAGACACAGCTGTGACCACACCCTCAAATATGAGGCTGAACTTTGACCTGTAAATTGAATGAACTACTATTTGATCCCTGCTATCCTGTGTGTTTCAGTCTTAATGAATCTAGGAATTCAAGGTGGTGAACTCTTCCTAGAGTTGGAAATCCTAGTGGCCATAGTTTTCTTCCTGCATTTTACTGATGATGATATCTAGCATCTACATAGGATTTCTAAATTTCCATATTTCCTTTCATTATCTCATCTTCTCAGTAATTCGGCAATAGGAGTAAAAGTGATATTATTTTCCTCTGAGAAAGATGAAGACACAAGAGGAGAGATTGAGATGAACTTAAAGTCACACAGATAATAAGTGGCAGAGTCAAGTTTATAGCTCAACTCCCTTACACCATCAAGTGGATCACCCAACTACCCATCCTAAGGAGGCACATCCAACAAAGCACATGATGGAGAATTGAGACGGCCACTTTTTTCTTAATGATCAAGGTAAAAGTTAGAGATTCTTTGCTACTACTGACACTAAGAGGTAGAGTCTAATTTTCTCCTTGTGAATTTTGGATGCCCGCAGCAATTTGCTTGATCCATAGAATGTGGTGGAATGTTCTAGCATTCTAAGACTAGGTCATAAGAACTGGTGCAACTTCTGCTCACGCTTCCTGAAATGTTTATCTCAGGAGAAGTCAATTGCCCTGAGAACACCATTTTCTAGAGAAGTTCCAGCTGGTGATATGAAGGGCCAGCGTGAAGAGAGAGAAGAAGAGAACGAACCTTCCAGTCCCAGCTGCGTTATCTAACCCAAACTAGATGTCAGGCTTTGGAATTAAGAAGCCATCTTAGGCAGTCAGCCTAAGTAGACACAATGCAGGGAAAAACTGAAGAATGCAGCTGAGAGAGCAAAGACTTTTGGCATATGCCCTTCATCGAGCTTTCGCAGCTAAGCCAGGCACTTGTGCCAACTGAGTTGAGGTCCTCATTGTAACAAAGCGAGAATGGGAGAACTTCTGGCTCTATCCTGTCTGAATTACGAGCATAATAAGATGGATGCTTTATACCACTAAATTTTAAACTGGTTTGTTATGCAGCAATAGATAAACAGAGTATCATGAGCAAAGCCTTTGATATGACTTCATGATCGAGTGCCCTTCAAAATCAGAATTGTTAGTTATGGAACCAGTACAGTAAAATCCAGTTATCCAGAACTCTTGGGGAATAAGTCATTTCAGATGATGGAATGATGGCACTTCAAAAGATAGAGGTGATCAATCTTTTAAATGCTAGTGATATTGTATTTTAACTATTTCATATGAATAGTTATACAGTCATACATACATTAAAATACATATGTTTTGAACACATACTATGTGCTGAACCTTATGCTGTCCACTGGGTGAGAGTCTTGTACCTGACATCCAGAGCCTCTACTCCTCAGGGAGTTTACAGATTAGTGGGGAGCACTAAGTAATTTGCCCAAGGTTACAAAGAAGACAAGTTATAGAGTCAGTGCTCCTGCCTCAGTTTTCCTGACTCCACCATTCATGGAAAGATTTTATAAAGACAAGCTGCCAGCTGAGACTGCTGAGGCCCATAGCCTGTGCTCGTGCTGTTGCCTTTACTCTTTCTATGACATTTTTTTAAAGTGTCATACCTCTACAAAAATAACTATTTGAAAATAACTACTGAAAAGTGATATGTTTGCTTATGTGGTACAGTTTGGAAACAAAGTGTCCCCTGATGGCTCATCTATTAAAGGCTTGGTCACAAGGCCACTGGGAGGTGGTGGAACCCTTAGGAACTCAGAAGTAGCAGGAGGTTGTTAGATGCATGCCCTTGACAGGATCTGGAGATCCTGGCACCTCTTCTCTTTCTTTTTGATTTCTGGCTACCGTCATATGAATATTCTTCCTCTGCTACAAGGTACTGCCACTATAGTGTACTGTTCTGTCATAGGCCCAAAGCAACCAGGCCAAGTGACCATAGACTGAAATCTTTGAAACCATAAGCCACAATTATCCATTCCTTTCCTCAAAAAATTTTCATTTGATCCAACTATTCCCCTTTTAGGTATCTTCCAAAAAAGTGTTATGAACATCATACCACAAGTTTATAGCAGCACAATTCGTAATAGCTAAATCTTGGAAACAGCCTATATGCCCATCAACAGACGAATGAATAAAAAAAAGTGGTGTTTATACACAATGGATTACTACTCTGCCATAAAGAAAAATAAGCTTGGGGCATCCATAGGAAAATGGATGCACCTTGAGACCATAAAGTTAAGCATAAATCAGACACGTGAGCTTGAACATCATATAGTTTCCTTTATATGAAAAAGTTAATATATAAATAAAATATGAAATAAAAGAGATATAATAGAAAGAGAGAGAAAAAATTATATTCTAAGTATGTTTCTGCTGTTGATTTCTAATTTCATTTCAATATGGTGTGAAGGCTCATATTGCAGGACTTAAATTTTTTTTGGATATATTCAGGCCTTTATTGCTGCTATGAGCAGAGTCTATCTTGAAAAAACAGTTCCAAAAATGGGAAAATCTATGAAAATAGAGAGTATCTCAGTGGTAGCCTAGATTTAGGGTGGAGGGACGGGGAGGTGATAGTTAGTGGGTAGAGTGTTTTGTTCTGAGATAATAAAAATGATATAAATTTGTCTGTGGTCATGGTTATACAACTCTATCAGCATGCTAAGATCTACTGAGTCATACACTTTAATTTTGCAAATTGTATAGTATGCAAATTTTAGTTCAATTAAGTTTTTATTTAAAAAACTCAAAATTATCAATTCATTTAAAATCAATTTTCTCAGGTATTTTGTCACAGCAATGGAAATCTGACTATCCAGTATGTCTACATCTTTCTAAATCAGAGAGATTTAGCTCTTTGGAACACATGAATTTTGCTTATGTTTCTACATGGTCATATCTAGGATTTAATTAGAAAATTCAGCTGAAGCAAACTATTTGCAGTCATTTAAGATGCTATCAGTTATAATAATAATTATTATTCTTTAACATTTCTTGTGCCTCTCATCTGAGGATCACAAAACACTTTACCAACATTAATTAAGGCTTGAAGGATTTCAATGTGATCATGAAGCAGTTTAATTACTGTAATATATTGAGATTTTTAAACAAAGTAGAAGCAACTTCCATATTGCACTTTGAAGCACTCTCCTCTGCTCTTGTTGGCCTGCACCTAGAAACTTGGGAATGGCATTTGGATTCCTTTACTTGTTTCCTAAATTTTAAAGGAATTGTGGTACCATAATGTATCCTTTTTTGTATTAGAAAACACAAGAGAAGTTGCATGGTATTTCTCATATGAATTTATTGATTCACCAATATGGTCAGTACCAGTCATTATGATCTAGACTCAAGAGTACACAGAATATAAAACCTGCACTCAAAGACCTTCCAACTCAGAGGCCAAGATACAGAAAGAAAGTACAAAGTCTGCAGAGGGATGAGACCTGTGAAGGATGTATGCATAAAGTGTTACTCAAGCATGTGACTATGAATATAGCTCTGAAAAACAATAGTCAACAACATACAGAGCTTATGTTACAAGCAGGCTTTTAAGATTTCACAGAGCTCCTTAATTTTCACAACAATTCTGATATGCAGTCACTATTATATTCTTACTTTGACAAACAAGGAAACTGAGACATAGAAAGCTTGAGCAATTTGTCCAAGTTCACTTAGCTAGGATGTGCTACATGTGGACTTTGATCCCAGACATTGTTAGGGTGTTTTAATTACTATGCTGTAGGGTAGGCATGAGTGGGATTATAGGAGACCCTAAGGGAAAAATGAAAGAAAGAAGAAAGAAGGAATATTTTGTAGCTCGAAAAGCTCTTTTTGGTTAAGTTCGGTGATCGACAAACACTATTGAAAGGTCAGTAAGAAAGGACTTCTATTGTACGTCTGGTCAGCACTAGCCTCTTGGACAATACCAACAAAGTAGAATAAATTTCTATAGTGATTATCAGCACCTTTGAGCTTTGCTCAATAGTAAGCTTGATGTAAAATTTCCTACTCTATTGTGATTATGGTTGATACCTTTTCAGTATCCTGGAAGTGCTGACTGAGCTACCCATGATATAGCTACATATGAACAGTGAGTAACCACACACCTATAAAATTAAGATACACCTTCCTCAAATTCCTGGGATACTGCCATTGTCACTGCATATATTTCTGCTCTGTAATGATAAACACAATTCTGACCCTATGGTCAAGCTTCAGGCTGCTCCTATCCTTGTCTCTGTCTTTTAATTCTTCTCTCTAGCCATGGATTCTGGTCCTTTGTTCATCCTTTTTTATAATATGTGAATCATTTCTACCTGGAAACTATCATTTCAATGGCTCTTTTCCTGGTAGCCATTCTTAGATATAATGCTAACAGTGTGAATAGTTTCTCTTCGGTATTCTTTACTCATTGGTCCAGAGGAGATGCAATATCTTCTTCACTCATTTACTAAATCACAATACCGTGTACCAATGTATTAACTGATTAGCATGCAACCTGCCCAGTGAAATGCACAGAATATACATTAAGATGCAATAAGCATTTCTTTTACAGTTTTTATGATGCTGTATGTCAATGTGGACTTGTATTTCAGTACAGCATGCCTGAGTTAAAAATTACAAATTCAAGAAAGATGCAGCTGATATGTAAGAAAAAATAGAGAGATGCATTCCTGCAAGTGTTTATTACATGCAGACACAATATGTAGGTGCTGTATGAAATGTGGAGGACTTCATGGAGCACATTTGGTAGAGTATACTTAACCTAGATGTCTTATCTCATATCATACCAGCATAACAGAATGTCTGAGACTATCTGATAAAATATCTGATTTATAGGGAACAGAAATCTATTGCTTACAGTTCTGGAGGTTGGGAAGTCTGAGGTTGAGGTGCCAACTCCTGGTTAGAAATTTTCTCTGACATGATGGAAGGCAGAAGGGCAAAAGAGAATAAGGCCCTCCCTGAAAGTTCTTTCTATAGCAATATTAAACCACTGGACAACAAGTGGAGCTCTCGTTATCTAAATACTTCCTATTAGATCTCACCCTCCAACACTGTTGCAGGGGAGATTAAATTTCCAACACATAAATTTAAGAAAAACCCTCATACCAGAACAGTAGGTAATTAGAACACAGGTAACATGCACTGAGATATGAGCCTGGGAAAGCATTCAGGGACCAATTCACCAGCTCTTGGTAGACAGTTGATGTTGAAGAAAACAGACAGACTTCTAATCTGGGTGTAATTGACCACTGGGATTTAGGTAGGTGGTTTGGACCTCTATGTACACATTGGTGCATAGGGGCAGGGACACAGGAACATGCTCCAGATCAGGGGAAATAACATGAGCTAAGAAGGAGCTGAAGAATGAGATAAAAGTATTTCTATCTCCATATGTTGTAACATTACATATGGATGAGATATTAGGAACTTCAAATTAAGGTTTTCACTTTTAGAAATTTGGTGTAGGCATGCATGTACATGGAAGAAACAAGAAGAAATATTTGTATTTGGAGGAATTCTTTGGATGTGACAGAGTAGTTAAAGTGGACTTCTAGGCAGATCACTTGGAAAACTAAGTAGAATCATTCCTTTCAGTGACATAGGGCCTATGCCAAGAGACACAAAATTATGATGAGTTTGGTCTTGCAGATGAAAAGTTTAAAATGATATGGTGGTTCAGAGGATATTTTCTAAAGCCAGAGTGCCTATTTTTCAATCCCAATTCTTCTATTTAATATTTGTGTGACCTTGGGTGAATTATCTCTCCAAGGCCAAGTTTATTTCATATATAATATGATAAATGACTACGGTGGTTAGTTTCATATGTCATTTTGGTTAGGCAACAGTGACTAAGTATTTAGCCTGTCTTTTCTCTGGACATTTGTGTGAGGGTGATTTTGAATGAGACTAACACTGCTGATGTTTGAGTAAAGCATCTTTCCTGCCTTTCATAGTATGAGTGGGGCTTATCAAACCAGTTGTAGGTCTGAAAAGAACAAAAGACTGATCTCCTCTGAAAATGAGTCACTTCTGTAGAAGACAGCATTCAGACTTTAGCAGAGACATTGGCTAGTTTTTGTGCCTTCAGCCTGGTACACTTTGGACTTGAACTGCATCATCTGCTACTCTGTAACTCCTGAGATGCTGGCCTATCCTCCGGAGATGTTGGTCTTCCTAGCCTTCATAATCTTGATAGCCAATTCTTTGGAATAAATTTCTTCATATATGTATGTGTTGTATTGGATTTGTTTCTACTGGACTCTGATTAATATAATAATAGTACTACTAAAATCATACAGTTGTTATTAAAATTAAATAATAAAATACATATAAGCATTTTAGAATAGCGTCTGGTATCTTCTGGATGCTCAAGTGTCAGATCTATGTTTGTTGCATTCAGGGCTATGTATGGAGTTCATGGAAGTAGTACAGGTTGGAGATAAAGCTTATAGTATCTTTAGTACAAAGATGATAAATGATGCAATTAGAATAGATTAGACTGTCCAGACAGAGAAAATGATATGTGAGAAGGACTCAGCAAAATCTTAACAAAGCTAATGTTTCAGATATGGAAAAGGCTTTCAAGGAAAAAAGCAGAAAAGTGAAATATCAGTAGACTATTTCACTAAAGCATTACAAAATACATTCACTATTGGTAAAACTAATGTCACCATTTGACATTGATTTAATAATTATGATTAGAATGTGCTTATGGTTGAAGTTTACTTTGATCTGTCCTGATTTTTACCTCCTGTCCCAGAATTATAACTACATAATTTTTATGGGCATTGGTTAAGTTTTTATCTAAAATGATCCCCAAAATCTGATGGTTCAGATGTGAGGTTTCTGGAAGCTGATTGGATCATGGGGTGCTCTACTTCATGGATGAGCTCAGATGTGAATGGGCTATAGGGGAAGGGAGGGGGCATTTGGAGGTGAGGCCCTGGTGGATGTGACCTGGAAGGAGTGTTCTTCTCTTCAGCTTAGCTCCTTCCCCTTTCTGTCCTTCTTGGCTGCCATGAGGTGAGCAGATTTACTCCATTATGCCCTTCCAGCACGTTTTTTCTTCCGAGCCAAATGATCATGGACTGCATCCTCTGCAACTGTGAACCCAAATAAACCTCTCCTCCCTTAAATTTTGTATGTCAGGAATTTTGTCCAAGCAAACCAAAAAAGTTACTAATACATCATCTAAGATTCAACCAAGGGAACAGGCATGTGATTTGAGATAGCTGAGGAATGGACATATTTATTATGCCAGGACAAAAATTTTATCAAGTTTATTCACAGGATGTAAATAAAGAAGAACATAATGCAGAAGTCTCCTGCTATGGCCTGACTGTTTGTGTCCCTTTAAAATTCAGGCTAAAATCTACTTCTCATTGTGGTTTTCTTAAATGGTGGGTCCATTTGGAGGCAAGTAGCTCACAAAGACTCCACCTTCAAGAATGAGATCAAGGCTCTTATAGAAGAGGACTGAGAGAGCCTTCCAGCACTTCTGCCATGTGATGACAAGGAAACAAGAAAGTATTCATCAGATAAGAACTGGCTGCTGCCTTGGTCTTGGACTTCCCACTCTGTAGGATGGTGGGGAATAGATTTCTGTTTTTTATAAAGTACCAGTGTAAGGCGTTTTGTTATAGCAACTGAAAGGAACTAGGGCAGTCTCTGACAACCATTTTACTTTCAGAATGGAAACAAACATGGAGGCAAAACAACACTGAGCATGGCAGAAAGAGCAATGGAACAACCTGCCCTTTGTAACATCTTTGTACCTCTATGGGTAGAGCACAGAACCTGACTTACATCTAGCTGTAGGGAAGAAAATAATAGATCCTTTTTTTACTTTAAATCATTTTGAATGGAGATATTCTTTTACTTGAAGCTCAAAGCATTCCAAGTGATATAGCAAGAATAAGGATACTGTATATGAAGGAAGAAAAGGTAGGCCTAATTGTAAGGTAATTTTTAAAATCAACTTCTTCTTTAACCAATGCCATCTAAGGAGGGGTAATCCTTCTTCACAGAGCATCTTGTTGGCACTCTGGTGATGAATAGAACAGGTATGATTAGACAAGAATGCAGAAATAGGGTGGAGTGGAGGGTAAATGTTAAAGGGAGTCATGAGGAATGGGTGAGAATTCAAGAAGAGTGAAAGAAATCAGAGTTTGTGTACAACATTCAGAGGAAGCAACAAAGGAAACTTTATTGTGGACAAACAATATGTATCAGTTTTTTCATCACAAGAAAGAAGTACCTGAGGCAGTTTATAAAGTAAAAAATAAACTTAGTTCACAGTTGCAGAGGTTCAAGAGCTTGGTGTTGCCATCAGCAAAAGTCTGGTGAGGAACATATGGTACATGGGAGACGTGTGTGCAACAGGGAGAGTTCCCTCTGCCAAACAGGAAGACAAACAGCAATTCAGAGGTGAGGCTAATTCCTATAACTCACTTTCGTGAGAAGTCAGAGGTTCCAAGAACAGGACCTTAATCCCTTCCAAAGGCAGCATCCTCAGTGACTTCTTACTATCACCCACCCTGTAAAGATCCCCCACACCCCGCATTACAATATAGGGGATGTCAGTACACAAAACTGGAGAACACACCAGTCATAAACAAACCACCGCAAAGTGAAACAGGAAACTTTGGAAAATAGATGGATTTCAGGATTAATTTTACGTATTTTATAGAAGACACAAAAAGTTCCACCTTTGTCTCTTTTTAGGAAATCTTCACTATTTGGGGGAGGCAAATGAGGTGCTTCCTGGGAGTTGCAAATAAGAGGCAGCACTAGGTCTTGCTGTCTTTAACCATTGTCTCCTTTCCTTCCACTTCACTATCTCTAGAGTTTCCACCATAAGAATAATACTCCCTTCTTTTTATTCCTCCACTACATCTTCAACCTTCTCTCCTGAAATAGCAATAGACATACCTCCAAAGTTCCTAAAAGTGTAAGAAAATGCATTAAATGATTGACATACTGTAGAGTTGCTCCTCTTTCTTCTCCCATTGTCCCTAAAACATTACATGAACTTTGTAGGCACAGCTAGGCCAACCCAAAATCTATGGCAGCAGAAATTATTGGAGGATGAGCACTGAATAGGAAGCTACAGAGTCCTATTTATTTGCAAATGAAAGCCAAGCCTTCCAATCCAGTTTTTTAATTCAACAAAGAAGTTAAATTTAATTTCCATTTTCCCATGTCTGTTTCTTAATTGGTTCTAAGGTTGACGAGGGATATACGATGCAATATTTGGTCCTCTAAAACTTTAACAGCTAAAATAGAAGAATTGAGCTTTTGTCCAATACCGGAGGTGTAGAGATGACTTAGCACAAAGAACTTAAGATAGTTTTTCACACTGTTATAAGAAAGTGATATGAAATATATTCAAGGAAACTAGTATGTACTTGGCAAAGGCAAGGTGTTTTAATATTGTACCTTTTTTATCCCTTAGAGTATTAGAGGCAACCTGTATTCTGTAACTGAAGATCCTAGGTATTAAGAATTTCAAAGACTTCTGAATTATCACGTGAATTGGGCAGCCAAAGTTGGAGGGAATTTTTGCTTCAGATGACATACAAAGGTTATCATAAGGTCAACTTTTCATGGCAGTAGAAGTGGGTTTGGAGTTTCTGTGCCAATATCTAAGAGTCAAACTTGGCTGGCTGTTCATCAGGGAGAGACCAAGGGAGTCAGAACCCATTGCCTTTGCCAATGAGTTTATATGAGCTGGTGAAGTTGTTTCACACTCAGAAAGGAATTTGCAGGCAGGACCTCTGAAGATTACAGCTTCCAAATAAAGACAGAGAGTCAGCTGGGTGAGGTATTTCTTTCTTGGGAGGTCACCTATGAGTATCAATGCTAGACTCAGACTAAAATTGCCTGTGGTTAAATTCTTCCACCCCCAAGCTGTCTGAGAAAGTTCATGTGATGTAGGAGAAAGTAAAAATTGTCCACATAGATAAGCAGAGATGAAGAACTCAAAGAAAAGTCTTGACATGTTCAATGTCCAGATTGAGTCATGCTTGAGAATAGCATCATCCTTGGTCTGGCTGTCATTTGGTTACATGAGTCAAGGCACTTATTTTTTAGCTAAATGAGTTCAAAGTAGACATCTTTTAATTTACTGTGTTCTTCATCTGGAAATGTTGTGTTCCTTTTTTATTTAGTTTATTAGTTTTCTAAATTTTTAAAGAAAAATACTCATTTGTGAACATAAGTATAATTAACATCTATTTTATAGTAAGCAAAAGGAGAGAAAGAAAATTATGTTCACAAAAAGCTCCAAACATCAACTTGATAGGGAGTATCAAATGGAGTAAAAGTACTGGGGACCAAATTGCTCTCTCTTCAGCAAGGATCCAAGAGTTAACATTAGTTTGTTGTCATTATTTTTGTGGATGGAATGATTTAAATGTAAAACTTAATTTTAAATCATCTAAGAGTGTAAGTAAAATTTATGATTGCTAACTTCTACTTGAAAAGAATTTGCATAAAATTATAAGAAAGCCACAATAGTGTTTTTTTAATAGCATAAGAGCTAGAACAACTTCATGAATCTCAATCTGAAAAATGGAATGAATCAGCCCCTCCTCCTCCTCCTGCTGTCACTGGTCTTCTTCCTCCTCCTTCTTCCTTTTTGTTTTTCTTCTTCTTTTCCTCATCTTCTTCTTCCTCCTCTTCCCTCTTCCCCCTTCTTCCTCTTCCTCCACTTCCTCTCTCTCTCTTTCTTTCTTTCTTTCTCTCTCTCTCTTTCTCTTTCTCTTTCTTTCTTTCTTTCTTTTTTTCCTTCCTTCCTTCTTTCCTTCTTCCTGTACTTTTGGAGAGTTCTTTATTTTGTTCAGTATTTGAGGTCCTAGGAGAGACTTGGAGTCCTTATTCATTCTTTCCACCTTGCTTTACCATGCTGTGACAATCAAACACAACAGTGAGGGGTTGGCTCTCATAAAGTGAAGAAATAACACAAAGAAAAGGAGAGAGAGGAGAGAAAAGAGGAGAGAGAGAGAGAGACAGAGAAATATATATAGAGAGAGAGGGGGGAAGAGGAGGAAGGAAGAGAAGAAAAAAGCAAAGAAGGACTATTTTGAGAGTTGCTGAAACACAGTAGACTACCCCCGGGAAAGCAAGCATTACCTGCCAACCAGTACTAAGTTATGTCTTGTTGTGTAACACATCACTAAGAGAAAATACAAGGGCTTAAAAGAGTAATTACTGGATTATTTGTTTCCCTGGGTCAGAGATTTGGGATGGGCTCAATTGGGAACTCTGACTTCAGCCTCTCATGGGGATGTTGCCAGGAGCCAGCTCTGGGAGAAGGAAGCAGAGGATGCAGAAGCATATGGAGATTTCTCTTTCTCCAAAGAGTGTTGTGTCGCCCTCCTTTTGGTTTCTCCGCACAGGGTAGGTGAGACCACCTCACAGCATGGTGGCTTGAAGGCAGTCAGAGTGCTAATACAGTCTGCTTACTGTCTCAGGCCTCCAAAGCTAACTGGCAGCACAGACTTGCCTGATGATCCAGCCTCAGAAGTCACAGAGCATCATTTTCAACTCATTCACACCCCCCTCACCACAGATTCAAGAAGATGGAACTGAAATTCCACCCAGCAATAGAAGCGGGATCAAAACAACAGTGCATGAAGAGCATGCAAGGTGGGAATTATTACTAGAAAATCCAACCAGCCACAGCTATGGATGGAAACCTGAAGCCCTCAAGGGGTTACCTTCTCCCTTCCCACTCCCTGCTCCCCGCGTTGGGGGTCTAAAGCAGGCAGGATATAACCTACCTTAACCGACTGCCCCATGTTTTTAATACACTTCACAGAACACAAGTGAAACTGAAGAGGAAGTAAAATAAATTCCAACAAATCCATTTCCTTTTTCTTTATATTTTAATGAATATGAAAATGTCATGCTTATTGGACTATATTTGGATATGTCAATCATAAGTGGAAATGTTTGAAGACCTTTCTGCTTTTGGCAGAGGACATATCAAGATTCAAGGCATATGTATCAGGTATCCACCTTGTGCCAAACACTATTCTTGGTGATGGAGATGCAGCAGTAAATAAAACACTCAGTTTTAAAAAAATTCCTGCCACTTTGGAGGTTACCCAAATATACTATTCACTGGGGAAAGAACACTGCCTAGCAATGCACAGGTATTCAAGGCCCTGCACCACTAATGGATGAGCCCCCCTCCTGGGGGCATGGATTGGGATTTGGCATGGATTTCTCTACCCTATTCACAGGGCCTGGTGAAGTGCTGGAAAAGGGGTATTCAATAAATATTTTCAATTAATGTGTAGGTAAGAAGGAATTCAGGGCAACTTTTTAAAGAAAAGGGCTTTCCTAAGAAAAAAGTCAGTATTCTCTCTTCTTAAAGTATTGACCTAGACTAGTTTGGGGAGATGGCTGAACTATATCCTTAGAAATAAATGTTTAACAAGATGAGAGAGAGCAGCTGGAACTGGCTCCCTCTTATACTCTCAGTAAGAGCAGAATAAAGGAATCAGTAAGATTTCTTAAGCTTGGGAATTCCCTTCCCCAGTGTTTGTTCTTCTTACTTTTCTCCCTTTCTCGGTAGTTAGTGATTAATAGTAATTTTTAAAAACTGTCATGTGTCCTTACTTGACTTTGGGGGGTGGAGGAAGGAGGAAGCTGGGGAATCTCTTACTCTGTGTAGAGAGGCTCCAGGGAGCAGATCCTCCAGGGACAGAGGTGGAGTTGGCAGCTCTGGAGAGCAGGGAATTGGTGTGGTCCCTGGTGTCTGCTCCAAGGGAAGATGGGACAGTGAGCCTGGGCTGCAGATGGCCCCACGCCGAGGAGTGCAAAGGTCTCTGTGGTTACATGATTGAGTCTTGCCTAATTTTTCCTTGTATAAAATTAAAATCAAGTTATTTCTATACTTTTACTTTTGTGCTATGTCAGTTAAATAGGCCAAGCTAGAAATCTTTCTTAAACCCTGTCCTACTTCTTTCTTATCCTTCATTTATTGTCATTCCCCCAATCCTGTCATGTCTGCATGTTAATATTTTTCAACCAGCACCTTTATTTCCATCCTGATTGTCTTCTGCCCATGCTTGTAACATTCTATGTCTCCTGGGCCACCACAGAGACCTCTCAATTGGTTTCCCGCATGAAAAGTCTCTTTCCACAATACTTTTTTTTTTTGGTACCTGGGATGGCACTCTGGACCTTGCACTTGGGAGGCAGGCACCAGAACCACGGAGCTAGATCTTCAGTCCACCACAGTACTCTTTTTGATAAACACAAATATGCCCATGTCCTTCTCTGCTTAACTTTTTGTTGGAAAGGGCTACCACCCTCCAGATGAAGCCCAAAACTTTAGTACATGAGACACTAAATGTGTTTCTCTTCAAATTTAACTCTGCTCTTCATCTTTTTTTCCAAATTTTTATTGTATTAGTACATGGTTATGGTATATAATTAATGGTCACTCTTCTTGTGGGAAGTTGGTACATGTACATAGCACATCTCATTTCCTTTTTCATCCCCTTCCTCTCTTCTGTCTGTCTGTTGGTTCCCTTCCCTTTTGCAAAACATATAACTCCCTACTTCCTATTAGCTATCTTTTACGCTGCTCTTTATTTATATTTTGGATTTCTTATTTGAAAAATCACTATATATATAAGCTTGTGTGTCTGATTTATTTCACTTAACATTATGGTCTCAAACGTGTATCCATTTTCCTAAAAATGACTCAAGGTTATCCTTCTTTTTGGCAAAGTAGTTCGCCATGGTGTATAAATACCACCTTTTCTTTATCCATTCATCTGTTGATGGGCATATAGGCTGCTTACAATAGTTAGCTATATGAATTATGCTGCTATAAACATGGATATGCATGTATCATTGTAATATGATGTTCTCAACTTTTTCAGGAAGCTATCTAAAAAGTTTGGCCTCCCAATCTAAAAGATTCAATCAAAAAATGGGCAATGAAAGTGAATACACTTCTTAGAAGAGGAAGTACACATAGCCAGTATATGAAAAATGTTTAACATCTCTTGTCATTAAAGAAATGTAAATTAAAATGATATTGATTACTCCAGAAAGAATGCTACTCTCAAGAACTCAAAAAATAACAAATGATGCTGAGGCTGAGGCAGGGTGGGGGGCTTTTATACCATTGTTGGGAGTGTAAATTAGGGCACTCATTATGGAAATGAGTATGGGGGTTCCTCAAGAAAGCTAAAGGCACTAAATTTTAGTCTCATTTTTTGTGCATCTCCCCAAAATATATCCTACACTCCAGGTGTATGGATTCGCTCACTGCTGGTCAAGTGTGACACTACTTCAAATGATGGGCTCATGTACCTTTGTACAGGCTCATGGGCCTTTGTACGTAGAGTTCACTTTATCTAGAAAGTCAGTCTTTTTTTTTTTGACTCCTAATACATAGATTCCTCCTCAACTGTCAAGAAGTAGCTAAAATACCCCCTCCATTCTATGAAGCCTGTGTTATTTTTCCCTCAGGCACCAGAGACTCCCATGGTCTCTGTACATCCCACTGCACATGCTGTAAAATTGCTACATAACACAGATGGGGTGAATCAGTGTGACACCTCATGTACAATTTGAGTTCTGAGCTGTTATGCAAGAAAAAAGGCAGAAATATAAGTCAGGGTGGTGTACATGTAGCCTACCTATTTCATGTCTTTTATTTTACCTGGGCATTTGCCATTTTATTAAGAAATTAAACCAAGAAATACTAGTATAGCTACATGGCCACTGGGCAGCTAGAAAACCTCAATTCTATAAGAGGTAGGCCATTCTCTTATTTGATGAAAAAAAAACCCTCCAGCTTTGAGGAAAGTAGGTTTGTAGGACAGTACGCTATCTACACCTGAAAGATGTGTGCTCATTTGTTTTGTGGCAAAAGTCCTAACTCCAGGTGCTCTGAGTGGTCAGTCCATCCAGAAGTAATGACTTCACCCTGAGAGTATATTCCAAAGGGAGAAGTAACTCTTGTTAATTAGTACAGTAATAGAGACATATTTAATATCTTTAAGGAGCCAATTAGGAATGACCACAAAGACAGCACTAAGAAATGATAAAAGTAATAATAATACCTGCCTGTGCTTTAATGAATGCTTGTCTCTTAAGCCACAATTTTAGGTGTTTTTACACAGCTGGGTCATTTAATCCTAAACCCTATGAGGTAGGTGCCATTATTATCCTCATTTTACATATTAAGAACCTGTTGGACCCAGATTTTAGTAACTAGGTCACTTAAATAATAATTAGCAGTATTAGAAATCAAACTCAGTCTGGCTCCCAAACTCATACTCTTGACTCCAATGCTGGTTTTTGATGAAGAAACACTGATGGATAACCTCTAATTTAATGATTTTCTTCATTTTTGTAGCCACAGAAACCTTCATTTTAAAATATTTTTGAAAAAAAACCTACTATGTAAAACAGATAAAGGCCGAGAGAGACTTGTATTTCAGAAATATGGTAGCCTTAGTCCACTGAAAGCATTTCTGCAACAGCAAGAAGTATTGTTATTCCTTTTACTAATATTTAAATGTATAGTTCCTTACTCTAGCAAATAGGGAAAGTTCTTAAAGGACAAATAAAAGTGAGATCAAAAATAGAGCGTAAAAAAGGAAGCTGTCCTAAATGTACTACGGATTCTCTGATAACTAGCGATCTCCTTTCATAGTGGTGTGGAAAAGAGAAGAAGGAACCACAGAAAGATAAAGTTTCATAAGAGTCACACTTAAACTGAGATTCTTGACAGAATTTTCCCTGAGTAAAATGCTGTGTGTGTGCACACGTGTGTGTGTGTGAGACTCCCAGATTTAGGTCTTATATGATAAACTTTAAAAAGTTTTCTCTAAAGTTCTTAAGTGAATCATAGCCATCACAACAGGTGGGGATTAGGATCTATAGTACCTAAAGTTCTAAATAAAGAATTACATAAAGCATTTCTGAGCTAGAGTTCCCTCATGTTTCTAGCAGAAGCAAATGAAAATCTGCTCTCAAGGAACGTATTCTCATTGCAGATGTTATAGAATTCAAGAGCTAAAATCCTGCCGAAACATGAACTTGCTTAAAAAAAACCACACAGGATAAAGTAAGACATGTGGTTTCACATTCAACCTACAAAAAGCTTGGAAGTCATTACTCTTCAAGAACAACAAAAAGTAGCTAAACAAGATGAAAATCAACAACTTTTCTTAGTCCCACAGAGAATTGAAGACACAAGGGAAACTTTTGTACCAAAAACCCAAGAGAAAGGTGAACTCCAAGAGTCACATTACCTTCTGCTAACGTGGGGCAGAAGCCCGGATGCCTGAAGCAGGAGTCTTTCCTGGGGCCAGGACTCACAGAAGCACTGATGCTAATTTAATTGATGAATTGCCAGGCGCTCAGTGTGCACCAACTTGAAAATTAAAAGCTCTTAGGGCCCAGCCTCCCTGAGCCTCACCAAAGCCTCATACTTGATGACTGAAGGAAACTTTTCCTTGCTTCCGGCAGGAGGAAGAGACTAATTTAAAATATGCCCAGACCACCCTCTTGTCCTTAAAAAGATTGACTTCAATATGAAAATTTAAAAAAGAAAACAACAAAACAAAAAACTCCAATTTTAGCATACCCTAGTTAGCTTACGGATAGGGAAATATCAAACTCTATCACATTCTAGCCTTTCTATTTCACTTAAGAGATGGGAAAAAGAAAAGTGAGATGCATTTTTAAGGCTCACAGCCAAGGGCACAGGCTCACTAAAAGACTGAGGCTTCATCATAACATTATAACACGTTTTTTTTGCCCTAACAGCTTGCCATCACATCAGTCAGACTCCTGTCTATCAGTTGGTTATACTAAAAGAATTAGGAGCCTCAAATCCTCCTTAAGAATGAGTCTCAAGGGAAATCGGGTAACAGCAAGAAACAAAACCAAGGACAGTATATGAAAAACTGTTTCAAGAGCTACACCAAGCGCTAAGCGCCACCTAAATCCTAGATAGATAAGCAACAGACTTCACATTAATGACGTGTTTGGTTTCTTTTACATAATATATCACATCTAACTTTCAATGAAAAAAAAATGTTACTGTAAAAAGCAGGCCAAACTCAAACATAACAGAAAGTTTGGAACTATCACGACACAAATTTATTACATCAATGATTAAAATGATAAGAACTGTAATGGATAAAATGAACAACAAGCATAAGCAGAGATGAAAATCTTACCCTACCCCCCTAAAAAAAACCCCAAAGGAAATTCTAGATATCAAAAACATATCAAAAATGAAGAATGAAGAATTTCTAGAATGGGTTTTTCAGTAGAGTTCAAACTCAGGAAAAAATCAGTAAGCTTGAAGACATATGCATAAGATCTTCCAAAACTGAAATGCAAAGAGAAAAATTTTAAAAGCACATATCTAAGAACTATGGAATAATTACTGAAAATGTACCCCAAGTGTCATTGGAATACCACTTGAAGGAAAAGAGGATAGGAACTAAAGAAATATTGGAAGGTAATAGTGTCTAAGGATTTTAGCACATACAGCAAATCAGATCTAGAAAGCTCAGAGAACGCCAAGCAGGATAATATCTCCTAGACTCCAAAATCTATACCTAGGTATATTACATTTAAGCAGAAAACCAAAGAGAGAAAATCTTGAAAGAAGTCAGAGGAAATAGAAATAAGGCACAATGAAGGTTGCAGAAAAAGCAAGCAATAGAATCAGATAGTAAAAGACTTCATATCTAGGAATTATAGTATAGCGAATGGTAGATATGCTTAAATGTTAAAATATAGAATGTTAGTTATGTAAGAAATATTAAATATATTTAAATGCTAGGCATAATTAAATGTATTAAATATATTTAACAAATTAAATATTTTAAGTTAATTAAACATTTATTATATATTTATAGGATCTCTGAAAAACAGTGAATATGCATGTGTGTGTGTGTGTGTGTGTGTGCTTGTGTATGTGTGTGGAAAGAAAGGGAGAGAGAAAGGGAGGGAGGGAGAGAGAGAGAGAAACAGAGAAACAATAAGGGAGAGAGAGGAATTGTCTCATTGTTTATGAAGTCATGAAGATATAAATTCAAAACCCTTTAGGATCAGTTGTCAGGTTGGTGAGCAGGGAAGAAGTGTGTCATTTGTTGTGTTCAGGCACTCAAATGTTTAAATGGAGTTTGCTTACATTTTGGATCTACTTTATTCAGAGATCACTAATTTTGATTTAATATGTTAATCTCATCCAAAAACAACCTCACAAAAATATCAAGAATGTTTGACCGTGTATCTTGGCCCTGGGGCTCAGTCATGATGACACCTTAACCATCATAACTGTGTATGAAATGTGGTAGATTGTCTTACTACATGCATCATCCAGCCCTTCTCATGTCAACGCCATTGGTTTTAGGATTGACATTTCCTGTAGTCAGGCTACAGTTTACTCCCCTATATCTCAACTTTGACTAATATACTGAGGTAGATATGATGGCTAGCATTTCTGATATCAGGTCATAAGAGGTTTCTGTGTTTCCTTTGGTTCTTGTGTGTCCCTACCAGTGTGATAAAAAAAATATTTAAGCCTTGAACAGCCTTGCTCAAGCTAATCCTTGATCTACCATCCTCCAGTGCATCCATGGTATCTGAGACCAGCAGGGTTCCTAGCTGATCCCAGCCCACATCAGCCAATCGCTAGCTCAGCCAGAGATTTGTGGATGACTATAAATGATCATTAGCTTGAGTTACTAAGTTCTGTAGTAATTTTATGTAGGAATATTTACTAATGCAATGAGTTGAACCGTTAATTAAACATAATGTTAAAAAAGATTAGTGAAGCAGAAGATTAAAGTACAACATTTCAAATGTACAAAGAGAGCAAAATACAAAAAGGAAGTTAGAATTATAAATTAGATAATGATATCATTTACAAACGACAAATTGAATTTATATATGAGAAGATTATAGCAAAAAGGGCATCCAAAAATGAAAATGATTTCTAAAAGTCAACTCAAAATAAATAGATGAGAGGAAAAATTATCAAAAGACTTGAAGAGAAATTCCATTAAAAAAAAGAATTCAAATGGCCAACAAATACATGAGTGTATTCTGTTATGTATCAAGGAATTGCAAATTAACAGAATGGTGACATAATAAGCCTGAGATGATTATGAAAACAAATAATGTACCAATATAACACTGATTCCCTGACAAGGCATGGAAATACTAATTTATAAAAAAACACATTTTCTTTATCCAGTCTCCAGTTGATGGGCATTTGGGCCGTTTCCAAGTTTTAGCTATCACAAACTGTGCTGCTATGAACATGGGCACACATATATCACTGCGGTACGATTCTTTTAATTCTTTGGGGAAGAGCCCCAGCAGTGGAATAGCGGGATCAAATGGGACTTCCAGTCCTAGTTCTTTGAGGTATCTCCACACTGATTTCCACCGTGGTTGCACCAGTCTGCACTCCCACCAGCAGTGGAGCAGGGCTCCTCTTTCCCCATAGCCCCGTCAACATTTGTAATTGGTTGACTTCATGATAGCAGCCATTCTTTCTGGAGTGAGGTGGAATTCAGCATTGTTTCCATTTGCATCTCTCGAATGACCAGTGATGTTGAACATTTTTTCATGTATTTATTTGCTATTTCTACTGTTTTTTTAATAAAATGGAATACTACTTAGCCATAAAAAATGAGAAATTACAGAGATTTATAGATAAATGGATGCACATTGAGGCGATATTCTTAAGTGAAATAAATAGGACACACATGTATAAATACCGAATAGTTTCTCTGGTGTGAGAAACTGAAAGTGTAAATAAGGACTAAATGTATAATAGGTCATGTGAAATAGGAAGAAAAGGGGCAAAGGGGAAGGAAGTGGGAGGGCTAGGGGAAAGGAAAGAAGGGAATGGGATTAATATGAGAAAATGGAAAAATAGGAACAAAATATTTGCAAATTGGAAGGAATGGAGGGGTTGGAGGGCTGGGCAAGGGTGAAAGATGGGAACCAAGAGAGACTATGTAAAGGTGCAAATTTCCAATGATGAATGTCATTATATTGTATATCTAAAATGTACCAATGATTAGAATGAATAATCGATAAGGCAAAATAGGAAGAAAAGTCCAAAGATGTAGGGGTAGTGGGAGGGGCAGGGGAAAGGAAAGAAGGGAAAGGAAAAATGCTGAGAAATAGAAAAAATGGAAATAAAGTCTTTGTAAATAGGGAAGGGTGGAGGGGGTGAAGGGAAGGCTAGGAATGGGGAAAAAATAAGAACCAAGATGCATCATGTAAAGGTACAATTTCCCAATGAGAAATGTAATTGTGTTGTATAACTAAAATGTACCAATAAAAGAATTTAAGAAAAAAAAAGAAATACTAATTTATAGCATTATTTTATAATCATGGGTTCAAGGAATTGGGGTTATTTGTATCAGCTTGCCACCATTGTAAATGGTAATAATGGCATTGATGATTTGTACCTGGTTGCGGTGAGATTTCCAGAGACTTCTGCCTTTCTGATTGGTTATATAATGTGAAATGTGCTTATGTGACCAGGGAGGCATAAGACTGAGCTGAATCTATTTATTATTAATCCATTTATTATAAGGCTCCCTATATATAAGATATGCCATGCACACATCAGTGATTCCTGATTGAGAGGAAAAGTATATTCAGAGTGGCCTTTACAGAGAGAGGACAACTGGAACTTATGCCTAACCTCTATGGACCTCTTGCTCCACAGAAGCCTTCAGGTTGATGGATATCTTTACTTTAATTGTGTGGCTAGGTTTTATTATTCTCCTGCAATAAAATATTTATTGTAATTTTGTATGCATTCTAATTTGGGGTTCTGTGAGTTTTCTTTGGCAACAGAGTCCTGTCTAATTGCTTGTGGTAGTACAAGTGAGATAAATTTTTAAAATGAAAACATGGAGTAACAAGTATTGATGAAATTTAGAACATCAGGGATTTTCATGTAGGCCTGGTTGGACTCAGAATTGATACTATCACTTAGAAAGTTACTTGACATTACCTGGTAAGGCTAAGGATGAGTACACCCTAAGATTCTCCCATGTTTCGTTATTAGTATATACTGGTGAAAAACTCAAACACAGACACCAAGACCGGTGTGGAAGACTTGTTATAAAAATAGCTGGATCCAATTCGAGTATCTATCAGCAAGAGAATGAATGGGTAAATTGTTCAGTAGATAACAATGAACAAAAGCAAGTCATGTAAGAATATATTATATGAGCCTATTTATTTACATTTCAACCATATATGAAAGCTAAGAAAATCTATTGTTAGGATAAAACTAAAGATTTTGAAACTCTATAGACAAACAAGAGAATAATGCCCGGTAATTCAGGGGAGATTATGTTGACCTTTGTTAATATTCTGTAGGAGAGAAAGGTTTTCTAATATGTAATGGCTTGCTACTATTTTGTTAAAGTTCTATTGTAGCATTTATGATATTATCCTACATATTTGGAAAACAATTTATGAACTACTTATCTTGACCTCATAGCTAACTATATTGAGGAATCAGAAGAAAAGGCCTATAATGGCACATAGTTTACTCTATATTGCCACATAGTTTACTCCTAGTAGTGATTGATCTAGTCTACCTAATTTGTTCATACTTTCATCTATCAAACTAAGGAAAGCAGACTGTGGCATGCCGTATGCATATACCTTAGTATCCTGAACGACCCTTATATATCCACAAGATTGTGTACAGTGGGAAGAAACAGATTTGTCTAAGAATTTACCTGTGGATAAGACTTAGCATCTCCAGACTATTCTATAGGACAGAGCATCTCACTATAGCATCTTTTCTAGACAAAAGTCCAGGCAATAGGAAGCAGTGCAGTGAATTTGGCTAAATTCTTGATGCAAATACTGAGAATTTATTAGAATTCTCTGTAATTCTTTAAGTATGAGGGGCTGCTTATAATTAGTCGTTCTGGAAATTCAGAATTTCCAAAAAATTTTTTCAAAAAGTTCAATGGTTAGAAATTATAAAACAAGTCTTTGTCAGCCTATTAGGCTCAATAATAGAAATAGGTTTTTAATTTTTACAACATAAGTTTGTGCCAGAATAAGTATACTGCCTATAAAGAATTATTTTATATTAGTACAATATTTATGTTGGAACTTAACAGACATAGATACTAGGGTTTAGGAAATGGTTTAAGGGAAAAGGGTAGGGCATTTAAAATATTTAGAGAAGGCAAGATTAAATAAGGTGGTGATATTCTTCGGAGAGCTGTCGGAAATATGTTAGGAATTTTCTTATTCAGTGATAAAGCATGAATGGTAGAAATCTCACCCATGCTAAGAACAAAAGGGAAGGATGCATAATTTTATATGTAATGGTACCCAAATGTGGTTCTATGATTGGCTCTATTAGAATTTTAAATGAATACTAAAAAAGAAAAACAAACATTCAAGAAAACTCCCAAGAAATATTATTTTGGTAAAACTGAGTTTAAATAAAACCTTCCCAGATGATTTTTGATAGCAAAGTGACCTTCAAATTCCTCTGCTTGGTAATTTTGCCATTATGAAAGTGGGAATAGAGTGAAGTCATGGTATCTCGATGTCCTTGTGGAGAAACAGGGTTGTTTCACCTGGAGGAGGAGTAAAAGAGAATATCCATCCTTAAAATGTCTGATGCACAATTGTGAGGGGAAGAGCTAGCGATTAATATTAAGAATACTGACCTTGATATCAGTCTCCCTGCTCTCAGATAGAAACAAAACACCAGCGGTTCTGGTCAAAAGGAAAGCTTAGAGGAAAGCAAAATCCACAATTAGTAAAGCCAACTGGTATTTTTCAGCACTTCTAATGATAGATCATATTTCTGAAGACTTGAAAGATTTATTACACATACGGTACACCTGGTGCATTCCAGATGAGTGAACTTTGTGTGCTCAGAAGTAAGCAGGAAGATGTGCTGCATTGAATTTTATTGATTTTCTTCTTTGCTTGTATAGTTTTATGATGTTCCATTTTCTCTTTCTTTTGGTTTGGAAATTGTGGCCCCAGTTATTTATTTTCTTTCTTCCTTTTACATTTGAAATGTATATGTGACACTGCATCAATTTTCACAGCCACAAGAAAGGGCTGGTCTCATGATAGAGGAGTTAATTCCTTCCCCTTTGAAGTAATTTTCCCTCAAGGTCCCTTCCTTGTGAATTTTCTCATGTTTTTAAATACATTTGTAATTTGATTTTTCGTCTCATCACTCTGGTATTTTAGCTTCTAAATTTCACTTTCAGAAATTATATATTGATAGGTTTGGATATTTTTCATTTTTATTTTCTACTAGGCCTTTGGGTGGAGAAAAATTTCCCTCTACAACTTGATATAATTTATCTAGCAATGTGGCTAAAAAGCTGAATTGTGACAGAAACAGAGCTTTTGTGTATGGAAGCTCAACAATTGAGGTGGATCAGCCTTGCTTACAAAATCCCCCACTCCGGTCTTTGCTAAGTTCATATTGTGATTTTAATTACAATATTGTGCGTTTTTGTATGACAAAGTACTTTTCCTTCAAGAACCTCAGAGTTTTAGATATACCAGCCAATTAGATGTTAAAGTCATGTTTACTTTCATGCCCATGCAGACTGTTCAGCTTCTATTATTACTAGTTCTTTTCAATATCTGATGAGCCAACATGCTAGTTTAGAGAATGAGAGTAGACAGGTCATTGCTGGCTGGAACAAAAGTCAGTGGCTCACTCTCTTTGTTAAAAAAATGATTTCAACACACAAAAGGGGAGGCTAAAAGAAAAAGTTATGTTTTGTCAACTATTACATATATGAGCCCATATCAAAGTTATCCATTATCGGAGGACAGCAGACCCCAGTATACATGTCTGGTATGTTCCAAGAGCCCTGTGGATGCCTGAAGACATATAGAGTACTGAACATTTTATATATAGTAAATATATATACATTTATATATATGTATATTTGTATACATACATAGCTATAATCTAGTTTAATTTATAAATAAGTCTCAGTAAGAGATTGAAATATATTAGCTAAGAACAAATTAGGGTAATTATACAATACTATAGTGAGAGCTGAATAATGTGTTCTCTCTCTCTCTCTCCTCTTATTGTACTGTATTTGTATTATAACATTTAAAAGAAAAAAATTCCAATACAAAATGAAAATGTATGCTACTTGTGATAAATAGAATGCAACACCACAACAAAATGCAATGAAAACAAAGCAACAGAAAAGGGTAATGTTATTCATTTCTAACTGGATATAGTTGCCTACCTATTGCTTAAAGCTGGAAGTCTGGTGTTTCTTGGATAAGGGAAAAAATTAACAGTGGGAAAGATGCCTTAAAACCATCAAAAATGAAACCAAGATTTTCTCTTGAGATAATGAGTACTGAAACATTAAAAAGGAATAACTCTTTCAGCCTGTGATTTGCTATTTATTTATTTCCATACTCTATACATTGTGGATAGTGCTGTATTAAGTTCTTTATTTTGCCTATGTTTTCCTTTTCCATTCAGGGGATGCTTCTAATCATGTAAGAAGTGGTAGAGTTATTCATGTACCAACATATAGGACTTTAATAATTTCATAAATTATGTCTCATGAAATAGATGGTGTATCTCAGAAAGTCCACAAACCTTTCAACATTACTTAGCAGAGCATGTATTTTAATTTAAAATAATCTACTTCTATCATGTTTCTGTCTTTTAGACCTTATGAATCCAGGATTTTTTCCTCTTCTCTTGGTCGGTATAAGGAGTGAATACATTAGGCAGAGGTGAACATCTAAGTCAATAAATGAAAGTTAAAGATGTGGAAAATTACAGTATTTACAGACAATTGTTTCTGTTTAACCCATTTATGATTTCTGTACTGTTCAGCCTCTGAACTGTAAAACTGGTATGCCACACC
Organism: Heterocephalus glaber; assembly: GCF_000247695.1. The sequence continues at coordinate 8,806,735 of NW_004624755.1, forward strand.
TTGCTGTGCTTGCAAATATTACCCAAATAATTCCTTGCCCACTCCTAGAAATGGGACAGTTTGTATGAAATATCTGATGATAAAATATAAACTAATATAATATATAATATATATATTATATATTATATATAATATAATGAAGGACATGAAGAAGACAAATACATACAGAATTCTGAATGAATATGTATTGTACACCAATCAAAACTCTTAGAACAATTATTATTCTTCCTGGAGAAACTATGTGTAAAGCTCATCTGCAGAAGAAAACGCATATGATTAGTAAAAGCAAGTTTGAAGGAATACTTCTAATAGATAACTTTCTCTATCAGATATTTATAAAGATGCTTATAGTCCTGATAATCATGTGATTCCAGTTGGAAGAGTAATATGTCACTAAAGCTAGAAAGAACAGACACAGGTAACTACGTATATACTATGCTGACGTGTGATAAAAAGCAAATGATAATGGATGATGTGGAAGCAACTGCAACTGCTGAGTCTTTGGAGAATACAATCTGAATCAAAATTCGAAAAAACGGTAATATGAAGAATTTTAATGTATACAGTCTCAAAAACATATTTTCTATTTAAAAGAAACATTTTGGTGTGTCTAGTATTACAATAAAGGAAAATGCAATCATTTAAATAAAAAGAAAATATTCAAATTGGATATAAAAATTAGTTTTTTAAAAAATAATTGATTTGAAATGCTTGTTTCAATATATTAAATATTCCTGTTGAACAAGTTGTATACTTACATTATAGATTTTGAAAACTATATAGGCCATATTTCAAAAATAAAAATCCATGCCACATATACCTGTCTTGATAGAGAATGATTGGTATTGAAACTGGAGCACTGGTATTTGGTGCCCTGTTTAAAAATTGAAACAAAAACTGTATGTTGTGGTTCCTGACTGTAATCCCAGCTAGTTGGGAAGATGAAGTTGGAGTACAAGTTCTAGGTCAGTCTGAGGAATTAGGAAGAGCCTGTTTCAAAAGAAAAAAGAAAAAGCGCAGGGTGGCAGAAGTATGTCAATGTAGAGCATCCCTGAGTACAGCAAAAGAGAAAGAAGGATGGAAGGAAGGAAGGAAGGAAGGAAAGGAGGAAGAAAAGGAAGGGAAAAAGAGAAAGAGGAAGAAGCAGAGCAGGAGGATGAGAAGGAGGATGATAAGGAAAAAAAGAGAAAAGAGAAGAAAAGAAAAAAAAGAAGGTAAGTGTGATTACTTATGTAAATCATACACCTGGAAGAGACGCAGACACCCACCAATCATGGCTTTGGTCAAACCGCTTTCTGTCTCAGAGACTGGGTCTTCTAGCTCCCTGTACCACAGGAGCAGATACCAGAAACAAGGACAGGACATGCACTTTCTGACTGAGGAACCTGTATAAATATTCTGAAGTGAAGGCTAAGTAGAGACAGAAGTGTAACAATAAAAGCCCCACATAAGGTAAGTTTGGAGATTAAACTTAGAGAGTTCTTGAGGAAATTTGTTTAAAGCTAGGAAAGTGGCAGAAATTAAGTCACGGCTGAAACTAAAAATAAAGAACAATTTTAAGATGACTTTAAAATAATTCTGATAGGAACCTCAAATAAATAAAAGAAAAATCCTCAAAGTAAAATATCTAAAAATCTGTCATAAATGAATTGTGCTTAGATACATAACAATGATCAGAGGTGTAAATAAGGTCACTGAAAATTTTAAGAGATTCATTGTATGGCACTCATTCTAGATGGACACAGAGAGACTAAATCAAATGAAACAGTTGAGGATATATCCAATATCTTAAACAGAAACATGAAGACATGAAATTTTGAACTAGTAATGCAATAAAATTCATTTATAACTAAAAAAAGTGTGACCTGCCCATATCAAGAGATTCAAATATTATTAAATTCCACTTTTTTTCATAATAAAATTAAGTAAAAGATAATTCTCATTCTTTACAATATATTTTAGAAATAATTCAAAAGGAAAAACTCTTTCAGTGAGTTAATAATTCATAAATATCTAAGCCAGGCAAGGATAGAGAATGGAAATCTAGGGAGAAAATAAATAAATAGTGTTTTAAGAATCCTTCATAAACTGTTAATAAATTACATGAAAAAGTGTATATGGCTTTATAAACACAGTTTTATAGAAGGAAACCTCATTTACTTGCTAAAAGTACCTGTGAAATGAATGTAATATAGTTAATAGTTATTGAAGTCAGGAATGATACAAAACATTTCTTTTCTGATTATGACTGTGCAGTATTGTACTTCAGCAGTGCAATTAAAAAGCATGCAAAAATATAATGACTAAAATGAAGAAACAATACATATATATTATGTATGTTAATTGCAAACATAAAATTTGAGAATTTCAAAATTAGAAGAAAATCTTAATTCACTCTTAAAAGAAAACCTTATTTTTAAAAATTAATTTTATTAAAATATTTTATATGTACATAATGATAGAATTTATCACATGAAATGTGAATGTGTACATGATATATTTTGATTCTTTTTTTTCACTCTTTCCCTCCCCTCCCTTCAGCACTTCTTCCCCTCCTTATTTACAAAAGCTTTGTTGCCATTTTTCCTTCTATTCTTTTTTCCTTTTCCCTTCCTTTCTTTCGCCCTCTTCCCTCCCTGCTTCCCCAAAATTGCTTTAAATCATTTTTTTTGGATTGTAAGTACATAAGCTTTTATATGAAGATGCCTATAATTTCACCTCATATTTTCCAAATTGCATACCTTTAATTTATTATTGTCTAATAAAATCTTAAGAACTGTTTTACCTAATAAGAGTATAAATGGTCAAACCTATCTTGCTTGAGTTTAATGTATGTACTCTAATATTACTTAAGTAATATTACACTATTCTTCTAGACTGAAAGTAATATATTTTTATTACACTCATCACTGGATATCATAAGAAATTGATTTTAGGCCTCCACATATAATCGATTTTAGATCTCCACACTTGAAATTATATGCAGAATACTGATAATGCATACTACAGTATAAATGATATGTCAACAGTTGTTATACTACATTGTTTAATGAATAATGACAATGAGGAAAGTCTATGCATGAGTACAGATAGAACTTTTTTCACAAATATTTTCAGTGTGGTGTTTGTTGAGTCTAGTTATAGAGGGCCAAATGTACATTGAATAAAACTTCTCATTATGAAATTTAACAGGGTTGCTTAGTCCTCCATTTTCAATTTCCCTCACAACAACTGAAATATTTTTCTACCCCCTCCTTGGTGTTTCTTGGAGTCATCAAAAACCCTACAAATCACAGCCTACTTTCATGCTTCCATTTTTAAAGATGAAAAATCAGAAAGAAATGGCAAGGTAATATCAAAATACTGTCTTTCTTTCTCCCTTTCTGTTTCTTTCTTTCTTTCTTTCTTTTTCTTTCTTTCTTTCTTTCTTTCTTTCTTTCTTTCTTTCTTTCTTTCTTTCTTTCTTCCATTTAGTTTATTGGTACATTTTAGGTATACATGATGTATCTTGGTTCTTATATTTTTCCCCATTCCCCTGCCCTCCCTTCACCCCCTCCACCCTTCCCTATTTACAAAGACTTTGTTTTCATGTTTTTCCTTTTCTCATATTTTTTCTTTCTCCTTCTTTCCTTTCCCTTACCCCTCCCACTTCCCTTATTCCTTTAGACATTTTCTTCCTATATCAATTATATATTTTGATTCTTATTTACACTTTTAGTTTTTCACACCAGAGAAACTATTTGATATTTACACATGTGTATCCTATTTATTTCACTTAAGAGTATAGCCTCAATGTGCATCCACTTAGCTACAAATGTCTCCAGTTTCTCATTCTTTATGGCTGAGTAATACTCCATTTTATTAAAAAAAAAACAACCCACATTTTCTTTATCCAGTCTCCAGTCGATGGGCAATTGGGCTGTTTCCAAGTTTTAGCTATTACAAACTGTGCCGCTACAAACATGCGTGGGCATATATCACTGTGCTATGATTCTTTTATATCTTCATTATTTATAAAGGCTACATCTGAGAATCAAATGGTTCTGCTCCCTGATATTCTACTCTTACACAGCCACAGGCCACATATGCGCCTAGAAACAAGATTACAGGCAAGGTTAGAAAGTGGCAGGGACAGGTAGAAAATCCCTCCTGCCTGAGTTTTCTAATGCACAAACTCAGTGGCTTACATAACACGAACATGTTGTATTACAATAGTGGAGGTCAGAAGTCTGAAATGAGCATTGTGGGGCTAAGACCAAGCTGGCAGCAGGGCTGCACTCTGTCTAGAGGCTGACTCCGTGACATGGACTCTTTCTCTGACTCTTCTACCTACTAGAAGCTACCCGCATTCCTTGACATAGGGCACACGGTGGGCAAATATATCTCTCCAATTTTCACTTCACTGTAATGTGAGTTACCTTATAATCTCCCTTTCTGACACATACTGACTTTCTCCCTCTTTCATTTATAAAGACCTGGGTTTTGGCCTCATCTGAATAATCTGAAAAGTCCCTTTTCATACGTGAGATGACACATCCAAAGGTTCTGAGGATTTACATGTGCACATCTTTGAGGAGGGTATTATTTCGTTTATCATACCCTTTTCAAAGTAAAACCAAGTATGGAAGAGTAGACAAGATGAATTCTTCCCTAGAATTCCTCAGGTTTTCTTTTTTCCTTTTTACCCAGGAAGCTGACCGTTAAGACTATAGTCAAACAAAGATGACGGCATCTGTTGCATGAAAAGAGTTCAGCTTTTACCAGGATTAATTTTGCTTTCACGCTATGAGTCTGTTTCCACAATGGCAACCAGAAATCGTTCGGGTTTTATTTGTTCGTGGTTCAATGTGCTATTAGGAGATGGGAATGAGCTTGGACAAGGGTCACTGAAGCTGTCACCTGGAAGGTTATGTTCTCGTCCTGGCTCCTCTCCTCTCCTCTGCTTCCTGGCTGCCGTGAGGTGAGCATCTTTACCTTTTCATTCCCTTCTGCCATGCTGTTACAGGCTTGAATTCAGCTCACCATGGGATGAAACTCAAAATTGGGAGCTAAATTAAACCTCTCCTCCTTTAAGTTGCAAGTGTAGAGTATTTTGTCTCAGCAATAGGAAACTGACTAATACATTGAGAAATTCATTTCCTGTTTTATTTCTCTTTGAAAATATTGGTCAGTCATATTGTCAATACAGCATATCAGAAATTCATCAATTGCATAAAATGATAGTCCTGTAATAGTAAAATATACAAGGATAGTCCAATAGTAACACTCTGATAACACAGAAATGTTTCAGTTTGGATATAAAATCTATCTCAATAATAAATTTATGAAGTGAAACAGAACTGTAAACATAGAAACCCCTTGAAAGTTATAGAAAAATTCTAAAAATAATATGTCTCAATTCTAGTTCTGTCTATATACTTAAAATTCAAAGAATTTAGCTTTACCTGGTTTTATATTCCGCATGGTCTCCCCCAGTGAGTGCCTGGTGGCTTTGTGGTTTTAATAGGTATAGGCTGCTTGTCTTTCAAAAAAGTCCTATTAGTTTCTTCAGAGTCTCAGAAAATTTGTAAACTTATTTCCAAGGCTCTGATGTTTCTAAGCTGTTGAAGTTGACTGTGAGTGGGACACATGAGATTTCAAAGTACTGACCTCGCAAACTTCCACTTATAGACTAAGCCAGTGGTAGGACTCTACAGCAGTTATTCCACACAAAACCATGTGCCAGGACCCCAGACCACCATCACCAGAGTTCACTGCAGCATTTAGTTAAAATCTTATTGCCAACAGCACTGGAATACTGGTTACTTTCTTCTTCCAGATTCTACAATCTGTAATCTTAAACTCAGATTAGAGAAATTTCTGAGAAATGATTGATTTTAGCACTGCCATTTTACCTTATCTGTGATAGAAGGGAAAATTCATGTTTACATATCTTCCAGAGAATATTATTTTCATGTTTTGTTGTCTTCTTGCAAAGTTCAACAATATTCAGTGTTTTTGGCCTCAGTCCCCAGGACTTGAGTTGTCTCTTTCTCATTCACTCTATCCAAAAGCTTTCACTTTCCCATCATTATTGGCCTGAATGGACCTTGCCAGTGATATTTTCCATATACTTTCCCATGAGCAGTCATTCTTCATCCTTCAACTCTTGCTATGGAATTACTTAGATGTAATATATCTGCTTTGCAGGGAAGATTTCTCTTTCCTAAACAATTAACCAACTCAATGCCAACTAAAGACATTGTGATAAAAATGACTTTTGAATCTTAGATCAAGTCACAACCTCTACTCAGACTCCTTTCCCTTGTTATCCAGGTGGTTATTGTCACTATTTTTCCTTTTTATTTTTGACAATGCTTATAATTTAATAGCTTCAACCATTATCTGTTTTGACAATTTATAACTTTTTTTCAGACTATTTATGTTGAGTAATTTCAATTTTGTAGTGAGCAAATACGTCTTTAGTTCTTAGCATCACTTCAAATTTAAAATCTCTAAAATTTAATGAATCATTTCTCCCTCTGCTACCAAGAACCTGGTGCCAAAATTTTTCTCACCCTTTCACATGGTTATACCATATTTTAGTCATCCCAGATTGAAATGGAAGCATTAGTTTTTATTCTTTGGATCTATGCAAAATATATTCATTGATTGAACCCTGCTCCTCTTTATATAACTTATGCAAAGAATTTTCTCCTAATTATTGTGTTGATATGCATATGTATATAAGTACACACATATATGATATACATTAAATAATTTGCATGTGCAAACACCCACATATGCTTATATCTATTCATAATACAGATTTGAATAGATGAATACATACTGGGAGAGCACAAAGATATTTGCAAATAAACTCATTTACCTTTCTTTCCCCTTCCATCTTCTAATAAACTCAGATTCTCATCAGATATAACATCATTTCTACTTTACAGATAAATTGTCTCTCACCTTTTGCCAAATACAATTGTTAAATCTGTGCTCTTGTATCTGTATTCTTTTACTTTCTCTATGACTTCATTCCACTGAATATTTCTATTTCTCAGATTGTATTTTGTATCAAATCTAAAAATGCATCTAGTCTCAAATCTGATCTTCCATCTTATTTGGGGTAATGATATCATCATTGACTGAATTCCTCAAACCATGAGCCAAGAAATTATCCTTGACAGCCTTCAGTGTTACCACCACATCTCATTGTGAGGCCATCTCTGCTAAATAACTCTTCAATATATTTCTCTTTACTGTCACTGTCCTAGTCCATCTCTTCTTACTCATACAGATTGTTTAAAGTTGCCCAGCTGGTAGCCCTGACCTCAGACACTCCCCTGTGTTTCCATTAATTTTTCACACCACTGACAGATTTATTACTCCAAAATAACACTTCCGTCATCCTGCATCACTTTCTTGCTTAAAATATTTCAGTGGCTCCCTAGCCTAGTTGTTGAAGTCCAAATTCCTTAGGGTGACAAGCAGGGACCTTGAACGTCTGACACCAACCTCACCTTATGCCACTGCCTTTTATCCTTCATCCAGAGCAGGTATTCAAGTACTATCTCAACATATCAGGATACTTCTCTCTCCTGTGCTTTTGTGCATGTTAACCATCTCTACACATTAAGTGTTGCCTCAGACTAAAATAACTTGTCCCCCTTTCTAAGCCAACTATTTCAAGATTGAAAGCCAATTTTACCTTCTTTGGGATCCTAAGAAATATTAGGTATTTCTTCACCCAGTCCCTATTTTTAAAATACTTCTTACTTATTATATGGTAACATAATTATTGCGTTGTTTTGGTAAGTATGTGTCATTTCCCTGTTCTACGTTTTTCATGCTTTCTACATTTAGAACAAAATTCACATTTCTCTTAATGATCTATAAGGCCACCATCTTGCTTTGATAAGTTTTCTGAGCTCATTTCCTACACCCTTCTTCTCAGCTGAATCTGCTCCAGAAACTTTGGCCTCCTTCCCATTTCCATGAACAATCCCACGGAGGTTCTTTCTGCTTGATGTTCCTTCTGCCTCTTGTCCTCCTCCCCAGATATTTGCATGGCTCATGCCCTCCTTTTGTACAGGATTCTTCTCAACACTACTTCCCTCTAAGAGCTGTTTGTCCCAAGTATGCAGTTTGGGATGACCTGTGCCTCATATTTCTCAGGGATCTTGAATTACATTCTCCATAATAATAGATTCCCAGACTGCCTTCTAAATTATAACTCTTTGCCTTGCCTGTAAGCCTAGATGGGCAACATGTTGATCATGTTGTAAGTGTTCTGGCACAGGAAAAGCATGGTTGGTATTGGAGTTTTCTTTTGGATATAGAACCAGAGCCAAGATTTCATTTGAAGGTCATGATTAACCATGGATTAACATAAACTCAAGAAAACCCTTTGGAAGATTTGACTCCTGTTAATAGGATAGCACATAATGTAACAGAAGGTCTGTCTGGGTTTATTGCATAAGCAAATGTGTTTCAAAGCAATGCAGAAGCTATGCACATCATTTGTAAACAAATTCCACAATGTAGGTAGTTGCATTTATGTAAGACATCATTTTGAGTAAAATGCATATAACCAAATTGAGTTTTGCTGCAGATGATGAATTAGTAAGTACTGTTATATTCTTATACATTTTATCCAATACATGAGGTTTAGCATTAATAGCAACATGCAGTTTGATGACCACATATTTGGCTCAACCCCAATAATACCATAGGATCCTCACTCTCAGACTGAATGTTGGCTTGTACTGACCAGCATACCAAGTGTGCAATGAGGGATTATTTCAACATCTGTCTGGGAAAAACAGATGTTATCGTCACAGACCTTCACCCCCTGTGCTCCTTGACAGTTAACAAGAATGGTTTCTGTGCACTCGGTTCATAAAAGCAAGCAAGAAATTTTAAAAAGTGGGCATTTTCACAATGCTTTGAATAAGAAATTTCAAAACTGGATGAGGAAATAGGAGGTGTGAAGGGAAAAAATAAGGTATTGTGAAGAAGTCTCACGCTCCATAAAAAGCCTTTTGTATAGTTTGTCTTATGTGGGATTTTATAACCATATAAAACCCAATACGCCTGTTTCATTGCAAGCAGGAGGATGCTGTATAAAAAAAGCTGGAGAAGCAGCATGGAACTCATAAAAGAAATGCAGTTTGAATTTACACACGCATCCATCACGGAGTCATGTGCGACAAGAGGCAGACCAAGACATTTAGTGGGAATGGAGGTGGCACTGCTTTCTTCTAGCAAAAGCCATTCAGTCGTAGCCAAGCACCTACTGCACACAGGCATCGCCACAGAGAGCAGCGATTGATTTTATGTCTCAGCAAGTGGACACAGCAGACTGGCCGCAGTTTCCTTGTTGACGGGGAAAGTCAAGGCCTACACATCGGGAAAGATCTCATTATGTCGGGGGGACATTTAGTCTCTTCCCACTTCTTGACTCTTTGGCTGCGCCTTGAGAGTAACAGGTGGCCACAGTTTCTGTGCCAAGTCCATTTGGACTCCAGAACTGTCCTTATTGGGCTCTGAAATACGGGGCTCTGGGAGAAAGGAAAGGGCAGAACTACCCATGGATCATTGGTATGAAAGTTAACATCAGTATATGGATCTAAGCACCTCCCTTCTGACACTTGGCTTTGACCCAGAACCGCTTCTATCTGCTGATGACAGATTGTGATATTTGTGCTCCAGTTTCATTGATCAACACTGCCAGCAAGGTTCATCTTACCTAGATTTTATCTAAGTGACAAAGAGAGGGGCGGATGGACTTGGCACAGTGTGATTTGTCTGGGACCTTGACCCTGCCATGGTATGGTGTCCGCTGGCAGTTGAATATTTTACACTCTTGGGTTTATATCCAGATCTTAATCCTCTAGCTGCGTTAAGGGAAAATGCCCTCAATACAGCCTCTGTCTAACCAACCTCCCAGTTGAATGTTTTTCCCAGAGATCAGTGAAGGACAAATCAAACCATTTACTCACAAAGAACCCTCCTCTACAGAAAGACTACTGTAAACATGCTTCCTAAATACAGACTAATTACACAGATTAAGATGGTGGTTTGGAGATTTTCAGGGAAATCTAAAAGCTACAGAACATCCAGACGGTTTTGTAAGTCTTTAGAATGCACACTTTAGAACAGCACAAATGAGGGCTTCTCTCCCATTAGGGAACTGGAGTCTGTTCCATTATCCCCATTGACTCTTATAATGTCCCTGGCTCGGCACCACATGCAACAGATGCAAAGGGTCACCAGTGAAGGGCAAAATATTTTGGGAAAATAATACAACTGTGTTATCTACATAGCCAGTTTTTCTCGCTTTGCACTTTCAGTGCTATTGCTTTGTTTTCATATAGTGATTTTCTTTTTTATTTGCTGGAGTTTATTTTGTTGAAACAGTGAAAAGACAAAAAAAAAAACCAACCAAAAGAAAAAGAATAGCAAAGTCTGCTTTCCCCCCAAGTATTACAAGTATTAACAAACACTGCCCAGATTCTGGTTCAAATGAGCTTTTTGCTGTCTTAAAGAATTGTGTCGGTTACATCCCTTCCTTGCCCCTGACCCTAAGTGATTTGCTTAGCTAATCAAGCTTAAATAATATGCAACAGGAAGGAAAAAATACTAAAAAATAGAAATAGCTGCAGCTGTTTTCTGTATTACAGCAGAATAGCAGAGCTCATCACTAAAGTAGATGCTCTGTTTTTTAAGAAAACTTACCAATAAAATTTTTAAATTATGCTAAATTAGGTTCAGAGTAGAGATGGAGACAGAGAGTCAAACTACTTCAAATTCTCAGTGTCAAAAAATTTGACTTTTTATCATATTAGTTTGTAGAAGGTTGCAAGACTAATGGTATATTCTAAGGCTAAAAGAAGGTGGAAATAAAGATGTACACATTACATATACACACTCAGACACACACACAGACAGGAAATTGTGGCCATCTGGATTTTGAGCATAAAGATGGTTGTTAGAAATTTTTAGGGGGGAGGTAGAAATGGCTAAAAACTCCTGGGTTGTGGATAATTTCAACCTTAGGTTGTTACACATTCTGCTATAATAGCATCCAAGTTCGTCTGCATAGTTCCCTTAATCTGCAGTTAGAATTTATTACATTCCATTTTGAATGAGTGGCGGTCCCAGTCATGAAGGGGGTAGGGTTACACTCATTCATGGAACCAGGTTGTGCTTGGAGAGCTCTCGGAGGATGCAGAAGTGAAAGAAAGATGTGGAAAAAAGAAGCAGGAAGGCCATGGGGAATGTTAGCCACTTGAGAAGCAGGAGCAGGACCCCAGCACCCCACGGGGATCCTCAGGAAATGGGAACAATGCACTGTTATGGCTGAGATGAGACCGTGGTGCTTTGTTTGGCTATGAAAAGAAGTGTAGGCACAGCAGCTTGGAATCCTACTGTAATAGAACTTCTCAGTGTATCTGTAGCTCTCCTCAAACCTGAACTTGACCATTTCTGTCAACCTCTGCTGCTCTTTTCTTAGTCTCCTCAAACTCTCTCTCTAGCTGTTCAATTTCTTACTTTCTATCGGGCTGTTTTCCTCTGTCTGCTTATTTGTATGCTACCCATTTTTCAAATCCTAGCTAAAACTGTACCTTTTTCATGAAGTTGACTCTGAGTCTTTGAGCCTGAATATGGAGCTCTCTTTCCTCAAGTCGTGCGGCACTCATGGCAGAAAGGCATTCGACAGTAACATGATAGCTTTCATTTTTTTATTCTACCTCCATTTTTGTTTTTTAACAAAAAAGTGGAAATCCTTAAGGTAAAGGAAATGAGTGTGTCACTTATTTTTCTCATATCTCCAAACTCCACCCATCCTTTTCCTGGATACTAGCATTTCATTAATGGGCAGGGAGTTGCATTAGCCTTTAAAATAAGCATTTTGTTTAAATCCAGGAAAAGCTCATGAGGGGAAAACAATACTGATGCATTAGTGGATACAACCAAGCATTTTTTCTCCTCAGTTGATGCTACTTAGGTAAGCTACTGAATGGAAGTTTTCACAGTAAAAAGTGATCAGATTTTTCTTTTTTTCAAATTTTATTGGTATAACCTCTCTCTGGTGTGAGATCAGATTTTTCTGATCTTTATTTTTCTTTATGCCCTGTCCAACTTAGCATATTCTTACCTCCTTCTATTTATAAGTTAACTGTTATTGTATCCAACATAACTTCATTAAGGGAAATGAAAATAGAGTAAAACCTATAACTTCCTTTAGTAAATAAGCGAATCAACTTGGGAGAATGTAGATCCTTTCAATAATTATTTAATATTGAGAATATAATTAATTTAATGAGATACTAATATTTCAAATCTCAGATCAACTTGAATACTACAAGTTAAATCATTAAAGTATAACAACAGACATGAATAAAGTGTAAATGTGAAATAATTCTGCTTGCTATGAGTCAATGACATCAGAAGTCTCACTAAATTAATTTCATCTCCCCTTTTTACTATTAGCCCCTCTTTTTATAGTTTCCATTTAGGGCATTGCTTTTTCTTTATCTTGTCTTGTTTCTCTTTTGCTCCATGACTTTTTCTAACTATTGTTCTACAACTGTACATTCTCATAAGTCTTTCTTACCATACATAACTAACATCATCTGAAAAAAAGGCCACATTAAGAGTACACTTGGAAATAAAATAAAAGTGATACTTGTAATAGGGTTAGATTTTATAATCAGAGCATACATAAAAAGAAAACTATGCATTACTGATGTTGACCTTGAAAGTCCCTTTAAAGGATGCCAGGTGGGAGACCTTCTCCAACCAAGCTTAGCAAAGTCAGGTTTTCCTCCAGCTTTGAAACAGATCATGCTGTATTCACTTGAACCACAGCTAACACAGTTGGTCATGTTTATCCAAAAATGAGATTTTTAAATATATTTAATATGGGGTAAGATACTTAGCTCTGCAAGGAACATGGAACCAAGACGCTAGCAGAAGACAGATTTGGGGCTCCAAATTTTTGCATGTTCTTGGTTGGGCACAGTTCATAACTGTATAGCCAGAAGAGTCAATATCAATGAAATAGATATTTCTATTCTTCTATGTTTCTTTTCCTCTTTCCTTTCCTTTCTTTCTTTCTCTTCCTCATCCAAATGTTCTGTAGAAACAAAGTCAGATACCTGACTGTTATGGTCTTGGTCACTCACTTGAAAATAATTAAAGTTATGCATGAAGTTTATGAACATCTTACATATCAACTTCTGAGTCTGAAGGATGGGTTTTTGTATGAAGCCTTCATTATCTCTTGGTTTTGAATTATGTTAATATATTTGGTTAAGCAGAAAACTTGTGGTAAATATTTGCGGTAAATATTTGCCACCAGTACAATTACTAAAAGTGCTTCTTCTTGCCTTGATTATTGCATAAAGAGCCTTCAATTTTATTTTTTATCCCTCCATGCCTCAACTGAGATGCATGAATTAATGTGAATGAAGCTTATCATGATACAATTTTGCTGACAGAAGTCAGTGTGGCTTCATCTCTGCTCTCAGTTCTTGGAGTGGAGGGAGGAGACAGAGGAAAGGGCTGGGAGTCAGAAGGTGGCTACGCTTACATTAGTTAGGACAAAGCATGCAAATCTGTGTATTCCAAATCAGTCTAGATGACTCAGTGGGTTAGTTTTCAGGGAAAAAAAATCATGTCTCAGCATTCAACTCTGTTAAACATCATGAACATGAATGCAAGTCATCTTACCCTTGAAAATAACGCATAAATGTTCTAATATATACATTGGTAGTATATACATTGTAGTATATTTCAAATCAGTATACCAACATCGGGTACATATTACTAATTTCTCAATGACAGTATTAAATTTACTGATACATAAGGTATCAGGTAATTCTTTTCACTTGTTACTTATTTGACAGATTAGGGGAAAATTTTATGGCCCTCATTCAATTCACTGTTTAAGTGATAACTTTAATCTTTAAGTTCATGAAAAAATAAGGTGATTCAATAGAGAAAGGTTTTTTCCATCCATAAAAACAAAATTTATTAGGCAATTTTTGCTTTGCCAATAATTTTTCTAACTCTATCACAAGGGAAGATAATCTATTTTTAAATTCAATATAATAAATAATTATAATTGACTTACTTAAGTTTTAACTCACAAAAAATATGCTAGTGTAATTTTACAGATTTAGGCACAGTGGTAGCAGTATGATGTATAATTACTGATCTCAGGAGCATATAATGTCTACTCTTTATGCCTTAAAATATATCTCAATTTATATTTGTAGTAATTGGAAGCTCTCAAACCCAGATGACTAAAGAAGCTATAGAAGGGAGGTGTTCCTTATATCTTTCAGTCATGGCAATCACAGCATTTCTGAGTGGCTACTACAAAGCCTTTAGTAATACATCATCTCATGAATCTTTACAACATCTTTGTGACATTAAGGGAGTTACTTACACTGAGGCTCCATGCATCAGGAATGTTGCTTCAGCTTATTCAGCCTGCTGGTGGCAAATTCAGTCATCAACATGTGTTAGCATTTCATTCCATGTTTCCTGCTGCCTCTAAAGTTTGGGATTATACTTTAATGTTTTCAAATCAGAAACAATAATACAAATTTCGACTGTGTGAGGCAGGTGCTAAATTTAGGCCTGGTTTCTAAAGCAGACTGAGATGCATTGCCAAATTGTAGTGTTACATGACAGATGCTCAAGATGGTTGGTTATTACCCACACAGATTCAAGACTGGTAAGATTACTAGTCAACAAGACGATACTTTTCTTTTTTAAATTCCAAGATCTGTAGGGAAATGAAGTTTTCTTTTCAAAAAATTGTCAAGGTATCTGATCCTGATCTAGACTACTTTTTAGCATGTATCTAACATGATTTTGAGACAATTTTTTTTCTTTTTGATTTTTTTCAAATGAGAACTTTTAGCTTCCAATGGTTTTTTAGAAAGATAATATTTCACAAAGAAATGAAACATTTAGACTGCTTAGTAAGTATTTACCAGTTATCCACAATGGGAGATGTTTATAGAGGATTCAAAAGAAGAATGTGACGTTAGACTACATCTTAAAGAATCTTTAAAGCAGCAGAGGACTTGTATACATTTGTAAAACAAGAAACACTGAAAGATGAGTACTGTAACCAAGTGGAAAATGATTAAAGAGGAAATTAGTTGCATTAAACCTTGTGCAATTTTAAATCAAGAAACCTTGTTGAAATGTGTCATGATATAAGAAGTAATTAGCATCAAAGATGATTGTAAAAGGTTCAGGCTTTATAACATTAAGTATATGATCTCTGAAGTTAAAGAAACTGGATTAAATTTGACAATTAGCAGCTGTGTGATTTTAGAAAAGCTCTTAACCTCTCTGTGCCTCATTTGCTCATCTGTAAATTGAGGGCATATTACTCATAGGCTGTGCTATTTATGTGATGTGAGTGATGCTCGTGTTTACTGTACTGTTCTAAGCTAAATGTGCATGAGTCATTGAGTCAGACATTTTGCCATCAGTTATTGCTTAGCAAGAGCCATTAGCTGTTCACTCTCTTTGACTAACTCTACTCATACGTGCTCATTATTAGCAAGGAAGCAAGGGTAGGGTCGATTAGCATTCATTGAGTTGACACTGGATAAAATTCTGGATGACTTTTTTGACTTAACCTCAATGGTAACCCTTGAGCTTAGCCTCATGAGGCCCAGAGTGAACAAGTAATTTACCAGTAGGTAAAGACTGGAGTAGGATTTGAACACAGACCTTCATGAATCCAAGGCTCACATTGTCAATGCCAAGATTGCCGCAGGAGAAAAACCTTGCTAGCGGCACAAGTAAGTTTATGAAATACAATCTATTATAATGAAAGTGATTGGAGGCAGTCTAAATGGCCAACATCAAAGAATGAGTTTAATTAAATATGGGAAATGAATGTAGTAAAAAAGATGAAGTTATTAAAATTATAATTTCATACAGATGCTCCACAACTTAAAATGGACTTACATCCCCATAAACCTTTCATAAATTGAACATATTGTAAGGCAAAAGTGCTTTTGTTACATCTGACCCACCCAGCATCAGAGCTTAGCAACACAGTGCATTGTAGAATAGCATTGTTTACTTCCTGGTCTGGTGGCAGACTGGAAGCTGCAGCTGCCTCTGCTGCCCAGAATCAACAGAAAGTATTTTACTCCATATTGCTAGCATGAGAATAAATCAAAATTCAGAATCCACACTATGATTTCTACCAAATATGTTGCCATTACATCATTCTAAAGTTGAAAGATCGTAAGTCAAACCATAGTAAATCAAAGACCATATAATAATTATTAAAACTATTTACAAAGAGCATGGTCCAATAGTATAAAAAAATTGCTATTTACATAAAATATGTAAGCATGGAAGAATTTGAGAAACTTAAGTTAGTGTTTATATTTTATCTCAGTGTAATTTAAACTGCATTATTTATTGCAAAAGATTTCTGCAGATAGAAATTTAGATCTATTAATTTTTACATTATTAAAGGTCATTTGTTCATAAAATTACTTAAAATATATAAAGCACTTATTAGTTGTTAGTCACAGAGCTTGGTTCTATGTGTAAAACGAGAAGACTGAAGTAATTTAATGAAGGAGCTTGCTTTCTACTGAAGCCAATAAAGACATTTACACTTTCAGAAGGTATTTGACACATAGAAAAAAATCTGGATTTGTATAACATTCTCTTTCATCCAAATTAAAATCTAGATGATTAGATTAAGTATAAAATTAAGTTAAAATAAAATGAATTTTAAATATAGGAGAATACTTGTTATTTAAACCACAGGTATGTCAATATATTTTTAATATATAAGGCCTGATAATTTCTTGAACTGATGAATACAAACAATATTTAGTTGAGTTACAAAAAAAAAAAATCTCAACACAAGAACCCATTTGTTTTTTCAACTGCAATACATTAAAGACAAACCTAAAATCACGAAAACCTCCAGTGGAGAGAAACAGATTAGCAAGAAAGAATGGACAATTAGATAGTCTTCTTGATTTCCGAAGACAGACGTCAGAATTTAGTGACATTTGACCTTAAAGTTCTGGGTGATTAAATAATAACAGTCTACTAGTTTCAGTCTCTATACAAACTATCTTTAAAAACTTATAGTGTCAAAGAGACTAATCCAAGTGTAAAGTGGGTCTGAATGGTGATGTACCTACCAAAAGGGAATGAAGGCATTTGAGGGAAAATACAAACAAGAGCTTAAGAGTATCAATTACCAATTAAGAATAAAAGATAGAAATTGGGAACAAGGGAAATAGAAAGAAATTAAAACAGTCAAGAGGATCATGAAATAGGAAAAAGCAATTATGCAAGTAAATGAAAACAAACACTAGTTGCGATAAGAGAATAAAATGCTGCACAATGCCTGTAGTTAAAAAATTAATCCAGATAATATGAAAATCTCAGCAAAAAACATGCAGATTGGAAAGAAGTGTTTAGAATTGACACTTTCTGAATTATTTTAAATTTTTTGAATTGTTAAGAATTTCAAGGTCTTACTGTAAGTAGTTAGTATGTATAGAACTTTAAAGGGAAGACACAAAATCTTGGGTGAAATATCCCCCTAAAAACCAATTAATAAAACAAAAAGAAACTGGGGTAGAAAATGAATCCGAACAAATTTACAAAACAAAAAAACTATAGAAATAAAACAATATTTGGATTATAACAAGCAAGGTTACTGGGCTAATTGAGGCAGTCAAAGTAAAAAAATTCTAACTAGGTTAAGACATGATTTCTTGCAAAAAGTTACACCTATATATATATCTGTTGAAAATGAGAAGAAAAGGAGAAAAGTACAATATAGTACAATTGTAAGTAAATGATGGAAAAACTATAATCAGAAAAGACTATATAGCTGTCTTAATAATATAGATCAAAATAATTTTAAATACAGAAGTTTCATTACATATAAGAAGAAAAGTACAAAACAATGTTCACTACATAAAGATATGAAAGTTATAAATGTACATTTTCTAATAGTGTTCCTGTCTATAGAATATATATATATAAATGATTTAATTTGGCTGAAAAGTAGAGGTTGATGTTTTTAAAAATTAGAATAGTTTGAGTATAAACTTGGATCAAATTCAACTAACCTAGAAACTTTTAAGAAGACACAGTTCAAAGTTACACTATTTAAGAAATTTTAAAATATATTTTAAGAAGATTAACTTTCGAAAAAGACAAAATTAAGGGAAAAATCATGATGAAAATTCAAAAATACTTGGACCAAAGTAAAAATGGTCCTCACCAAATTTTGTAGGAGGTAGCTAATTTTTGCAATATTTAGATAGCAATACAGTTTTGTGTTTATATTAGGAAATAAAACATTAAGGTTAAATTAAATATCTTAATTTTAAAAAGAGGAAGAGAATAAACTCGAGAATAAATGACAAATAATAAAGATTGCAGTAGGAATTATGACATAGAAAAAGTTGCGTATTATTATAAATAATTTTAAAAGCATAAAAATTAGTTCATTGAAAAAGATTATTATTTCTTTTTTGGTACCAGGGATCGAACTCAGGACTTTGTGCTCGCGAGGCACGTGCTGGAAACACTGAGCTAAATCCCCGGCCCCTGAAAATGATTATTAAAGTGAACAAAAATGTCAGACAAGATTGAATCAAAATATTGGAGCAAATATATATATATTATACCTAATGACAATATATCTGGTTACAGTTTATATCTAAATATTATCAACAGAATAAGAGAAATAGAAACCTAAATATGCTGCAAAAGTAACAAAACAATTGTACACACTCTAACTGCTGACGAATGAAGTCAGTAGATTTAAAAAGTCCTTTTATAATGGAAATGATAAGTTTAAATATTTTTCTATGTGAATTTTATCAAAAATTCAAGGAGCAGATAATCCCAATCTTTTTTTTTTTTTTTTTTTTTTTTCTCATACGCAGGATCAAACTCATGACCTTGCACTTGCAAGGCAGATGGCGGCACCACTGAGCTAAACCGCCAGCCCCTAGATAATCCGAATCTTATACAAAGTATTTCATAAGATAAAATAATAGGAAAAAAACCCCATGCAGCTCATGTTTTTGAGCTTAATGTAAATCTTATATAAAATCTAGAGAAAACATTAGAAGAGAAAATCACAAGTCAATCTAACTAATTAATATAATTGGAAAAATAGCAAACAATGTATTAGCAACCTTAAATCCAGCAGTACATAAAAGAGATATTACATCATAACGAACCTGCTTGTAAGAATGCAAATTGGATTGAACATTAGAGGCATAATGTTATTCTCCACTTTAGTAGACAGAATAAAATCACATCATTATTTTAACAGACGTATAATTCTGTGATAGAATTCAACAACCATTTGCTATATGTAAAAAGAAATTCCTGAGCAAACTAGAAATAAAACTAAACCTCCTCAATCTGATAAGTAAAATCAAAGAATAAGAAAATGAATTATTTGAATAAAAAGAATTTAGCTGTGGCTGCTTATATAAAACAACACATAAAATCTATTTTCTATGCATCAATATTATTTTCTATATATAAAACTAATATATAGCTATAATAATATCAATATACTAACTCAAGTTCAATATATGAAATTTGATTTTGTTTGTACCTTCTAGTACCATTTTCAGTAGAAAGACACAGGCAGGTAAACCCATGATACTTATGGACAAAATGAAGTATAGAATGGAATTCAAAGAAAAAAATGATACACGTTAGAAGAATGCCTGAAACTAATTATGACAAATACCACATTTACCAGTGAAAATACTCAATATTTAAACATGACTTATTTCTAAAATGATTGAAAGATTAAATTAATTCCAACAACATCTGACAATATTTTTGTAATAAGCTCATTTCATAATAGAATGAGTAAATTGAGGGGGACCAAAAAGGCCAAGAGATGTAAGTGTTTCAAGATAGAAAAATTTACTGTTAATATATAAAAACAAAGGCAATATTTAATGGCACAGAATTGACAGAGGTCTGAATAATACCCACCCATATATGGAGACCTGGCCCGGGACAGATGGACCCTCGCTGGAAGATGGACTGCTCATTAGGTGACGTGGGTCTTGGTAACTTAAAAAGGAAGAAAAATAGGAAAAACAAAGAAATATTTACTCAATACCATATGTGAAGCAGGATTCTAGATAGATCAAGTATCTAACGTGGAAGTCCAAATTTACATGTTTAAGATGACTTCAGACTTAAAAAAAAATTCATAAACCAGATCTTAAACAACGTTCAAAACATAAAAAGACAAATTATATTAAAATTAAGATTAGTTCTCAAAAGGTACTATCTAGGAATTCAAAAGAGAAGGCATAAACTTACAAAGAATACTTTCAATGCATAAAACCAGCAAAAGATAAGTAAAAAATTTTTTTTAATTCTATCAATTAATAAGAAAAGACAACCAGTACAAAATATGTGAACCAGGGAAAAATATGTGAACAAACATTTCAGAATAGGGAGAACAAAAATGAAACTAAAATTACATGAAAATGTTCTCAATTTTATTAATCAGAAAACTAATAATAACCATCATTTTTTAACATACAGGGTTTGAAACCACTGCAACATCTGAAAATATTCAGTACTGTCCTCCTAAACAAAGGATTCAAACATGGTGAAGATCCAAAATAAAGCCACTCTGGAAAACAAGCAATCCACTCTTAAGGATGAAAGGAGAGATAGATAGATAAATAGGATAAACTCACATGATAGGAATGATATGAAGGAATATAATAGTATAGCACTTAGCAGTAAAAATTTTTCATTAATAGTGAGGTAGTAAAAGTAAATTTTGTGCTCTTCATTTAATGGAATACAGTGAAGATAAATATAGTAATCTTACATAAAACAGCATGGAAGAGACAAGTTGTCACTAAATAAATACATAGAATAAGAAAAATGTGGGCAGTGGAACTCAATGTGCAGGCCACCTGAAACAAAATAATATATATTTTAGAGAGCTATACATATGTGATAAAATATAAATAAGTGTTATGAAGTTATTAGTGTAAATTTTAGTCACTTGTGAGGGAGTGAAATGTTTTATAGGGGGATATATAAGTGCCATTAAGGTATTTCTCAAGCTTGGTGTTAGCTACAGGGATGGTCATTTCATTTATTTTGATTAATGCGTTTTAATAGGCACATACATAGTTATACACTCTCTGACATATAAGGTATATGTTGCAATTATGAAGTTAAAAAATTACTTTCAGTTCAAGCAGAGGTTCTTTTCATCTACTGCATTCTAACCATTAAAATCATTTGTTGTTTCGCACTAACCTAAACATCGGCTGATACAGTACAAGGCAAGAGGAAGTAACTCTTTCCTTCAGTCGCATGATATTGTCCAAGGAACTCGCCAAAGGGCCGTGACATCTAGATTTACAAGGAATGCCTGTGAGAAAGTAAAACCACCCTAGTACTGAGTATCTACCATCCACCAAGTGTGCTGCATCAGCTTCACAGCTATCTCATCGAACACAGTACTCCCCTTCGGAGGTATTATTATTATTCCCATTGATTTCTCTAGGAAAGAGAGAGCTAGAGCCATCTGTTTGCAGGCCTGAGATTTGTGGCCAAGAGAGTTTCTCCTTATTTGTACTCATTCCATCTCCTCATAGATTCTGCCCATATTTCTCACCCCCGAGACAGTGAGCTGAGACAAGAGCTTTGTTTCACAGACTTATCCTCTAATTCTGAGCATGAGATGAAGCTTGGAGCCTCCTCAGTAAATGTGCATTTAATGACTCATTACTGCTGGAAGCTTTAGGAATGATATTTTGGGCTCAAGTATCCCTTGTGACTCATGATGGCCAGAAAAGGAGAGGAACATTTCCAATTATGTGATTCAGTGTCTTCACATTATAGTTAAGTAAACTGAGGTCTGACATGTTTACGTGATGGGTCTGTGACATGATATCCACGGAATGAAGTGGAAAATCCATTTCTCTCACTCTCACTCTTCTTTTGGTCTTTTCACTTTGACATCTCCTCCTGTGGATTAGCTACTTTCTCTATCAAGTTGGATAGGGTCCACCTAAAAAGTTTAATACGGATCTGTGTATCCCATCCGTTCTCTGACTTAGGTGTTTTCCTTAGTGAATAGAGCTCAGGATGTTTTAATTAATTTATTATGTCCCTTCAATTAGGGGACCCAATTAATAATTGAAATGGGTTTTTAATTGGTTTATGTCCTCTACGGTATCATATGAATAACATAAATAAACTAACAGGTTAGCATTAAATTAGTTTTCATCTACGTGCATATCTTTTGCCTCCCAGTACATTATCTATTCTTAACCTCCAAAATTGAATGTAACTTTTTAAACAAAGACATTCGGATGCACTACCTTTTTTGTTGTTTTTGTTCCACTTTGAGGCAATATTTTCTGGTTAACGTGAAATGTGTTCATGCTAACTGTATTTTTCTCATTGGATTCATGATCCCCACAGTTCTCCAGTCCTGCAACACCGAAACAACCAGTGTGTCATCTCTTTTCTTCAATCATCTGTCTGATCATAGACCCTTGCTACTTTAGAGATAGAATAGACAGCAGGGGGGGAGGGTGTCCCTGCAGGTCCAAACTCAACATCAGGGGCAGTGGTCTCTCTCCAGGTGTCATATAGCTTTTCCCCTCAAATGCCTTCATTCCCTCTTGCTACGTCACCATTCAGGACCATTTTACACTTGGACTAGTCGTCCTTTCTCTTGAGAATATCCAAATAATTTATTTTAAGGAAAAAAATAAAATTCCTACCTATTTTTCTTAGTATTTGGTACAATATCAGGTTCCATACTGTCTCTCTTACATGTTATTGTGAGTGAAGTGCTCAAGGCTTCTAGTGTTTTCTCCTACTTCTAGCATTAATTCCATGTACCCTCAGCAAAGTATCCAAATACATCCCACCACTGAATTTCTGAATTCTGAATTTCTTATTTTGCTAACCTCCATTTCTGGAGCACTCCTTTCTCTCACACAGTGGTAGCAATAAATTCAAGTTCCTCAGAAACAGCAAGTTCTCTGTAGAAGTCAATGGCACCTAATCTTCAGTGATGGGGGCATTGATGTCTGTGCTTTTCTTCTCAAACCAGTTCCTGAAAAAAAAGTTAACACCTTGCCTGGTTCTCCAGTCATTTCAATAAACCCCTTTTCTGTCTTTCTTTCTTTTTTTTTTTTTAGTACCAGGGATCAAACTCACTTGAGAGGCAGGTGGCAGAACCACCGAGCTAAATCCCTGGCCCTCAATAAACTGCTTTTCTTAAACAGGCCAGAGTCAACTTTTGTTGCTTGCACAACTGAACCTTGACTGATACAGTAATAATAACCACTGCTATATTTTACAGAATTGTTCATTAATCCATTAAGTAGCTTCAACTTCCCAAATATAACGGAAAATAAAATTTAAAAATTGACTAATCTGAAAAAAATGGCAAGTTAAAAAATAAAGATTAAAAAATAAGTCACTTTTATCTTCTGTCCAAGGTTCCACAAAAGAATATCTGACACACTCACTGTCCCAGAAAGCCAGCGGGAGGTAATGGCTCACACATCCTTTTAAGATGTAAACTACATCTTCATTCCTCAAGGGGACACCGGTGATCACCAGCCACCAGGAGTGCCTGAGTGTCACAAAGGTCTATTCTTTGTCAGTTCATACTTCTAATCTTTAAGGTCAAGGTTCTATTCTCTTGGCACACCTTAGATGGGAAAAAGGCAACATCCACATACCAAGATTCAGAGAGCATGACTGGGAAAATCCTGCCTCTGATCCAGAGGGACTGCCTCCCTGGAAAAGTACTGATGTATATACAGTGACAAAAAGCAGAAACAAAACACTGAGTTTGTCCAACATGAATCTCAGTCAGTGTTTGCAAGTCTCTGGGGTGGGTGCAGGTATTGTCATCCTAGGCAGATAAATGAGGTTCAGAAAGGTGAAATCCAGATCATGATTATGTAGCTCAGTGTTAGCAGAGCTAGGCTTTCGCTTTACGTTGATCTAATCCAGCAGGTTCTATGTCTCTTCTGAAAAATTCTGTCTTGCAAGGAAGATTTTTCCCATGAAATTTATCTGAATACTTTTCTTTACCTCTTCCCCAGAATCTGTGGAACTCATCCCCCTTTAGCCCTAAATATGCTACTGCTAACATAACGCTTTACCGGAAGCCTTTGTTTACATGCCAAGCTCCCAGGCTGTATTGTAAATTAATTCCCAAGAACACAGATTATCCATTATTCATCTTTTTTTTTTCAGGCTGTTAGCATAGTGCATGGATTATAGTAGGTGCTCACTAAATATTTATTACATGAATGGATGGGTGAATAAAAGCAGAGAGGAAATCCATTTTGTATGCGTAGCCATGAAATATTCACTTATCATTTCCCAATAATACACAACTCAGAGAACTTGGCCCTGCTCCCTAAACCAGAACAAAATCACTATGGCCCACTTCCGAGAAAATAACTAACTCCCCTAGAACGTCATTCAAAACTCCCACTACGTAAAACACTCTCGTGAGCTGGCAGGCCTGGAAAAGCTGGGCCTCCTCACTGTACTTCTGACTCTTCACTACTGACCAGGGGCCAAGAAGCCCCAGAATCAAAGCTGTGAGTGGAAGGTGAAGGGGCATGCCTTCACCTGTGGATGCTGTGGGTCCTCACCTGGGACAGGACTTCCGGGAATCATCTCAGTCACCAGTGGGGGAAGTTCAGAATATTTCCAAGCATGTGAGTCGCTTTCATGTATTGAGATGGTGCCTGTGCTCTGGGGATTGGCAGAGAACCAGAAATGTATGCTATGGCTGTTAAGAGATTAAGGGCTACAGCCATAATGATTATGAGAAACTATAAACAAACTAAGAAATGGTCATGGAATCTGACTACGTTGATTTCCATTTGATGGAATCCAATTTGTAATCTTGAGAGCAAAAGTATATATATATATCTTTTTCTTTCTGTCTTTCTTTCTCTCTCATTTGTTCAAAGGAGGCACCAACGTGGAGAAAAGAGTACATGAGCTTTGGATTCTGAAAATCCTAGGTCAATTTGGTTTTCTGTGCCATTGATTGTTGACATCTAGGAAGTTACTTCCCTTATCTGAGGCTCAGATTTCCTTTCTGTAAAATGAATGTTATGTATTTCACCAGTAAGAATTAAATGAGGTGGTACACATGAAGCGTTTGCTGCATTATAACCACTCAGTATATCTTGGGTTTTATGTGTTCTCTCTCTTTCTCTCTCTCTTCTCTCATCTTTCTTTCTTACCACTCATTACTGTGTTTCTTTGTGCCGTTCTCACCCCTTGCACTAAGCACAGTCCTTTTGCTTCTGTCAGGGGAGGCCTGCAGGCCTTTCGGAAAGGAAAGGAAGAAAACCAAGGGAAAATGATCAGTTAGACAGCTGAGCTGCAGTTAGCTTTAGAGGTGGGCATTCTACAGGCTGGAGAAAAGAATCAATCAGGGCCCTGAGTAGGAAGAAATGCCTTTTACACCAACCAAGTTTGTGTGGGAAGGGCCACGTTTCCTTACAGTATCTCTCCATCTTCACAGCACTATATCAGAGAAAGCCAAATGATGCCCCTCTTCTGCATGAGGCTGAGATATCAGCATTAACCTCACTGTACATGAGGAGAGGACTTGGATGACTTAACAGTGGGTTTTTTAAACAGTGCCTTCCCCAGTGGTTTTAGGCCATAAACAATTTGTGCAGAGCAAATGGAGCAGACTGTATCATTTCTAATTCCCCTATGTAGACTTCCCAGACTTCCTCTGGTACACAGGGAGGTTGGGAAAATAGTCTTTGCAGTGGTAAGTTTGACTGTTTGTGGATGGGCCAGTGGGGTCTTGTTGCTTTCAAGTAAATAACTATGAAAGGCCTTTTTGCCAGTAACTATTCTCAGAGCAGGCCATTCACAGCCACAAATGACTGGAACTTTACATATATATTAGTAATTCTATTGGAGAATATTATTTTGGATTTAAAGTTGAACATTTCTTTGGTTAGCTACTGACAGTTTCTGAAACTCTTAAATAAAACAGAAGGTTACACCTCTTAAATAAAACAGAGGTTTATTCTCTTTGGACTTAGGTCATCTTGACAGTGACCTAGAGATACATTTTTCAAAATGGGCCATTTAGGTGGTCTGAGCATTTCACCCAAGAGCTCACTGCTGTCTGGGGAACACCTTAACTCCCCCCACCTACACACCACGTCACCATCTTCTTTCTTGCGGTACGTTGCTCTCCCTCCCTGCTTGGCCAATTGCTCAGCTCCAGTAACTTGCTTTTCAGATTGAGCACAGCTATTCCTCACAATAACTATGACTTGATTCAACCAGGGACCTATTTTGGCCAACCCCCAGCTTCTTTCTTCGCTCTCTCCATACTTTTTTAGAAATCTGCACTATTTTATCATTACTAACCCCAAACTCATAATTCCTTTTTCCTCTAGCTCTCTTTTAATCACTTTCAATGTACCTTTTGTTTTTTTAATTTTTGGAGCCCCGTGGAAGATTTGAAGGTGACTATCTGCCTTTTTCCTGTGGAGTTGGTTGTGGCTTTCCCTTGAAGTTCACATGGCAGGCACCAGACTGGACTCTGTGGAGTTACCAGTGGGCAGTCAACAAGGTGCCAGTACCCCCGAGTTCTAAGCTTTGCCCTGCTTCTGACTTGTTGTCTGACCTTGTAGGACAGACTCGGTTTGAGGTATCTTGGAGATAACAGTACCACACTACACCAGGTTAGGAAGAAAATGTAAGTAGTGGGTCCCATTCAGAGTATATCAGAAAAACGTAGTGTCCCTTTAAAAATGTAGATTCCTGGGCTCAGTCTCAGGTATGAGCCATGAGAAGGAAAGTCACCCCGACGTCTTCTAGAGCATCACCAATGGCCAAGAAGCAGATATACATTCTAAAATACCACTCCTATGTCAGGATTTCAGAGGCTCTTTCATTTCTTCCTTCTTGCACAGAGGGAGCTATATGATTATCAGCACTTTGAGGAGGAAGAGAAGGCTTAGAAATACCTTTTCATCTAAATCTCAGAAAATTTTCCAGCTGGTATTGAACTTGGATCTTGGGCCATGCCCAGCTCTAATAAGCACCACTGGGGCCCCGCAAGGTGATCCATCAAGCTGTTTCTCTGCAGAGCCTCCATGGTGTTGGCAGTGAGTCTACTGGGAATCGCAAGCCTCCCAGGGGCAGAGCTCGTCTTTGAAATCCCATGGCAGTGTCCTCGTGGGGCAGAGATCTGTGTGGCGCCTACCCTGAAATGCCACCACAGAGCCTGCAAAAGATCCAAGAGCGTATCAGATTCCCAAGGCCTCAGCTGGCAACACTCTGTAGGAAAATCAAATTCCAGTGAGTCCTTTGAGGTCACAGGAGGGCATATGATGCCTCCTGTCGCAGGCATAATGGGGTGGCTCAGGACAGAGACAAGAAGAGACAGAATACAGAGGAATGAAAGTGTGGCCTGAACAACTTTGCTCCAGTTTCTAGTTTTCCAGTTTGCCCATGCTAGATGGCAAAGTGTTGAGAGAACTGAATAGAGAAATGGCCTTTAATTTCAGCAATCACAGCCCTGTGCATGCACATGCGCACACACACACACACACACACACAGCTTGTGTAAATGACTGGTTAGCTCATGAACTTCATCAAAAGGAGCAGCAGCAGAAACTAAGAACAAAGCACACAAAAACTAAACACTAAAACTAAACACACAAGACACTAAAACACACATGCATTGACACTTGCCTATCAGAAGCTCACATCTAACCAATTATTAACCTTTTATTGGACTCATGGGTCTTTGGAGCAAGAACTACAGTTCATCCACATTTACACTTTCCTAAGAGCAGTGCCTGCCACCTGTAACAAATGTTTGAAGGATAAATTCATAAAGGTAACAGAAACTACTGGGTAGATTTCTTAGTATTAAGAGGTAGTGAATGGTAAATGTCTCCCAAATCACACACATATTGGATCATAGCAGGACTGAAGTTGTGCATTGTGTTTTTAAATGGAGAATACTAAGGATCTATGAGATTTGAAAGGTCTTAGCTAAAGGCAGGTGAACTAGTAAAGCCCATGAAATATATTATCTTCAAGACAGATATATAGAAAATAGAAACATTTCAAAATCATCTGTATTAAAATAGCATAGCCATAATCACATTGTATTATTAAGGATTGTATAAAATCCTGTCTCTTCCAATAAACCGTGCTCTACTGGAAGGTCATGGACCTGCCTTGCTTGTCTCTGCCATCCTGGTGCCTAGCAGTGTGTGTGTCAGACTGGGAAGGATCCTCATGTACTTGCTAAAGTGCACAGAGATGTAAACATTGACAAAAACCTACTTGAAGGATATGTTTATGACCACATTACATATGTACCTTTTCCAACTGACCTTGCCAATGAAACGCTTTACAATTGAAGGGGAATAGAACGTGTACAGAGGTTTGTCCAGTGTTTATTTTTACATTGAACATCAACTAGGCCCCAAGGCTAATGCCATTGACCTGTAACAGGCACAGAGAGATGGCAAAGCAACTGGCCACTTCCTTGGTCCGTGAGCTGAGAGGCCAAGAGGAGCCTGTCCTCAATGGGACACTGCCATCTGGTGTACACCCCATGTGAGACAATCAGGGACAAGGAGGGTGGGAAGGCATAGCTAACTCTTGAGCATACACTTGGCTTTGTAGCCCCAACCCTGATCTGCAGATCAGAATAGTCAACTACTTCCTTGACACCTTGAAGCTGAAAGAGTAAGTTATTCAAAAAATGGAGATTATGCCACATAGGAATAAAATAATTTCCTCAGTGTCTCCTATGGGTTGAGGATTTATGACTGGCTATCTTATTTAGTCTTCAGGGTCATCTGTTAAGATGGTCATATAACAGGTGAGGAAATGGAAGATCAGAGAAGTTAAGTACTTTTCCCAAGGTCACACAGTTAATAAGTAGCAAAACTAATAATCAAACCACTGTTCCCCCCCCATAATTTGATGCCTCTATCACTTTCTTTCTTTAATAGCCTTCTAGAAGGAGATATGTTCTTTTTTGTCTAAGTATGGTTTAAAGTAGGACTAGGAAGTTTTTGATGATCACTAATGTATTGCAATTCAGAAGCATGCTCAGAGTTTCTGGTTTCAAATAGGCTATGGTCTTGGTGAAAACAGAGAAAGAACCACATATTGAAGTGACTTAGGACTTAAAAACTACAGCAAGATCAAGGCTAAAAATATCATTGTGCAAATAATATAAGTAAATATTTGCCATTATTCTGTTAAGAAATTCCAGAACTTTAGTGTCTTGCTGAGCCATAACAGAACCTGAGGCAAAGGAAAAAATCAGTGAAACTAATCCTATTCTGAGCTAGAATTTGATATGTCACTCATCATATATTTCTTCCTTCATTTGGATTTTTTAATATTGTCTTAAAATGATCTTTAAGCTGATAACTTTTTGTTTTGTTTTGAAGCCTCCTTAAATTTTGCATCTGGGGGAGTACCTAAGTCTGGCTTTGATAGTTTTATAGCTAAAAAGATAGCAAGAGTCTAGAAAAGTATCTTAGTTTGGCACAACAATTTTCAAAGGGATGTTGGCTTGTTCACTATTGGCACATGCCTGTAATCTTAGCACTCTAGAGGCTGAGGCAGGAGGACTGCAGTGAGTTCTAGGACAGCCTGGGCAACAAAATGAGCTCAAGGGCAGCCTGAACTACAAATCATGGCCCTATCTCAAAAAAAAAAAAAAAACCCTAAAAGGAGAGAGAGAGAGAGAGGGAGAGGGAGAGAGAATATTTGGATCTGCTTATTTTCAGTATAATGCACCCTGTTTTCTCATGTGAGAAAAATTTATATTTTTAACAAATTTTTTAATTGTAAGATATTGATGAAAAACATAATGTGATAATTATTACACACCTCTATATGCCTTGGGTATTTTTATGTGTAATACATGAAAGTAGTCGCTTTACTTTTACTGAAAACTAACCAGAAAATTAGATGAGTTATTGGATGTAACATCTTAATTTCAAAGCACAATATGTATGTGTTAGGGCTGTTAATCATACAATTACAGAACCTTGTTATAATGGGTACCTCTAGAGATTTGTGTATTTGTGTGTGTGTGTGTGTGTGTGTGTGTACATAGTGTCAATACAGAATTTGCTTTTGTGTCTGATTTTCAAATTAAACCATAAAGATCACAAGGGAAATACTATTTCCTACCAACATGCTGTAGGTCAAGAATAAGTAAAATACTAGCCCGTAGGTTTGCACTACAAACTGATTGATAGTGATGGAAGAGTCACACTAAGGACAAAGTCTTCTGTTGTAGGACGTTTTAGGGGTATCTCTCATGCAACACTAAGTCAAGGGCATCCTTAAGTCAAAAGCAACCTAAAACAGGGCCTTGCAGAATCATAGACAGATGGAAAATATTTCAAAGCAATATAATATCTTTAGGGAAACTCCCTGTTGATTCTTGGGGTTTTTTTTTTTTTTATCTAGAGGGGTTGAGTTATAGAAGTGAAAAGACAACTGTCAAAGTTCTGTTTATTATTTATTTATTTATTTATTTATTTGTACCGGGGATCGAACTTGGGTCCTTGTGCTTGTGTAGCAGGTGGCGAAATCACTGAGCTAAATCCCCCGCCCCAAAGTTCTGTTTATTAAGTAAAGGTTTACTCTTCCTCAACTCAAGTTATACTAATTGTATTTCAACTCCAAAATTAAGAAGATTTTGTCACAGTAATTCTCTTCCAGTCCCCACTGAAATGTCACGATATAGATCTTTCTTCTGAGAAGATTCAGCTGAAACTTCTGTCCCAAGCCTCCTGGTAAGAATACCATTTAATGTTCCATTAGCAAAGCTGAGCACTTGGAAGACATAATGAAGAAAACTCTCAGGAGGACCTGAAGAAGACTCAAGGGAGGGCCCTGTTTTCATATTCATCTTGTGGCTAACTCTGACCCTGCGTAAAGTTGTACAAATTCCTTGGTAATTTATCTGACAGAATAAGATTTCTGTCAGACAGGTACTTAAAACTAAGAAACCAGCTTCTCCCCAGCCATAAAGCATGCTAATTGGAAGACTGTGGGCATAATTCCTGCCAAGAGCAGGGAATCTTCTCAAATATTAATGATGCCCTCCTGCCAAATTTTTGAACGCTGTCATGAATCTGGTGGCTTTCAGTGTTGTGTCACTTCATCACATCTTTGATCTTGCTTTTGGTGCACTCTTAGGAACTAACACTGCCCATGGTGGGACTGTTGTGAGGTGTGCATGTCTGGGGGACTCATGTCTATGAAAGTCGACCATCCCCTAATGGTGACAACCATTACCATAATGAGATTGGTATGGCTGTACCAGTTCAGAAGGCAAACTAAGCTTGATAAAGAATTTTAAATTTTCTAAAGTCAGAGGATACAGCTACCATTGGTAGACAGTGTAGAAGACAATGGTGACAATAACACTGAGTGATTCATTTGCAGATAATAGGACCAAATAATCAGGTAGAAGAAAGAGGAAACCTTCCAGAATCCTTGGGAATTTTTTAAAGAGAAGGGCAACATTGGCTGCAAGATGCAGCTGCGTTTGATCAGTGCATGAGATGCTGCAGGGCTGAGCAGCTTGACAGAATTAATGCTCTTTCTCCAGATGCCTAATTTACTCTACAGAAATGGTCTCCACCCTTAGTCTAATCGGAAGTTGATTTGGTGGCTGTCAGGCTTGCACTGCTGGCAACTAAGAACATCAGAAACAAGAGAAGATCCTGCAGCCTTCCTCTTTGCCCCAGAGAGGCTGGGACCCTGGCGTCCCACCTTGGGAATGTAGCAACCTATGTTTTAAACAACCCATTTCAATGCTTTCAGTAGTCTATTCCTTCACAGATAAGTGTCTCTCCATGCAGCATACATGGTCAGATAAATCACTGGTAAGTTATGGAACAGAGCAATTAACAAACAAACTGTCCATGTGATGCTTTAAAGAAATATATCAAGAGCCTCTTGTTTCCCAGACACTGTTCTGGATACTGTGGATACCCTAGTTTTTGTCTTCATAGAGACAACTCTGTAGTGTGGTAATGGGGAACTGAGTTTGAAGAGGTTTTCAAGGAACTAATGGATATGGGGAACGAAGATCTTGAAAACCTTGTAGGCCACTGTGAAGATCTTGGTTTTGACTTTTAGGAGAATGGAATGTGCAGGGCCTTTGTATTTTCTTTAGTGGTCTATTAATATTTTCTACATGTTTTAACAGTATCATTTTATTTACTTTAACTTCATAATCCTGGCTCAGCATCCAAAAGTAAGTATTCTAAAGGAGTGTAAGAGAATCACAATAGGCAATTACTGTACAAGAAGCCCTGGTCTCTATCCCTGGGCTGGCAGCAGTTCTGTCCTGGGTGTCCCTACACCATGAGTTTTCCCAAATACACAGCAGTCCCTTCTGCCACCATGGCCCTCTCATGCAAGGAATGGCAGGATCAGCCTGACCTGGGACAGTGGAATTTGATTCTTTGACTAATATGATTCCTCTTTTTTATGGCTCTTTTCCTATCAAAATGTTTTCCCCTAACTTGTGTCCTTCTGGGTCTAGTGCATTTAGACACTTCATATGATGTCACTGCCAACATTCAACTCAAGACTAGCAGCTTCCTATAGACATTCAGCCTCCAGAGTGGAAAATAATAATAAATCATGCTTGTTAAAGAAACAGGAAATACTTGGATAAATGAGCAATTGGAGAAATTCTAACCCCCTATTGTCAATCAATGCTAACACAACCCTTGCAATTCCTTTTAGAAGACATTATTTGGATAGACTAATTTACTCACTAGTGTCTATAAGAAGCATTATAGCAAAGACACAAGTCTTAACACCTTGATGTTACAGAAGATATACACTCTGAGAGGCATTCTAAAACAAAAGGCTCTAACCTAAAAGGATGATGATGCTCTCAGTGGAAATTATAGGCATCATGGAAGGCTGGTCAAAGAAATGGATTTTTCTGAACACAAATACATCTTTAAGTCAGTTTTGGAATTTAACCATAAAATTCCCCTTAATAGGTACCTTCAAAAAATGTTCTCTTACTAAGAAAATCTCGTATATTCCTCGAGTCTCTAAAATGAGAATACCTTGACCATGAAATTGATGTCTTGTCATTTGATCCATCTTAGTTGCCAATTCAGAGCACTTCAGAGTAATTGTATAAAAAATTAATCAGAAGAACTCTCAAGTTGGCACACAAAGTGGGGGTCCTGGGGATATAGTCAGATGCAACCTTGTGCTCAGCTTTCCTCTTTAAGAATGGAAAGGACTACTTAATGGATTGTTAGGTCACTGGTGGCATGATAGTGTTGTCCTCCTGGCTCTATAAATTAAATGTTGGTGGCAATAGGAATGCATAAACTGTATGTATTCAAAACACACACACACACACACACACACACATCCACACACACAGGCACCATACGCACATTGGAGGCTGTATTTGCAACCATGAAAAGAACTGATTTTTTAATGTGAGTAAACGACATTCACTGTGCTCTCCAGGTGCCTTGTTTTCCCAAGAATCTGAACATTCCTTCCGCTACTGCACACAGCTACCATTAATCCAGTGTCTCTCATTAACCATGGTGAATGTTCCTTTTGACATAGTAAAACTAAAGCTAGCATAATTTGTGCATGCCAATGGATAGACTTCTTTGTCAATGGGGTTTTCCCTGCTGCTTTAACTTGTGTCCCCTTGCCAGGAGATGATTGTCCACTGTACATAAATGCATAAATAATTTTACGGAGCATGACCCTCCCTATGGGTCTCTGGAGACATTAACCAGACTCCTCCATTTCCTGGACTTAAAGTTTTCATGAACTGAGGAACATGTAACATCCTTCTCAACATAAGTATGGAGTTCTAACTTTGCTGTAATTGCCAAAAAGGAGCCTAAAGGACACTGAGCAATAAGTGTTGGCATTATAGACAGCTAGTATGATTTCTAGAACTATTTCTCTTTCTGTCTTTCTCTCTCCCTCAGTAGAGAGATGTCCAGATACAAATACATACAAGTGCACCTACATGTGTACACACACACACACACACACACGAAGTTACATTTAATTTAAATGTTTGCAGAAAAGTTTTATCCCACGTAAAATTTGCCATTGCAAGAGCCTTATATCATTACTGAAGAATTGGGTATTAACAATAATTCTAATGTGAGTCTAAGAGAGGCCTTTACCCTGCTGGGCCTCAATGTTTACTATATTCACCCTGTCTTCCAAACTGGCTGATGGAGTAAAGCCAATCCTGGGAAAGTCCTTGGAAATGTGAAGCACATTTTAGATCCCAGACAGGGACTGGAGAATTAGAATGTTAGAATGTAAATGTCTACAACATATTTGCATAAGCTTCATTTTAGTGCCACCTTTAAAAGGAAATGTGTTCCTCTCCACCCATAATTCTTGAAATTACTTTAAATTCTGCAGCTTGGTATTTGGTGCATTATACATGAGGTAAGGCTAGTTTCACAGCTGGACGGCAGAGGAGTACTTAGAATATTTTTGGGGATAATGTAGTTCTCTTAAAGGTTTCTCTCCCTAAATTTTGTAAAAAAACCCAGGATGTTAGAAGTGTGATTTTCAAAAAATTCCCAATAAGTCCTAAAATGGTTTAGGACATATTTTGAGTAATGCCAAATTTCCTATATTTTCTTTCACCCTTGTAATGAGAACTTCACAGATTAAAACCCCACACTTGGGTTAAGTTGAGAAATCCAAATGTAAAATCTTGACAAATGACGCAAAAAAGAAAAAAAAAAAAAAGCCAGTCCCTCATTCAGAAGAAGATGCTAAAACATTTGCAAAATATACAGACATTCATGTAGGTATAGCCTGTTTCAGCAACGGCAGCAGGAGACAGTGGGAAGGCCAGATCGAGGGCTCTGTAATAATCCTGCCATCCTTTATGGAAAGACTTTCCCCCGCGTAATCCTCTCAAAGATCTGTTGGTAGATGTGTCATTGCTACCTCTCCAACAAGGAAATCAAGGACCAAGCAATTATATGTGTGTCATCCTATATAGTAATTTTAACCTATATCCATCTTTCTCCCAAAAATAATATAAGGAAGACAAATTACATATGATCATTCATGTCCCAATGATTTTAAAATTGAAATATTTTTTCCAGTAGTGCCTTTAAAGCAGGATCAGGAAACTTCTTTAAACAAAGAGAGTAAATTATTTTAGGTTTGTAGAGTATACCACCTCTGACATAACTACTAATTCTGCTATTGCTTCATGAAAACACCGAGAGATAAAAAATGGCATGGCTATGATCAAGTAAAATTTCTCTTACAAAAATAGTCAGCAAAGCCAGATCTGGGCCATCATTGGCCAACTCTTGATGTAACATGTCTTGCAAATGTCATAGGTTTTTTTTCTCCTTCCCAATTTTATTTAGATTTCCTTTTAAATTTCTCACGAGCAACCTTAATCAGCAATTTCCCAAAATGATAGGAGTCCTCACAGACTCAGTCTTTACAAACATTGTGTGCATGTGTGTGTACATGCACACTTGTGGGCATATTATATGGCTTATGTGCTTTACAAAGTATTTTAGAATTATTTTTCTTTCCTTTTATTGACTGTAACCTCTTGAAAGACACAGGGCCTGTCCTCCACCTTCTACTGAGATTGCTCATTTAATCAAACCACTATACTGATGACTGACCAATAAATGTGTTTGAATACTAAAAGGTAATAAAGAAGTTGAAATTTTTTGCAAATTTAAAAAATCAAATAATGAAAATAAGAACATAGAACTTGTAAAGGAAGGCTACCAGGATTTCACCCTTAGACTTAGGAAAATAATGGAAATGCAGTTGTGGCTATAGACTTTTCCTGAAATGCCCTAGATTTGGCTATGAGGTTCACAGATGTTTTATTTGGAGGAGATGGCTGTTCTCCTGATAATAGCAATCACCATGTCATTGCACTGTCATCTCCAAGGGGGCACCATTCACACTGCATTCTGTGTAAAACTGTGATGAGTAGACAACCACTTAGCAATTTGCTCTTCTGTTCTAGGTTGTTTCTCAGCTTGGGGATTGTTTTGGGCCTTCATTAAATGCCAATATAATACATTATGCTGAATCTTATAAATAAAAAATGTACTTGGGCCAGTTTAGCAATAGTTCTTGGTATCTGTCAATTTGATTCAACTTCAATTTCAATAACTTTATTGTCATGACAAGGTAAACACTAGCTCCAGAGTTGTCAAAGTCAATAAATCAAAACCTAGGTTTGGGACCTAGCTTCTGTGCTGTTTTTCTCACTTACTATCTCAAATGTGGGATAGACCAACTGCCACATGTTTGAAAAAGCTCTCTTTACCTTGTATAAAAATAATCCAGTGAGATTTAATGCTCCTTCAGGCCAGTACAAAGCAATACCCTTATTTGTTAGGCTGGTTTTCACATGCCAATCAGCTAAGGGTTTTCTTGCCAATGCCAACTCAATTAGATAGAAATAAGAAGAATATTTTTTATGCAGCTCACACTTAAAAGTTTTGACTATTCTTGTCACTGGTTATTAGTTATTACATAGACTAGAGGTTAGAGATTTTTTCTTAAAGCCCAGATACTAAATATTGTAAGCTTGTGATCATAAAAGTTACAATTATAACTGCCTAACTCCGTCATTGTAATGAGAAGGCACCCATGTATGGTACTTTAAAGAACAGACAAAGCTATATTCCAATATAAATTTATTTTCAAAGAAATGCAGCTGATCAACAAATTATAGTTCACTAAGTACTGATATAAACTTTCTTTCCATAAATGTGTCTACTGCCTGAACCACATTATGGACTCCAACAGAACTCTTGACAGTCACTTTGGTACCACAGAACATACTTGCAGTTACCTGGTTAATGCTTGAATTGACTTCATCTGGAATCCTATCACATACCAAAGACTATGGTACATAGTAAGCATGTTGGGGATATTTACAGACAAATGAATTGCCTGGTATATGTATTAGCATACAGCCTGGAATGTAGGTTATGCCACTCAGGATTAAAGGGTACCTGAAGATGCTGGAATAGATGTCATAAATGTTCTCACTTATTTACACTTAGAAACAAAAGATTTTCAAAATAAATAAAATTTTGTGATTTTCCCGTGATCTGTTTTATACATGACTGAGGGTCATGAGTTGTAGAAAAAAAGATGAAAAATGGCAAGTGATATAAAAAGATTAAAGGATCTATATAGCTTAATATTAGTGGTCTACAGAAGTAGGTTTCTTTTTTTTTTCATTCCAAGACCCACCTTAAATATATATTTAAAAGTCAAGTCATTAACAAATCATTATCAGACATGTCTTCAAAACATCTAGATCCATCCTCTAACCATTTCTAATTGCTACTACCTTGGTCCAGGCACTACCCTTTTTCACTTGAGTAGTAAGTTTCTAATTAGTCTCTCTGATTCTACCCTGGTCTTGAGGGTTGAAATATAAATTTTATTATATCTCCCTTTCCTTACAACACAGGATGGGTTCCTGTGTCACTAATAGATATCTTTCTAATGATGTAGGATTCCCCGCTGCATATGATCTTCTCCCCTGCCCCCATTACATTGCTAACTTCATCCCTATTTTTCTCTTTTTCACTCTTTTACTCCTTCCTTAGTGTTCAGTAAGAATACCAGGGAAGGTCCTGTCTCAGGGCCTTTCACTCCACCACGAACCATTTTCCTACATTTCTTGTTTTGATATTTTATATTATATGCGTATCTATGGCATGCTATATAAGGATTAGAACAACAATTTTATGAGTATATAGTTGTATCTACTCACTCCTATGTTCTCAGTGCTTGGAACATTTCTTGGTACATAGTTTTTATCACATGGGAAGGATTAAATGAATTAATAAATGGTAGCCGTTATTACTGATCAACAAATATTTCCATCTGTCTTCTTTTATTTTGGTACTGGGGATTTAACTCAGGACCCTGCACTTGCAAGGCAGGTGGTGGAACCACTGAGCCAAACCTCCATCTCTCTTCTTTCTAGGCTTGTGCAAAGAGTTAAACATGGCATATGACATGATTTAACCCAGCAGTTGTGAGAAGTGTCCTCTGTCTATTCCTGAAAAAATTTCTAAGATTTAGTGTGTAGTTCATCCAATTTATTATGAGCTTCTACCTCTGCTTTCAAAGGAAAGTGTCTGCTGTCCTTGATCTCTGAATGACTTAAAAAGACAAACCTCTCCTGCCTGTCTAGGGTGTGAAGAAGCAGAAAGAAAGAAACTTTAACCACTGAGAATTTGAACTATTTTGTTCCAGCAGCATAACGTGAGCTAAGCCCAACTGATGAGGAATCATTTTCAATATTTTTTCATGCACAGAACTTCTTTCCAATTCCCTACTCCAATAATATTCTGATATTTTAAGCAGCTTTAAAACAAACATATATTACTCACAAGACAGAAGTAAGAAAATATTCCCGTTTCCCCCATACTCATCGGACAAAGCATCCTGCTCAGACAAATTTGCAGGCCCTGAAGGAATAGCATCCTGTGGCCCCAACCTTACTAAGAAGGATGATAATCTCAGCAGAAACAGCTGTGCACAAGTCTCTGATAGCTTGTGGGCCTGTTCATGAGTGAAATGAACACGTACAGAGATAATGGAGGGTATATATGCTTAGTATTAATGCAATCTCCAAAAATAAGTACTGGTTAGTGTGCTTATAGTTTAATAATCACTCTTGTCATATGGGATGTTATTCAACAGAGATTTGTAAAAAATTATTATCCTTATTTTAAAGAGAAGATAATACATGAGTAGCCAGGGTTACACAACTGCTAAATATCATAAACTGGATTCAATCACAGGGGATTTCAACAGTAATATTTTGCTCTCACGTCCATTTCTATCATGTATATTTATCAGATATTCCCTATGCTTAAAGCATTGGGCTCATTTATAATTTAAGTATTTAGATTCTTCTCCACCTCTGTAGAAGGATAAATTTCAATCAGAGAGCAAGTAGAGTAGATTGCCCTGTGCAGCATTTCTCTACCTAGAAAACTCGATTAATGAAAATCTCTGCACATTCTTTGCTTGGCCTTACCATCCTACAACTCCGAATGGAGAGTCTGCCACATACAGGTTGCTTGATCAATAATTCTTCATGATAATAATGACCCTGGGGTTTCCATGGTTCTCAAGCGCCCCTAATTGTTACAATAGGTACAGGTCATTTTGGGGCAAAGTTGACATTAGAAATTGAATTGCATACCCCCCCAATTAATATGTTCAAATTCTAATTCCCAGTATCTTAGAAGGTGTAATTGGAGATTGGGCTTTTAAAAAGGTAAATAAGTTAAAATGAGGTCATTAGAGTGGCCCCTAATCCAACCTGACTGATGTCCTTATGAGAAGAGAGGAAATCAGGTCACAGACACAGAGAGGGAAGACCATCTGAAGAAACAGGGAGAAGATGGCAATCTACAAGCCAAGAAACGAGGCTTTGGAAGTCCACCTTGCTTACACCTTCACCTAGAACATTCTCCAGGACTGTAAGGAAATAAACTGTTTTCTAAGCCATCCAGTCTGTGGTTCTTTGTTATGTCATCCCTAACAATCTAATTCAGCTCAATTTAAGAAAAGGATTCTAATTCTTAATGATTGGTATCTAAGCACAATCCTTGTTCTAGCAGGATTTGTGTAATGACAAATCCCTCATCCTTCTTTTTACTTACACAGGTAAGTTTTATGATTTACCATCTATAATTTTAGACATGGAGGAAATGTAACTTCATTCTTAAATTTAAATGAATCTCTCTGTCCCATTCTCTTGTGCTAGAATAAAATGAATTTTAGCATAGCTTGGGCTTTTGTACCCTTCTGTAGGATTATGTCTGGTTTTTAAAGATGTAGAGATTTTTGGTGAAATGAGGGCTTATATGGTACTATGCATTAGGGAAGATCATTTCTCAGTGTGCTTATTTTCCTCTGTCATATAGATTGCTACTATGATGTGTGTTCATTTTGGCTTCAGGGTTTCCTGGGTCTGAATATTTTTTTAGCTAAATTTGGTCCATCTGGCATTCAGGAATCCCTCTGATATTACTGGGTCAAGCTGCTTCCTAGAAACTGAATTCCTTCACTCTTCTGTGACTCTTGGGCCGCTACCTTTCTGTCACTTGTTTTAGTATTGTTTCTATGTGGGATAACTTTTTCCTCATCATAGTTAAATAGTTGTATTTTGTTTAAAACCAGCAATATTCCTAATTGAGTAGTTAGGAAAACTACAAAACTATATTACTTTATATCCTTACAGCACAATGTGGCAAAATTGTGTGACTCAATTCTGAAAGTTGTTGGGTGCGAGTCTGAAAGAGAACAAGTTATTTGGTCCCTTTCGCCTCCTTCTTGCTTTTCAATATGAAGATAATGGTTCTTTCAGCTATTGCATTGTATGGGAAACATAGTAAAGATGCTAATAACCAGCTATCTGATGATCACAGAATTGTTGTAATTGGACTTGCCTCCATGATTTCAGAATTTTGTTCCATGCAGTTGAATTAAACCCCAGAAAATCACCCTCACCTCATGAGTGAACTCTTAGACTAACTACAAAGTGAATCTTACCCTGGGATCTTTTCCCACCGTGGATCTCCTTTGGAATAGGACACTCATGTAAGATACAAATTTTATCGTTTTCGTTAAAGATCTTTATACTCCCTATTCCAGGAACTAAACTTTAGAAACAAAGAAACAACTCTTTATTCCTGCCATACACCTTACTTATGAAACAATGAGCACAGAATTGCCTAGCTCACTATAAGGAAAGCTACAACACATAAGCAACACAGGAGAGAAAAACACTGGCTAATATTTTAAAATATTAATGCTTCATGCTAGTATTTTCTTTTAAAATATTTGACTTACAAAACTATAGATAATGCCAGGGTACAAGCCAGCAAGAGAGAATGATGAAAAGCACGCAGAGGAAATAAGGCCAATGTTAAGATTGAAAGCTCTGGGAAAATCGGTATAACTGATCACTTCCAATTTATATTAGGTAGAACTAGAATTAACATCTCGTGTCTCCATTTCCTAATGTAGGACACAAGTATGGTTTTCTTCCTTGTACCACTCTATACCCAAGTTAATATCCTTCACCTTTTGATTCTCACTTTATTTACCTAGAAAATGGAAATAATATTACAAGACACAGTGTATAAGGTATTGGTAACATAAACAATACTTAATAATGAATATTTCCTTCCATCCAAGTGATACTTGAAGACTAAATTTCTTCAGTAATAAGCTCATGGAATTCAGAGCAAATGTGCTATCTAGGCGTCTTCAGTCATGTATGAACTGAATAAAACTTTTAACAAAAACAAATGACATACAGCACCTTCAACAGTGATATGCAGAAGCCTTCCATAAAAGACCCTATTTTAAAACCAATGAAAAGAAACTCTATCACTCTAGTTGAATGAACATAGTCATCAGCAACTGAAAATGGAAATTAGTTAGCAGAGAGTCCCTGGGAACCTGTGGAGAAATGACTTAATAATCATGGTGACTGAGACAGAGGTTTCCTTTTTTACCATAGCAAATAAAAGAAATGTGAAAAATATACTTCTCTGGCCTTTCAGAAATAGCTTACTTAGAAGTAACTTCTTTATAATACATACTTACAATTGAAAAGTGATTAGGAAGAAAATATTTTGAATTAAGAAGAAGAGGACATTGAAATGCATCTTATGAATGCCAGTACATCTATGTTAATATTTGCAGATGTTCAGTTATCTACTGTGGACATGAGGTAGAGTTTCCTCCTGAATCCACTATTCTATCTACTGAGAAAATAACCACTTTCATTGTCATTGATCTTCCTAAGAGAGAAAGAATGCCACATCACTCATTCTCATTTAAACCCAAATCTGGCACTCCAAGTGGAGGAAAACTCAGTTTGAAGGGGACATGATAGCCAGTTTCCTCATCTTGACCTTCTGCCTGGCCCACACCCCAGAAAGAGTGAGATTTCTCTGAAAATTAAACTACACAACTGAGATAGAATATGTTTGAATAGAGGCATACCAAGTCATCTTGGAAAACTATGACATACTGTATCTCTGACCAGGAAGATGAAAGTAAAACATGTTGAGTAAAAAGATAAAGCTAAGAAGGAATGAGACCATGACACAAAAGAAAAAGAGCCACAGAGCCAATATTTCACAATTATCTATTAAAGAGCCAAAATATCTGAGCATTGGATCTAGCCAGTATGAATAGTCAGTCCTCTTGTCAGAATGAATAGGATTAAACGTTCACCTTCTCAGATTGAGGAAATCCACATTCCAGCAGAAACATCTTCATCTTCCTAAGGACTATCATATGACTTCTTCTATACCTCTGTACCTCTAAAAGTGTTTTTTCCTATTGTATTAGTCTCCGAGAGTATCTATAAGAGAATACCGTGGTCTAGTAGCTTAAACAATGGCAATTTTTTCATAGTTCTTGAGGGTAGAGGTCCAAGATCAAGCTGCTGGTAAGACTGGTTTGAGGTAAGACTGGTTTGAGGTAAGACTGTCTTCCGGTTTTGCTGTGTCCTCAAATGGATCTCCCTCTCTGCAGAAACATCCCTGATAGAGCTCCTCTTCTTATAAGAATAGTTCATTTAACCTTAATTACCCTTCTAAATGCCCTATTTTTAAGTATAGTTCCACTAGGAGTTAAAGTTTTAAGTTGTGAATTTTGGAAAGCCACAATATAATCCATAATTCCTCTGGTTTATGTGTGAGTTAGGCAAAGCCTACCCTTTAGTCAACTTATTTTTATGGTACTATTTAAGTGAGAGGGCTTCAGAAAACATATTATGTAAATGTTTTGATGAGTTAATATTTTGAAAATACCATCCATAGACCATGTTTGTAAGAAACAACTGAGAATTTTGCT
This sequence comes from Heterocephalus glaber, assembly GCF_000247695.1. The sequence goes on from NW_004624755.1 coordinate 8,849,791, forward strand.
AAAATTTCAAATTTTTGGACCTCACACAGGATCTGCTGAATCAGAAACTCTGGGACGGAGGGAAGAAAATCATCATTTTAAATTACTTTCTCAGGCATATTTTTGTGTATTTTAAAATGTAGAAAATTGACTCTCAGCAGTTTATTCTAGATTAACCTAGACTTGAGTTTCAAGGTACTAATTAAATATATATATATATATATATATATATGTATGTATGTATATATGTATGTATATCTTTAAACCCCAAACTGAAATACAAGTCCAATACTGTTGACCAGAAGATGTCTAGATTTATATTATGGAGAGTACCAAGGTTGAGTCCATAAAAATACACTTCTTGTCATGCTAGCCCCTATTCTTTCTTGTATAATCTGGTCCTCATTACGCTGGGATCAAGATAACACAAAAGTGCACCTCTGCGTGTATCTCAAAAAGAGAACACATGAAACTAATTTCCATTTTCACATCTCAAAAAGACCTATGAAGACAAAGCTTGATTTTCATCCTCTGAAAATTACATATTCAACTACCTGCCAAAATACTACTTGTTGACTTATAGGAAAAGAACAAATGGAGTGTAAATCTAGTCATAAACATTTGTGTCTGCCACAAAATACCAGGACAAAAATTTCATCCTCTATCTAGTAAGAAATGACTATGTGGCTCATGGTGAATTTCAGCAGCAATGAAATTACCCATCCACACCCTAGAGAATCTTACCCATTACACTTGTAGAGTATAAATGGAGGCTTAAGTCCTACATGTCTAAAAGAATAAAAGTTATAAATTGAACTTCAAGCCATTAATCCATATGTTTTTTTCCCAGTGGTATGATAAAAACTGTTCTATAATTGGGTCTTTGAATGGGAAATGAGGAGGCAGAGCTGACTTGTAATGTTTGCTGACTTATGAGGGTAAATATTCCCAGCATTGCTAATTTCAAGCAACCAACATGATTCCACTGAACAAGGGAGTTGAGAAGAGATACAAATAGTCAGCTTCCTCCAGACTGTTTGAACTGGCTCTTGTACACCGCTGAATCCATCTTCCTTTCTTGATGGATGGGCCTGACAGTGACTTACAAGGCCAGGGTCAATTTACAGGTTTTAGACTCCTGAAAATTCTACCACCAGAACTGACTTCCCTCTACAACTGGACTCTGATAACAACCCTTAGCGCCAGCACAGTCTGCCCCTTTGCCTCCCACCTTGGCTCCACTGTATATAGCTAAGGATGTTGACTTATTGACAATCCTAGTACACCTCTAAGCTTAGGTCACACTGACCCTGTCTCTTGTTCAGATACTCTTAGACATCTCCTGGAAAAGCCACACAGGGAATCTGAAATAAAGGGATCTTAGCCACTTCCTTGTTGCTGGGACAAAATACTTAAAACTCGCAATTTGAAAGAGGAGAGGTTTATTTTGACTCACCAGTTTTAGAGCATTCAATTCATAGTTGAGTGGCTCCAAGGCAGGAAGGGAAAGGTAGATGGGTCTTGTAAAGAAAATCTGCTCACATCATGGCAGATGGAAAGCGAAGAGAAAAAGGGAATCCAAGGAAGGGAGATACCAGGTTATGTTTCCAGTGAAGCGCCTCTTCCAACCCAAACATGCCTCCTAACAGCACATTTAACACTGAACTCTTCAGTGGATTAATCCATTGGTAAATATAGCACCCCCATGAGCCAATGACCTGCCAAAAGCCCCACTACTGAACACGTGAGGCTTCGAGGGTACATTTGAGATCTAAATTGTAACAAAGAGTTTGGGACATTTTGGGCAGAAGATGCAAGGATATAAGGTACTCAGGAATTTTATGGGCTTTGCATGGTCAGTTCCACCAGGCTCTGTGCATGTCCCACTCCATGGAAAGCAATAAACCCAAAGTCAGCTAGCAAAGAAGCCTCTATCGATAGGAAATTAGCATAGGGTCCTCCTTGCCTAATGCTGAGACTAAGGTGTAATAGTGAGACTAAGACTCTCAGATCAATGCTTTCAGTTATTACTCTACAAGTCTCCAGGTCAAATTGGCCATGGTAATACTTATTAGTAAACCCCAAAATTATCCAGTTCTGAGTCATTTTCCAGTTAAGAAGGAAGTAGCATCAGGCAGCATGGAGCCCCTTAGCATGGTGCAGCAGAATCTGTGAGCAGAAAGCAAGACACCAAATGTTTCAAAAGAGTTATTTCTGACCTTGAGAATAATATGGCACACCCTAGCTGGCTTTGTCTCTCTAATCTCTTAGTCACACTGTTTCAACCGTTGTTGGTGCCTGAATAGCCCTGTGGGTGCCAGTCTGCCTCTCAGCACTGCCTGTGTGTGAGCTACTGTCCCACCTGAATGTCCCCTTTTGCCTCCTGTCCTGCCCCATGCCACACCTCTGCCTGGCTTTTAAATATTACATAGGCTGCATCCCAAAAAGGCTTCTCAACTTTTTGGGCTAATTCTCTTAAGCCAGAGAGCACTAACCATAATTCTAAAGACTTAGATTATAAAACCACAAAGGGAAATATATCATTTTATGTTTTTAAAAAGTCAACATTGTCACCTGTAAAACTCAAAGAATCATCACCACAGTTTTCATATCTTTATGTTTTGTCTTTTCCATTCGACAGGTTCTAGATTCTTGAGGAAATATCTCCTGTCATACTACTTTTATATCTTTGGCATTTATCAGTGTCTGGTATTTTGTAGGATCAAGAGCTTCCTATCAAATTAATAAAGAAATATTTGAACAAAATTAATAAAGAAGGAAGTATGAAAGAAATGAAGGGGTAAGTAGATGGAGGGAAGAAAATAGAATATACTAATGAATGAATGAAAGGCTTCTAAAAGTATTTGTTATAGTGGAATGAAAAATTACCACAAGGGCTTTTGGGTTCCTGTCGCTTGGAGAACTGTTTTCCATCCTTTTACTTTCAGTCTATGAACTTCCTTTTGAGTTAGGTGTGTTTCTTGTATACAGCATATTGCTGGATTTTGCTTCTTAATCCTTTCTGTCAGTCTATTTCTTTTGATTGGTGAATTGAGGCCATTAACATTGAGAGTTATAATAGATAGATACTGACTCATCCTTGTCATGATGTTTTACTGTTGTTGGCTTTTTTATTTCTTATTTTTTCCCCCTTTCCCTTTAGGGTCTTACCTCACCTGGTGGCTTCCCTCTGTTGGGCCTCATGGAGTTGTGACCTTCATTGTCATTTTCTAGGATATTGCTTAGAATTGTTTGGAGTGCTGGTTTGGTGTTCATGAAATTTCTCCAGTGTTCTTTGTCATGCAAGTATCTAATTTTCCCATCGATTTTGAAAGATAATTTTGCAGGATACAACAATCTAGGTTGGAACTTATTTTCTTTTAGGGCTTAAAATACTTCACTCCAGGCTCTCCTTGACTTGAGGTTTTATTTTGAGAAGTCTGCCATGATTCTGATGGGCTTTCCTTTGTAGGGGATTTGTTTCTTTTCTCTAATTGCCTGTATGATTTTGTTCTTCTGTTGGGTTTCTGGGATCTTGACTATTATATGTCTAGGTGTAGATTTTTTTGATCATGGCTAGTTGGATTTCTATATGCCTCACTTATCTGTATGTCCAATTCTCCAACTCTGGGAAGTTTTCTACTATTACTTCTGTGAACAGTTTTTTTTATGTCATTTGTACTTTCTCCTGTTCTTTCGTGGACTCCTATCAGTCTTATGTTATTCTTTGCATCATCTAGCAGCTGCTGGACTGATTTCTCATGGTCCCTTACTATTTTTAAGAAATCTCTGTTTTCATGGTCCTTCACCACAATCCTGTCTTCTATATCTGATATTCTGTCCTCAGATTCCCTTAATCTGCTCTGCATGGTTTCAATGGAGTTTTTAATCTCCTGAATATCTGTTTGAATCTGTTTCATGGATTCCATTTCTTTCTTATGTCAGGCAGTCATGGTTTCCATTTCTTTCTTATGCTGGGCATTCATGGCTTCCAGCATATTTCTGAGCTCATCTATTTTTTTTTATCAGTTTCTGTTCTAGAGCCTCTAATCATGTCTTTCACTCTGCTCACCATTTCTGTAGTTATCTGGGAGATTATTTCTGCTTTGAATTTCTCTAGAGCCTCATTCATCTGTTTTGTTACTTCCTGTGCTATCATTTCAGGGTGTCCAGGATGTTGATTATCAGACTTTTCCAACTCATTTCCCCCAGAATTTGCCTTTTGTGGGGTGGAAATCTGAGTTTGTAGCTTACTTAAATGTCTTCTCATTTTTGTTTTTGATACTGTCCTTGGTTTAGTTCCTGCGTTGATACTTTGAAGTTGCTTATTGTGAGTATCTTTGTTGGTGTATTTAGAACCCTTATGGAATGATTGCTTCCCAGAGGTATCTTCCAAATATAGCTGGTCTTTAGGTTTTGAGTCTCTAATGGCTCGGAGGCTGTCTCATTTTCATATTACCAGGAAGGACAAGTGATTAGATCAATCACAACACCTTAGCCCAAGTGATACAATTAGCAACACAATAGCATCATGTACCTCTTAGAAAATGACAATTTGTGGTAGTTATTGATCTATCACCTTTAACTGTGTGAATTAAATCAAAATCAAGGACCAATCCCACATATGTTTATAGTGAATAACCTCTTCAATATAGCAACTCTACCCTTCAGAATGGGGAGTTAGAAGGAGTTGGGGAGGGAGGGATAGGTAGGTAGAAGGATGGGGAATGTTAGCAGTGAGGCCAGAGGACACAGGTGAGGGAAGGAAAGAGAAGAAAAGGAAAATAAAGAAGAAATACAAATTAGGGCCAGAACAGGCACACAAAGGGAGACGAATAACAATGTGGGACAGCAAGGGAGCAAGGGAGAGAGACAGAGAAAGAAAAGAGAAAAGAAAGAAAAAAGAGAAACATAAAAATTTTAAAAGATTAGAAAAAGAAGGGAAAAAATTAAAAATAAGAAGGAAAAACATTAAAAATAAGAGCAAAAAATAGTGGTAATTTTGAAAATAACCAATTAAAGATAAAAATGAAGGGCCTCTTTCAGGGTATGTCTCTGCTGTCACAATAGACCACGTGGGCAGCAGTGTGCAGTTATAAGTCAATGAGTCTCAGCCAGCCAGTCACAGACCCATGAGATTCCATTCAGATTTCTGGCTGCAAGTCCCAAGTTGAGCTCCCTGTCCTCCTGCAGGGTTGAATTGTGCAAGGTTCTATTGCAGGTTCCAGATGCCTTTCCCCTGAAGATAGTCCAGGTTCTGATGGGAGGTGATGATCCCTCTAACTTACCAAGTACGGTGGTCTGGTGTGCCTTTATTGCAGAGATTCTCCTCACTTTTCCAGTGGGCTTCACTTATCATCAGGGAGCCTGAGAGAGGCCCACTCTCTCTCTTGTTCACTTCTGCAGCTCAGAACAATGGCCTTTATGTCCCCCTGTGCCTCTGTAGTGTGGAACCAGGTAGCTGCACAGCCAAGAGGCCAGAGGTGGCGGTGTGGGGTGGGGGGGCTCTGTTGTTGCAGGTGCCTGCACGCCTCCACCGGTGGCTGGTGGGCATGCCCGGAGGGTCCTTACCAGCTCTTGGTCGCAAGTAGGCATGGACAGTGGGACAGAGCTGGGCTCAGTCAGTCCTGGGCGCTCTGCCCCACAAGGGCTTTTATAGTGTCATGAATACCTTAATTTTAAGATGCAAGTGAATTTGAAATTTGAGGTCTTCTACTTCTTTATGTTAATAAGCAGGAAAGCATTAAACAGTATGAAGGCATGTAATCAGGTGGTTTTCACTGCGATTTGGTAATATGGAGAAACAAAGTTAGATATGGTGTATGTGTAGGCTGGTGGACAAAATTCCAAACATCCACAGATTATGATTTATGGTGCTCCATTTTGTGAAAAATCCACTGATGAAAATGCAAGATGTTATATTGGAAAAATAAAAATTGAGAGTTCATTTGGAAGCAGTAAGAATAATCATTGTTATGTCACTGGATGTCTTGTTGGTGTCTCTGTTTTGAAAAGATGATGGTCAGGGTATTAATGTTGACAAATTAATGACATCACAGAGTAATGGGCAGTTTGGGAACTTAGACTGACGAGGAAGTGACACCTGGAAGTTCAAAAGTCCACACAAATGCCTCAGACAAAACCATGCGTGGTGTAGGCACTATCCATTTATCTCCAATGAAAACATATTTATTGTTGATGGTTTAAAATGATAAATATAAAATGCTCTTATAAAAATCAATAAAATATTTTTCTGAAGCTCTCATATTTTCCTGGTATATACAGCATACATAGATACACATTTTTATTTTTATTTTAGCAGGATATATATTTTCATTTAATATACCTTTTTAGGAAATAATGTGCCATTGACAGTTTCTTGTCAAGAAATATAAACTTATATCATTTGTAATAACCATATACTATATATAAATTTTTTTTTCTTACATTTATTGGTACATTTTAGGTATACAATATAATAACATTCATCATTGGAAATTTGCAC